>CM021109.1:412082170-412131262 GCA_007115665.2 Sequoiadendron giganteum
AAAACAGGGAATTTTTCTAACTTCTTTACATTTCTGGAAAGCTCTCAAAAAATTAATATGAGTTCCTTCTTTGAGTTTTTATTTTTCAGATCAATAACATCTTCGAATAATCGAATCTAATTTGGTTATGTTAAAAAACTTGTATCTGAAATTGAAATTTCTTGATCAACTTTTTGTTTTGGCTGCATTCTAATGTCATTTTTTTTATTTTGCAGGTGATCATAAGGGGCTGTAGTAGCAACAATATCATTCATACACATCAGATTGGAAAACAAATTTTTTTTGGGTGCACTCATTTTATTATCTTTATCTCTCATTTAATCAATCAATTTTGTTTGCAAAACACTTGAATTTGGAGCTTTAAAATGAACATCTTGTTTGCAATCACACTTTGAAATTGGGCTTAAAAAAAATCATTGTGTGTCATCACACATTTTGGCTTTGGGCTTAAAAAAAACAAGTGCTTGAATTGTTTTACACACATTTCAATTTTCTAAAGGAAAATTAACAATTGCTAGTGTGAATCAAATGTGTGTGTGATAAAAAACACCTCACTTGGTTCGCTTTTGTCAAACCCTTCATAGGAGGCCTGCTAGGGGATTTCATCACCCTTAGGGATGACCTCAATCAAAATGTCAATCGAAAGACATGCTTCTTTGAGAGTTAAAATCTTATCACTCTTGGCTAAGCCCCAAAGAAATTTATACCTTTGGGAAGTGAAGGTGAAGGGTGGGTTACCCCTTTCTCCTAGCTGTGTGGCAGGATTTTTCTTTCAAATTATCCCTAGTCAACCTCGTGCATCCTAGCTTAAGACCTAATTGGCCATACCCACTTGACTAATTCTAGGACGTGTTGATGTGTCTTCTTCAAGTGCATGCTTAATCATCACATTCATAATTTCAAATTTAAACTTGATTATGTGTCTTGCGTGTGTGATTCATGTGTGTACATGTGTAATCATTTGTTTGAAAATTGTCATATCAAGCTATAAACACCTAGACATAAACATATCATTCTAATCATCCTAATCATCATTTTTTCTAATCACATTCAAATCAATTTCATCCTAATCAATCTAAGTCATTCAATTTAATCATTTCATCATCATCATCACCCCAATCCTAGTCAAACACTTGCTAAAATGGTCCTAATCCTTAACAATTTTAGTCACAAGCCCAAGGTCATACTTCGAGGAGCCCCTTCACCTAATCATGAAGATAATCCAAAACCATATATCCTCCAAAGTGGGTCAAACTTTGCTCCTAGTGATGATGAGAATTTTGTAGATCTTAGTGATGATGAAAACTTTCTAGAAATCTTAGGTCACCTTAATGATACTTTTGACAAGGGAAATACCACCATAAGTTTGGAATCATTCACCATTCCGTCTACTAGTCCTCCATCACCATTTAATAAAATGCCTATTTCAAAGCATACTAGTCCTACACCAACACCACCATCCAGCTTCTCAAGCACTAATCCATCAACCAAAGAATCTTTTAACGATTTTCTCCAAAGACTACTAGCACGGAAAAGACCATCCCCATGTCAAGCACCCATTAATGAGCTTACCAATGAACCTTTGAATGTCATGCCTATTCTTCCAACTCCATCATGTGGTCCATAGCCTATTGATCATAAAAATCACACCAAGCCTCTTCTAGAGCCTTCCACTTCCATTTCCACTCAAATCCAAGAGCTATGTCAAGAGCATTATCCTAAGCATGAAGAAACATTAACCTCTCATTCTAATCAAGATCTAGGCCCTTCTAATGATCCCACTCATAAATTACTTGGTCATATTCATGACGAAGCTTCCCTCTATGATCTAGATCCTACCTATGATCAAGAAGGCCATGATGATCCTCTTAGCCAACTCTATGCATTCCATGGTCAAGATCATATCACTTCACCTATCCATGAGAAAGAAACCTCCATTGCTCCTATAGACCCCCTACCTAGTCCTATCCATGATCTTGCATTATCCACTTGTCATGATGAGACACATGCCTCCAAAGTAAATGTAGAAGATCAAACCAATAGTGTGGATCTAAATGAACATAATCAAGATCCTAATGATCCTTTTGCATCCACTATAAACCCCATTTCAAATCCACCAACATGTCCTATTGGTCTATCCATATTTATTCATGAATGTTCCTCCTTAGAACAACAACAACCTTTATCCACTTCACCTTCTTCATCTAACAATGAACTCAAGTCTAGTGTCCAAAACACACCTAGTCCCATTGTCCATCGCATGCTTTAGAACATGAACTATCAAGGTAAAGGTTTAGGCCTTCATGAACAAGGTGTTTTGGAGCCCATCCATATCAAGGTCCCTCTACGCTCTTATGGCCTTGGATATTCACCCCAAGGACACCAATCTAAAGATGTTGGTACTTCCTCCATCCATCATAAGTCCTCTTTCCACCATAAATCCTATCATATGCCTAAAACATATGTTGCCATCCCTCCTCCATCATCTTACAAATGTCAAAAGCATGTGACCATACATCTTCCACCATCAACTTTGCCACCATTGCTTCCAACTCCTAATAACCCTCCATCTAATCTACCTCCACTACTCCCAACACCTAATATCCCCATTATCCAATCCCCTTATCCACCTATCCATAAATCCTCTAAAAATTCTAATCATGACCAATCAATGCACACATTGTCTACACATGAAGCTTCCACTCATTCCACCATACCCATGGGATTCAAAAGCAAAAAAATTGATGCCTCTATCTATAAATCAAAAAATATGAAGAGTCCCCATGCCCTAGAACACAAAAGCAAAGAACCAAAGAAAAATCCATCCAAAAAGCAATATAAGCTCATACTTTCAAAAGAAAAATCTAAAAACAAAATGGTTTGGGTACCTAAGAAAAAGGAAAAAATAGTCAAATGAGGCATCTACATCTCAAAAATCCCAACCATCCACTTCCACCTCACATTCCCACTCTACTCAAAATTCTCATATTTCATCCTACAAGCAAAATAAAACTCATAAAAATACTAAGTCTATGTGGGTACCTAAAGCACTTCATCACCCATCTCCTAAGAAAACATCTCCATTGATTCCTACACCTGCTCCACATCAAAAGCTTCAATGCTTATCACAGTGTGTGCAACCATTGGTCATGGTTCCCTTCCATTTCACAACAATTCCACATACCTCCATCTCCTCATCTTTCACTCATTATTATACATATCTACCCCATCACATTCCTATGGTACATGCTTTTGGGTAAGCCTCTCATTGATCTCCCCTACATAATCCCTATCATAATCCACCAATCCCTCCATAATCAACATCATAATCCATCATCTACCTACTCCATCTCCCTTTCATGTCATCTCTTACCAACATCTATGAGCATAATGACATTTGACATGGTCCATGCGATGACATCCATCTCTAGTGGGACTATCATCTTTCATGGAACTAGAAACTTGAGTCCCTCCTATCCATATTCCCCTTCTCTTATCCAAAAATTAAAAAAAGTCAAAAAAAAAAAAAGAGTAAAGAGAAATCCCTTCATCCAACGGTGAAAACCTGGTAAAAAGGCACCCTGGATAAGTACCATGATGAAAACTGGCAAACAGGCGTCATGTGTAGGTTTATCTTCTATGTCACTTACACTTGGGGGCACTTTGTCTCATCTGCACTATCTATCCTATCATGTCATTTCTTATCATATCATGTCCATCCTACCTACCATATTTATCTATCATACCCATATACTTACCATGTTGAGTCCATTCATCCTCTCTTCCTCTTTTTGATCTTGATAAAAATATGGGGCAAAATGTTGAAACATGCTTTGGATATCTTTTGATATACCCCATCCTTCCAAACAAGCCTATCATTATCCTAGTGTCATAAGCTTTGTCATGAATAATCCTAAGTATTGTACCTAGAATGGGGCATGTTATTCCTATGCGACATAGTCTTTGGAGATCACATCCCTGCCCTCTTATTATGCATACATCATGTCATTTTTTATCCATCCATATATCATGAGCCTTTTGTCCCTTATCCTATCACCCACCCTCTCATCCATCAATCACATCTATATCCTTGCACCTAGACTTGGTTTTCCCTTGTCATTGGTATCTAGCACAAAGGCTACCCAAATTGTCATCCATTGACATCTCAAAACATTTCAAAAATCCAAAAAAATCACATAGGCCAAAAATCCAAAAAAAATCAAATATTCCAAAAATCCAAAAAAATCAAAACATTTCGAAAATCCAAAAAAATAAAAAATAAATAAAAAATCCAAAAAAATCAAAACATTTCAAGAATCCAAGCAATAAAATCAAACCAAATCACTTCAACGCATCAATTCAACTTCTTTAAATCAATTTTTTCATCAAATTATCTAATCACATCACTTCTTCTAATCAAATTCATTCTTCTAATCAATCAATCACATCACTTCTTCTAATCAAACCCATTCTTCTAATCAATCTAATCATTATCATCAAATCAAATCATTTCTTCATCAATCCAATCAATCAAAATCATTCCAAGTAAATTATTCCTCAATTTAATTCAACAATCATCATCCAAATCTTCAAATCAAGCATCTTCAATCCTTCCAAGCAATAATCCAAATGCAAGTCAATCCTTAATCCATACCAACGAAGCTAATCAATCTTTCCAAATTATCCAATCACATCCTTTGGTCTTGATCCTAATCTTGTTGTAAACCCAATCAATCAGTCAATCATCCTTGTGTTGATCTAGGGATATATCGTTCCCTGCAATGACAACACTATCATCATCATCAATCAATCAATCAATTATCCTTGTGTTGATCTAGAGATATATCGTTCCCCACAATGACAACACTATCATAATCATCAGTCAAGCAATTAATCATTCGTTTACAACTTGACAAGGGCAATACCTTGTTTGTTTTTGTATCATTTGTGCATGCTTGCATGTTTTATCATTTCAATTTGCATTTGCATCAAATCTGAATCACTCCTAGCTAATATTCATATCTTGTATCTAGACAAGGTTGTATTATGCTGGGGCACGAGACACATCGTCACCTTGGTCCTTATACCTTGGTGCATAACGTCTAGTGCTATATCAAACATATGATTGCTCACTTTATTGCAGCATAACGTGTCATTTTTCTTTTTCATCTACTTCTTATCTTGTATCATTCATCTTATCCCTCCTTTATCATTTCATTCATTTCGAGAGAATATCCATGTTTATGCAACCTACCTATCCTCTCGAGGGGGCATCATCATCATTATCATATCCTATATCATCATTCCATTTCTTCATATCTTTTGCATCATCATATTCTTCTATCATCCCTTTTCTTCATTCATCTTATTCCTTACTTCCTTAAGTGGTTGGGGCATCACTTTTTTTTCCCTCTATCCATACCTTAACTTCTTTGAAATGATGTTACTCGACATAAATCTCACCATCTCAAACATCATCTCAAAGAGGGGCAAAATGTAGACACTCAAAATCGTCCCTATCATAACATTACCTAGTCAATACATGACCTTGAAAAACATTTGTAATATTTTACCCTAGGTCATTACATTATCTCACTGATCTCATTATCCCACTTAATCACCTTCCCAATTAATTAAATAAATCTCATTTATTTAATTAATTCCCCTTTCACATGTCTCAAAATAATTCAAATTAAATATTTGAATTAATCTCTCACTTCTTGTCACATTGCAACATGTGTCACATGATTACAACTCTTCACATGCATAAATAATTTATTATTTAAATTATGAGATTCCCACTCACATCCTATTTTTACCCTCATTCATTGTGTGTTATAAGCATCTTTTCTTCTAAAATAAATAAAAGAATCTCCATTATTTCCTCACATCCTAATTTGAGTGTCATGTCATAAGCCACTTAATGTGCGTCATAGACACTAAAATAAACTTTTAATCCTAGCCATACATATCACAAATTTGACTTTTAATCTTGGCCATCGAATCGAATCAACCTTCTCCTATAAATCAAGCCTTTCACAGGCCATTTGAGAATCCTGTTTCAGCATCCTTACTCTGCCAAAATTTCTATCTATCTATCTATCTATCTATCTATCTATCTATCTATCTATTTTCTTCTATTATCTTCATCTTATCGTTATGCTGCAAAATTGAGCAATCAACATATCAACATTCAAACCTTCAAAATCATGCATTTTCATGCAGGTGGAGAAGAGCAATGGAGATAAATGAATTCAAGCTTGGAGATTGGTTTGCATTTGCTTGTTATTTTGATTTTCATGCTTGTTTTTACTCTATTGTGCTAGTTAGGGTTTTGATATCTTGTTATTCTAGTTTTATATCTGATTTTCCCTAATTACAATATATATATATATATATATATATATATATATATAGCTTCCAACTTCAATATTTTGATAAAACGCTCCTTTAAATAACATAATTTTTTCTTTTGAATTTATTTATTTTATCAATAAACTTAATGAAATGGGTCACACCACTATATTGATATAAAAAAATTGGAAATTTACAACCCAAAGAAATAGTTATCTCAAAGACAATCGTTAATACAAATTGTGATTATAGGAAATCATAACAAAGAGCTTTTATTTATTGTTGCTTGAGCTTACTACATCTATTTCCCCTACCATCTCCTTCCCTTTCCCTTTGCTTCTTAGCTTCTCTTTCTTTTGGCCTATAATCATTGCAATCTTGAGAAAAAAGTGAGTAGCACATACTACATCTCTTATATGTTCAATCCTCCACCTCCCCAAGTCCTTGTTTGAAATCAAAGTAGTGTGGAACTTCTCCAAACTCCCTAAAACCAAGCCTTCCTTGGTCTTGTTTAAAATATGTTTGGATCCTAAAGATGAATCAATGTTTGTATCTCTGCTATGATTTTTTAGGAATGCATATCTTATTTATATATGCCTCAATAACCACCATTGCCATCCCTAAGAAGATCCATCATGTTTGATAAAAATATTGAGGACAAGCTTTTGTTTCAATTGAGTTGGATATTTCCTCTAGCCATTGCAGGCCGAAAACATTCCTAATAGTATTTTTCATGAGTGGAGAGACTATGATGAAAGCCCCCCTAAGGTTTTCCAAATCTAAAAGTTCCACTAGTGGGGCTTCCCACTCCCAAGGGGGAAAAATCACCCTGAATTTCAACAAAAAAGAGGTCATCTTAGAGTTATATCCACAGCCACCAAGGACTAAGATAGATAACCAAAAATATAAGCAATGCATTTATGAAATCAAATATCACATGTATTATCAAGGGATTCCTAGTCTCTTAAAGCCTAACAAGTTGATTCTGACTTGAAAACCAAAGCCCTTCATTATAAGAAGTGTTAATGAATAAAATTCCAACCCCTATTCAAAATACACATCTATCATAAATTATCTAGTTGCTTCTCTAATATTATTTTGTTACTTAGCCTTTGATTTCTTGTCTACCTTATTTAATTGATTGATTTGAGCATATTAGCTAATGTATCCTCAAGCTTTAGCCATGTGTCTACTTGTGAGTTGATTGTGATGTCTTCATGATTTGTAATAGATAAATCACCTAATAGATCTTCTTCTTGGTTCCCCTCTCAAAAAATATGTTGTATTAAGAAGTCCATGCATTTCCCATATTAATAACATTTAATCTATAAGAGTCAATGCATTTCCCATATTAATAACATTTAATTTATAGCATGGAGGGAATATGTTGTATTTTGTGCAATGGCAGAGCAGTAATGGCAGAGTAACGAATTTCTTGAAGGAAAAGAAAGAAATCATTGTCGACATGGCAGTGTCCAACATCATCAAAGTCGACATCAGTCCAAGGGCCCTATTGTCAGTCGTGGTGGCCATAATTCAAGTGGGTGGGTTTTCTAGGAAAGGTCAAAGGTTTTCACGCCCAAATTGGGTTCCAGTGCCTACGCATAGGGTTACTATCAAGCATGGTCAAGCAATCATTGATTTCTATGAAATGAAAACAGTATGCAAAAGGGAGTTCAAAGATGGACAATATGCTAGAAATTCAATGTTATATCAGCAGTCACACACAAATGTAGAGGCTCCATTGAAATCTTCCAAGAACATAGTCTGTACGGATCAACATTCTAAGGATGCTACTCATGATCTTCGTCAAGGAGTTCTCTTCAATCTAAATCCAAAGTCGGGAAAAAGTAATGCCTCCTTTGAGGCAAAGGTGGGTCGTGCAGGTAAGGCTTCTTTACAACAACAACAACCTAGGCACTCACAAGGTTTCCAAGAAGCAAAGGCGTCTGAGTCATTTGCAAGAGCTTGCCAATGTTTTTTTAAGGGGAACGACAAGAGCAAGAAAAGGAAAAGTAAGAGGATTGACAAGAAGAAGAAGGTGAGACACAAGAAAAAGATTGTTTTAAAGTGGAAACGTAAAGACGTTTGCAAAGAGGATCAGTTGGGAAAAATTTCTTCGGCGCCTCTACTCAACCGGCAGCATGGTGTCTTAGAAAACACAAAGGCAGTGGTCGAAATAACATTTTCAGAAGAGTTGCTTCAAAATCAAGTCTCTAATCTTCACAGTTGAGCTTTAATCTGTAATTTTTGGGATATAACCCTTGACATTGATCTTTTGAAAGATTTATTGTTTGAGGAATGGGAAGGGGTTTCAAAAGTGTTTTACTTAGATGAAAAGGAGGGAGTCTTTACTGTTCTTTTTCATAACCAAAAGCAGAGGGATACAATCTTTAAAGTCAAATCTTGGATTTATGAAGGGTCTGGCTTATGTATGAATTTATGGACACCTAATTTCAAACCCTCCCTCTTTTGTGTTAAATTCATGCCTTTTTGGATTCAGTTACACCCTTTACCACTTGAATATAGAGAGTTGAATTTGTTAGAATGCATGGCTAATCAACTAGGCATATTTCTCCAACATGATAAAGAGTTCTTTTATAATCCATCCTTTCCTGTTAGGGTGTGTATTTTATTGGATACCTCTAAACCCTCCCCAAGTCGGATTATTATTAAATCTAAGCATGGTTCTTGGGAGCAAGAGATAATATTTGAAAATCACCATACTTGTTGCTCTGCATGCCATAGTTTGGATCATGTGGTTGATGTGTGTTATTGTATCGGTCAATCCACTAAGGGCATTGAGCTGCAGACAAATTTAGCCACAATTTTGTAGAATAGTCAGTTAATCCATGGTCAGGGATGCCAAGATCATAATTCTCATATCACTAGTCAAGGTTTGAGAATTCATCCTGTAGTTCATGACTCTTCTAACACAAATTAGGTCTTCAAAGAACAGGGGTTTCAGGGTGAGAAAACTCAGGGGAACATAGTTTTTGAAGGTGATGTTGTAAGCCATCAGGAGTGTGGAGCTTCGTGGGTTTTTGATAGAAAATGCTCTCGTCTAGACCTGATGTCCCCTACTTCACCCATAATTTATGTCTCACTTGCCCAGTTGTAGAATTTTTGTCGGTTCGTTGTGGATTATTTGGGAATGATATAGTCCTTTCCTAAAGTATTTGTCACATATCATAAAATACCTCAAATCATTACTTCTTATGAATTAGGAATTTTATGTGCACATCAGGGGTTACTTTTTGAAGAAAATCAATGTCCTCCTAAATCTGTGGACTTGGTGTTGGTGTTTTTTGTTATAAACCAGGTTTGTCTCCTAATCTACCTATGGAATTGCCAATTCCAAGTCAGCTCAGAGGACCTGGACCAACTGATGAGGATTTTAACAATAAATAACCTCCTACACTTTGGGCTCTGCAAGACCCGGGAGGGTGATCCTAGTAATGAGTTTACAACTTCTGCAACAAGATCATAAACAATCATTAACTTCAAAAATAGATAATCTCATTTAATAGCTCAACATAATGGGATAGAACTGAAATGAATTGGTTGTTCATCAGTAATATCAACCACTTGGAGCGTGAGATGGTTACAATAGAATTTCATGGTGAAAGATAATCATTATGTTTAAAAATTTGTGGTAGAAAGCCCTAGGTGAACACAAACAAAACACTACATCAAAAAGAACAGATGCAAATTAGACCAGTGACATATCCATTGGAGGAGTCAAATTCACCAATACCTAATAGTTCATAGCAGATTTCAACACATAACATGTAATATCTCTGATCATATTGCCTTACAGTATCACCAATTTATACCTCAGCTCAATACTTCTTACCCAATCCTTGTACAAAACATATCAATCTGCAATCTCATTTAAGCAGTTTAATTAATTCTTTGAATTAATGCTAAAACCAGAATTGTACACACCACAACAGTGAGAAGAACAAAATAACCCTTGATTACTTCATTCAAAATTCTAATACATTTGCACATAGGAGAGACATGAGCCTGGATTTGTCAGTTAAACTCAAATGTCAGTACTGTTATGAAACACTAAATCCCAATAAACTCAAATTCTACAATAAAATAACACAAAACCCACTTGCATTTCCTCTGTAACTACAGATTTTACAATTTTTATGCAGCTTCACATCAGAATTTCGACTAGCTTACTTTCTAACCTAACTTGCTAACTTGCCAACTACTTTTACAATGAGAGAAGAAAATAATAAGAAGAGGAGAAGAGATTCCAGAAGAAACCCTAAATCCGAACAGGAACAACCATCTGGAAGCATCTCCACCATTGAACAGTGATCTACAAAATATGTTCTCCATTTCCCTGTAACAAACTTGATTCTGCTTCAAAAAATAGCATGTGCTAAATTCGTTCTTCATCAGAAAAATGTCATGTGTCCACTCCACTCATTGCAATAAATAGATTTTGCAGCTGAAAGAAAATCTCTCTCCCCATAAAAAATCCATTTTCCTTTGTTTTCTAATTTTCCCTTTTGCTGCATTTTACTTTGTATGTTTACTTACTGCTGTTTTTACTTTACTCACAATCAGTAAATAAAATATCCACATTTTACATTAATTTCCATGAAAAGTATTTTTAATACTTGACCTAGCAGCAAAGTATTTATCAATTCACTTTTACCCCAGCACAGAGTCATTACCATTTTACATTTTACCCTAGCACAATAGGATGTAAAATATTTAATTTTATTCACCCATCCCTATGCGTTCAAATGTTTTAAATTCCTTTTAAAACACTTCTTCACTTTAAAGTGAGATAATTGATAAATTATTCCCCCATGCCCTTTGAAATTGTTCACATTTCATTTAAAATTATTTAGCACCTGAGAGAAAAGAAACGGGCCCCACCCCATTTAAAAATATCTAACACAAACCCGAGCAAAATATTTAATATTAAATGTTTAGTTTTAATCTATTACCCCTTTAATATTTCGGGCTTCTACATTTCTCCAAACCATTTTTAAAATTCTTGGGGGCCCACCATATTTAAAATATTTGGCCAGACTATAGGAAAAACATTTAACATTAAATGTTTTAATCTTCTTCTCTCCATCTCCCCGCGCCATCGCAATCATTAATTCATGAACAATTCCTGATTGCGAAATGGCGGCAATGTCGGAGATGATGCTACATTTTCCCCCAAAATTCCCATTCAAATTTACTTTCCATTCAACTCTATGTTGGGACCCATCTCCCATTCCTCCTCACGCGGACAAACAAATTAAATTTCAATTTTAGGCGCCCATTTAAAACTTTGACAAAACTTTAGGAAAACAATTAAAATTTTATGTTTTAACTGCTCCTCTTCCCATCTCCCCGCCATCCCGCAATCAATAACCCGTGATCATTTTCGGATTACGATTTGGCAAGCAACGATTTGGATGCTGCTGGAGAAGCACCTCCGATCTCCACCGTTGGATTTTCTTTGCTCATTTGTCATTTCTCTTGTTGCCCTAAGTTCTTCATTTCCTCATACTCAAGCATTCTACAACTGTGCTCTGCAATTGCTCAATATTCATGGCGGCTAGCTCCATTTTTATCCTACCTTGTTGATTCGCACCTCACTCAAATATGCGAACCTCATCCCTGGGTGCAATCCTCATTCCCTCGCATGTGTATGGCCTCCTCATCTACAGGCTGGCTCAACGTAGGTTGCACTCTATTTTGTGCCTTCTACACATGTAATGCACATGCCCTCCAACCTCCTAGTCGCGCCCTTCACAGCTAGTAGCGCCTACCTCCAAAGCTCCCTCCATAATTGGTGCGAGCTCCTACCACACTAGTCCGAGCATTTCTTTTAGCAGGTTGAGCCTCCATTTCATGTTCTTTGATGGCGCAGACCTTCCCTGTTGCAGGTCGCGCCCCTGCTTCTCCTTTCTACTGGTGCGAGCCTCCCTGCACTCTGCAAGTCACGCCCACCTTCCTTCCTAACCTTGGCACGGGCTCCAAGCTCTCCTTCACACAATGCGCGCAGGCTCCTTCATTTGTCTATGGGTTACCTTCCCCTATCCCTTGCACAGGTCTCCCATTCACTTGTGCAAGCCTTCCTGCACTCTGCAAGTTGCGCCCACCTCTCCCTCTTCTCAAGCACGGGCTTTCTCTAGTTTCATTAGCATAGGCTTCCCTGCTCCTTGCATTTGCTAGAAAGCTCCTAAAGCCTTAGCAACAAATGAATTATGTGTATATCTTGTTTAACTCAAATGCCAGTATTGTTATGAATTACTAAATCCCAATAAACTAAAATTCTACAATAAAATAACACAAAACCCACTTGCATTGCCTCTGTAACTATAGATTTTACAATTTTTATGCAGCTTCACACCAGAATTTTGACTAGCTTACTTGCTAACCTAACTTGCTAACTTGCCAACTACTTTTACAATGAGAGAAGAAAAGAATAAGAAGAGGAGAAGAGATTCCAGAAGAAACCCTAAATCCGAATAGGAACAACCATCTGGAAGCATCTCCACCATTGAACAGTGATTTGCAAAATATGTTCTCCATTTCCCTGTAACAAACTTGATTTTGCTTCAAAAAATAGCATGTGCTAAATTCATTCTTCAACAGAAAAATGCCATGTGTCCACTCCAGTCATTGCAATAAACAGATTCTACAGCTGAAAAAAAATCTCTCTCCCCATAAAAAATCCATTTTCCTTTGTTTTCTATTTTTCCCTTTTGTTGCATTTTACTTTGTATGTTTACTTACTGCTGCTTTTACTTTACTCACAATCAGTAAATAAAATATCCACGTTTTACATTAATTTCCATGCAAAGTATTTTTAATACTTTACCCAGCAGCAAAGTATTTATTAGTTCACTTTTACCCCAGCACAGAGTCATTACCATTTTACATTTTACCTCAGCACAATATAATGTAAAATATTTAATTTTATTCACCCGTCCTTGTGCGTTCAAATGTTTTAAATTCCTTTTAAAACACTTCTTCACTTTAAAATGAGATAACTGATAAATTATTCCCCCGTGCCCTTTGAAATTGTTCACATTTCATTTAAAATTATTTAGCACTCGAGAGAAAAGAAATGGGCCCCACCCCATTTAAAAATATCTAACACAAACCCGAGCAAAACATTTAATATTAAATGTTTCATTTTAATCTATTACCCCCTTTAATATTTCAGGCTTCTCCATTTCTCCGAACCATTTTTAAAATTCTTGGGGGCCCACCATATTTAAAATATTTGACTAGACTATAGGCAAAACATTTAACATTAAATGTTTTAATCTTCTTCTCTCCATCTCCCCGCACCATCGCAATCATTAATTCGTGAGCAATTCTTGATTGTGAAATGGTGGGCAATGAAGGAGATGATGTTACATTTTCCCCCAAAATTCCCTTTCAAATTTACTTTCCATTCAACTTTATGCTGGGACCCATCTCCCATTCCTCCTCACGTGGACAAACAAATTAAATTTCAATTTTAGGCGCCCATTTAAAACTTTGACAAAACTTTAGGAAAACAATTAAAATTTTATGTTTTAACTGCTCCTCTTCCCATCTCCGCGCCATCCCGCCATCAATAACGCGTGATCATTTCCAGATTACGATTTGGCAAGCAACGGTTTGGATGTTGCTGGAGAAGCACCTCCGATCTCCACCGTTGGATTTTCTTTTCTCATTTGTCATTTCTCTTGTTGCCCTAAGTTCTTCGTTTCCTCATACTCGAGCATTCTGTAACTGTGCTCTGCAACTACTTAATATTCATGGCGGCTAGCTCCATTTTTATCCTACCTTGTTGATTCGCACCTCACTCAAATATGTGAACCTCATCCCTGGGCACACTCCTCATTCCCTGGCATGTGTATGGCCTCCTCATCTACAAGCTGGCTCAACGCGGGCTGCACTTTGTTTTGTGCCTTCTACACATGTAATGCATGCGCCCTCCAACCTCCTGGCCATGCCCTTCACAGCCAGCAATGCCTACCTCCAAAGCTCCCTCCATACCTGGTGCGAGCTCCTACCACACTGGTTTGAGCTTTTCTTTCAGTAGGCTGAGCCTCCATTTCATGTTCTTTGATGGCGCAGACCTTCCCTGCTCCTCCTTTCTACTGGTGCGAGCCTCCCTGCACTCTGCAAGTCACGCCCACCTTCCTTCCTCACCTTGGCACGGGCTTCGGGCTCTCCTTCACACAATGTGCACAGGATCCTTCATTTGTCTGCGGGTTACCTTCCCCTATCCCTTGCATGGGTCTCCCATTCACTGGTGCGAGCTTCCTTGCACTCTGTAAGTCGCACCCACCTCTCTCTCTTCTCAATCACAGGATTTCTTTGGTTTCATTGCGTAGGCTTCCCTACTCCTTGCATTTGCTAGAAAGCTCCTAAAGCCTTAGCAACAAATGAATTATGTGCATATCTTGTTTAATTCATTTTTTCTATACTAGCAACCTACTCCAAAATCCGCGCCACACATAGTCCACTGGCCGGTTGTGCGTCCATCTCTTACTATGCATTGGTGGGTATATGCATTCCCATGCCTCAGGTCATTCAATGGTGTCCATGCTTTTTGGTTCACACCCAATGCCATCTCCCACATTCAAACATGTGGGGCCTGGTATGAGAGAATTCAGCTTTACATAAGCCAATTTCACTTGCTAAAGGGTTGCTGAGATCTTCTAACAAAGAAAAATTGTGCACATATCGCAATCATGGCATTCATGAGATCACATTTATTTGGGTGATGTCAACTTAACAGTCCTCACACCATTTTTAATCATCGTTCTGCATTTGAATACAAAAAATTCTTCCAGGAAACATTAATTGCGCCCTATTCACTTGGATGTCCTGTCGTTGTGCTTTGGTGGATCTCCATCATATGGCCTGCAACATAAGCATATTCTTCTCCAAACGGTGGCACCATTACCATGGAATTTGATCTCTGATTTAATGGATGTCTATATCCTTCACTTCAAAACAATCACTATTTGCAATTCCATTCCAAAACCAAGTCATAGCCACAAATAGATGTTCATTCATATAGTAAGAGACCTCCATTATTTATGCTTTAGATCAAAAACATTATACCTTGATTCAAACTTCTAAATGGTGGCATGTTTAAAGGCATTCACAAATCATCTGCAATTTCAAACTATAGGGATATCGGTTGACAAGCATCAATGTAAACAACTGATAGAAATTTCTACCATGCCAATGCACCACCATTTACCACTCCCACAACTTTGACTGCAATATTATCTTTGAAGAATTCCACAACTGTGCAAAGCATGTCGGGCCCCAGGTGAGTCCGGCTAAAAAAAAAAAAATCATTTTCAAACAAGTTTCATGCTCAAATTAGTTTGGCACAACCCCAAAGTGTTTCTGGATTGAAAACATGAACTAGGTTCTCATTAAAACTTGCTTTCTGACACTTTTAGAAAATATGCAAAATTGACCTTGTGGGCTCTAGAATCGTCCCGGGAAACCAGTCAAAAAACCTTGTGAAGTGTTGAGAACTTGCAGACATGTAGACATTCATTCTAAGAATACAGTGCAACAAAAAGATCAGAAAATAAAATCACGAGGAGAAAAATATTAATTGGCAAAGTTGCTCAGCTGAACTTTTCTGAAACAGCAGCTGTTCTGAAACAAATGAAACACACCCGACTGCCAATTTGTAAAAATAGTGAAACAACTCCTGGTGAGCTACCATCAGACACATGAGTTCATTAAGATACCTCGAGCATGTGTGCAAGGAATTTATTTGAAACAATGTTGATCAAAAGATATTAATGATCAAAGTTGACCACTCAAAAGGGCTGTCGGGAATGCAGATGTGAAACTGAGCAAACAACATTTGGTTTCGGTCTGCTAAAAATAGCAAATCAAATCATGAGGTTCTGCAAACTGACATCTGAGATCATTTAGGTATGGAGAACACAGAACAACATTCATTTTGACATAACAGTCAACTGGTTGTGAAATCCAAGCTCAAATAGGAGGCTGTTTCGCAAACTGACAAATCTGCAAACAACAGAACAATGCAAAAACCCTCCAGCTTCACTTTTCAAAACCCTGACAAAAATTATCATGGGAAGCTGAAAATGGACACACATGCTCACATATGTCAATCAAATACATCTGCAAATGGGTTTTGCTTGGAAAACAACATGCCTCAAGTTCTGATTCTCCAAAGTAGGTCATTCAAACTGGCCCCTCAAGTGCACTTCTGATAGTGTAGAGGCAAAATTCTCGAAATGGGCACCTCAAATCTGCAAAATTTGAGAGTGCCAATAGTTTGGTTTGAGTGGTTGTTCCAAGAATCGACAATCTAGGGAACAACTATCCCATGATAGTCTAGATAGCATTGCACAAAAACTGCTTGATTCATTGGTTCTGAATTATTTGATGAGATTACAGATGAAATACTACAGGAGGAGGAGGGTTCAAGGGGAGAATCAATGCAACTAGAATGTCATTTGTTTGAAAGTTGCGTTGATGAACCATGTGATGGGGATATAAATGCAGATGTTGAATTTGAATTTTCCCATGAATTGTCTCTCGCTCAAATGCTAATATCTCAAAAATATTCACAGAAAGCATCAGTTAAAAGAGGTAGGAAATCAAAAGCAGAAAAATTGAAAGAGGAAATTGAATCAGGTTTGCAGGCCACTCTAGATGGGAGTCTCTCAATCATAAAAAGACCGAGGAGAGCGTGTTGCTCTCCTTGAGTGCAATGAAGATTATTTCTTGGAATGTCAGAGGCATTAATGCCTCTGACAAAAGAGCTTGCATCAAATGAAAAATTGATGTTAGTGGGGCAAATATTTTTCTTCTTCAAGAATTTAAGTTATCACAAGAAGGGTTTGAGTCAATGGTTTCTAAATGGGATAAGTGGAAAGCGGTTGCAGTACCAGCCCAAGGGGCATTTGTGGGTCTAATTGCATTATGGAATCCAAAAACAATAACTATCGAAGTGCTTAGTTCTGATACCGACTGGCAGCTATTAGAGGTAAGTTGGTTTGATCTCTAGTTCAATCTCTCCAGTGTCTATGGTCCTACAACAACACTTGACAAAAAGCATGTCTGGGATAAGCTCACAACAGTAATTTAGGGCTTGGGAAATCAAAAGGTTATAGTTGTTGGGGATTTTAATGCAATTGTGTCACTGAATGAAAAAAAATGAGGAATTTGTCCGCCTCCAAACACGATGTTTGATTTTGGGTGTTTCATTTTTGATAATGCTTTGAGGAACATCATTCCGAAAAATGGGAAGTTCATATGGAAAAATCGCATAAAATATTTATGTCAAATTGTTGTAAGGCTTGACAGGTTTTTAGTTTCGCAAGATTGGGTTTGTTCCTTCGTCAGTTTGGCCTCCCAAATCCTTTCATTCCTGGACTCTAATCATTGTGCCATAATGTTGTCTATAGCAAGGCTAGTAGGAACAATAGGAATGTTAAGGCATAAACCATCCTTCAAATTCGAGAAAATGTGGTTCATACATCCTCATTTTTTTCCCTTACTAAGGCAATGGTGGGTAAGTGCTCTTGTGCAGGTAGGTACAAAAATGTTTCAACTTTTCAAGAAGCTACATTATATCAAGGGGAAGATTAAGTAGTGGAATGTGAGTACCTTTAAGAATATCTTTGTCTATAAATAGGAAGTAGCAAAACAGTTAGAGGTTCTTCATTAGCACATCATTCATAATGGTTTGGATGTTGTTACTTATGAGAAACAAAAGGAGCTCCAATAGTTGTGGGCAGAATTGGGCGAGCGTGAAGAAGTTTATTGGCAGAAAAAATCCCGTGAATTATGGTTGAAGGATGGGGATCAAAATACAAAATTCTTCCATGCTTCAGCTCTGCAAAAGAGGGCATCTAAAACATTTTTTCCCATCCAGGAGTTTAGCTCGAGGAATCAGTTAAACAACGTTGAAGAAATCCAGAAAGAGGGTGTTCATTTCTTCACGAATATTCTTGCTCTTCATAAGCCTGATGCTCAATACAGTCACCAAGAAATTGATCTTCTCTCTATTGTGCCAAGCTTAATCTCTCAAAGTGATAATGATGAGCTTCTCAAACCATTCACCTTAGAGGAACTCAGAAAAGTGGTTTTTTCTATGTCTCCAGATAAAGCTCCAGGTTTGGATGGCTTCACTTCATTATTTTTTCAGATGTGTTGGGATGTTTTAGGACTAGATCATCCTTTTGGCCTTGGAGGATTCTCGTAGGTCGGGGTCAATGCTAAAGCACTTTAACACCACAAACATTGTTATTCTTCCTAAAGTGTTAGATCCCAAAACTTTTGCAGACATCAGGCCTCTTTCATTATGCAACACAGTGTATGATTTTTTTACCAAGGCAATCTATTTGCAGCTACAACCTTTAATCCCAAAAATTGTTTCCCAAGAACAGGGTGGCTTTGTGCCAGGAAGAAAAACATCTGAAGGGGCTTTAATAGCACATGAAGTTCTTCATTCCATCAATTCGAATAAGTTATCATCCTTTATTATAAAGCTTGACATGATGAAAGCCTACGACAGAGTGGATTGGGTCTTCCTTATTAAGGTGTTGGAGAAGTTTGGTTTCACCAAGAAATTGTGTAAGTGGATTCTTTCTTGCCTATCTGGTGCACATTTTTTAGTTCTCATTAATGGTTCCCCTTGTGGTTTCTTTAAAGCAACATAGGGTGTCTGTCAAGGTGATCCTTTTTCGCCTTTCCTTTTCATAATTATGGCTGAGGCTTTGAGAAGATCTATCAAATAAAAACATGCCAAAGGTAGTTGGCATGGTATTCTAATCCCTCAAATGAATATCTCAGTCACCCATAATTTGTTTTTCGATGATACACTTTTGTATGGTAAAGCTTCTATTTCAAAAGTTGTGCAGATCAAAGAGGTCTTAGATAATTACTCTTTGGTTTTAGGGAAAAGAGTGAATGCACAGAAATCAAATATTTATGTGCTCAATGCTAAGGTTGTTGTAAAACGTAATCTTATTAGAATTTTGGGCTTTCAAGATGTTGAACTTCCATGTAAGTACTTAGGTCTGCCTTTTTTTATGGGATCCAACAAACCAGCATTTTGGGTGGGAATTATCGAAAGCATAAAGTAGAGGGTTTGTGCTTGGAAGGCTCGTTGGTTGTCGTTTTGAGGTAGAATCCTTCTAATTAAATATGTTCTTTCTGCTATACCCAATTAATTCATGTATGTACTAAGGGTTCCTAAGTCTATCATGGATCAAATTCAGAAAATCATTAGAGGTTTCATTTGGAAAAGGAATATGAATGACAACAACAAAAATACCTCTAGTATCCTTAGAAAGTATGGCATTTGACAAACTTAAAGGTGGTGTGGGTTTGCATGATATTTCCAAACGTAACCAGGCTTTTGGAGGTAAACTTATTTGGCAAATGTATTCTAAATCTGACTCAAAATGGCATTCCTTGTTGACTGCAAAATATCTTGATAACAGGGATCCCAAAAGGATCTTCACAGTTGCCAACCCTCCCCAAGGGTCAGCTATGTGGATTTCATGTTGTCATGCACGAAAGTGATTACTTCTTACATATCTTGGGAGGTCAATATGGGAGATGAGGTTGAATTTTGGGGGGGGCTCATGGAATGACCTCCCACCTTTAGGAGCTTGTCAAGAATTGTAGTCAACAATCCTAGTGTTTTCTCAACTTTGGGGAACAAAGCTTTCAGATTATGTTAGTTCAGTGGAGCCTCTGTCGGTAAGAGTGTTGTGGAAATATTTCTTAGTGGATCAAATCCTAAAAGCCCAACAAGATTTGTTGAATCATACCATGTCCAACAGAGTTGTCTTCTTGATGGGGAAGGCAAATCAAATTTTATGGGCCCCATCGAAAATTGGGTCTTATTCGGTCAAACAAGGGTATAAGGCAATTATCAGCAGGGCTGACACCAATCATTCTCATAGGGAATATTCTTTTTGTTGGAACAGTGTTGTTTTACCAAAGGTAGGTAGTTTTTCTTGGTTAGCATTAAGAAAAAGAGCTCTAACGAGTGAAATATTAGCCAATATGGGGATTGTGGATCCTTTCAATTGTGTATTATGCAATCAAGCTCTTGAAGATCATGACCATCTTTTTCTTCAATTCCATTTTTCTCAGTCTTGTTGGTCATTTGTCCTTCAAAAGTTAAACCTTTTCATTCCTTTACCGAACTCACTCTGGGATTTATTTACTGCATGGCCTGTTCTATACAAGAACTCTTTCTTTGCTTGCATTTGGAATGCTATTCTGGCATTGGTTGTATGGGCTATTTGGTGGGAGAGGAACAAACAAATTTTTAGAAAGGTCTCATATTTTGTTCAGCAGGTTCAAGTTCTGATTGAGAAATCAAATTCAGAAGTAGTCAATTCCTGGGTTGTTGATCATAAAGGTGTAGGAGCTTTGTTTTCTTCATGGGAACATTGCATTTTGAAAAATTGGGGCCATATTTCTTTACCGTTTCAAGGTAGCATGAAGCAGCCTCACATTTAGAAGGTTGATAGAGGCACAGTTAAATGGTCTTCGCCAATGGAGGGTTTTTATAAATTAAATTTTGATGGAGCTTCAAGAGATAATCCATGCATTTCTGGTGTGGGATTTTTTATAAGGGATGCAAAAGGGGTTGTCAAGGTAGCTAAGATAGTAATTCTCCCCTCAGGAACTAATAATATGGCAGAGTCCTTGGCTTTACTTTATGGTCTTTTGCTAGCTAAACGTTTTCATATTAGAGCCATTCATGTTGAGGGTGACTCACTCATAGTGATAAATGCTTGCAAGTTAAAATTGTGCCACACATGGTCTATTAGGTATGTGTTGCAAGTTGCATGGAACCTTCTAGGAGAGTTTGAGAGCTATCATATATCCCATGTCTATAGAGAAGGGAATAATCTGGCTGACCTTTTAGCAAACATGGCCTATGATAAAATAGAATTATCCACTGTTGATAATGATCAGGGGCTGGACAGTTTCCCATGCTTGTAGGAGCTAATTAAAAGAGAAACTATTTTCTAACTGCTTGTTCGTTCAAGTGTAGAGTAAGTAGTTCCCTTGTTTTGTGATGTTGACAAGATTTTATCCATATTGGCTTTCTTGGAATAAAGTTCTTGGGATGGGGTAGCAGTGGTGTAGTGTGGTGATGAGGTGGCTTCCACAGGTCGCATTGGTGTTACACAACCCGTGTTTACCATTACCGTTGGGTTACAGAACTGGTAATGATGGCATATGTTGGTGGGGATTCTCTTTTCACAGGCGAAATGTTCCTGTGAGTTGCCAAGCTGTGAATATTTATTCAGGCACCGCTCTTTTCCTTCATGGTCTTTCTTCTTTCATGGATTCGCCTTTGGTTTTGATGTCGCTCGCAGATTTGCGGCCACTGCCATGTGGTGTCCTATTGGAGCTTCCCTTCAAGACGCCTCTCATTCCTTTTTTCCAGGCTCCAATTGCTTGCCGCGTGGTGTCCTATCGAAGCTTCCTTTCGTGACACCTCACTTCCCTTTTGTCGGGCTCCAGTTGCTTGCCACGTGGTGCCCTTTCAAAGATTCCCTTCAAAATTCCTCACTTCCCTTTTGTCATGCTCTGGTTGCTTGCCATGTGGCACCTTTTCAGAGCTTCCCTTCGAGACGCCTCTCTTCGGCCTGCTTTATGTTCGGATGGGTCCCACACTACAGGTACCTTTGTCGAGAGCTCTCCACATGGGGTTTGTTCAGGCATTCGCTATTTTTGTTCAATGGTTGTTGCAACTGTGTCTGTTTTGCTACCATGTGTATGTTACGCTCTGAAATTCCTAAGGGATCATACTCCCCCTAGTACCTGCCTCAGGTGTTTGGCTTGATTTGTAGCTTCACGCCCCCTCACTGGTTCAGGGTCGATGCCATAGGGTTCTAGCTCCTCCAACCCGCACAACATCCTTCGCAGTGGCTCGATGAAGTTTGCTTCAGCAAGGTTTGCATCTGACTGTGAGGTTCAAGTGGATGATGATTTTTATGCTCATGGGGACTTCATGGTGGAATAATTGTTATTCCCTATTGTATAGGGTTATAGTGTATGCTGAGTTTTGTAATACTAGCCTATAGGGTGTTAATTGGGTTCATTTTATAGGTTGTTTGTGAATGGCTCTATGTTCTGCTAGTTTTTGTGGACAACCTTCCAGCTCCTATCCATCGAGTTGCTTCTCATTTTATGTAAATTCTTTTATAATATTATATAAATATATATAGGCTTCATGCCTTTCGCAAAAAAAATTTAAAAAATTATAGCATGGAGTTTTTTTGTGGCATTGATGATTATCATTGAGTCTCTTTCCACTTGAACATGTAACATTTTTTGTATATAAAAATTTAGAGATGCAACATCAATGATTAAACTTTTTCTTTATTTGTTATGCTTGGTTGAATTATTTCCTTGTCACATATATTAAATATTTAACCTTATTTCCTATTATATAGCCTAATATAGAGAGTCCAAGATTCCCTTTGGTAAGTATAATCCATTGATATCTATTGCATGGCTTCTCCTTCTCTTGTGTGTTGTTAACATTGAGGGTCAAGGGAAGTATATTCCCTTTCCAATTCTTCAACATTTCCTTGTCCCAAGATGTGAAGCCTATTTTAGAGGTAGATAGAGATTAAATTCTAGTCATTACCAATTCTTCAATAGCCACCTCAAACTTGCATGTGAAACTTCTTAGACCCAATATCCTCTCCTAGAAAATTATCCTATTTTATTCCTTCCAATTTTTCCAAATGAGGATGAAGGATTGATTAACTAAAGGAAAGACAAAATTGAGCCTTCCTAATTATTATCCAAGAATTGAAGAGAGAAAGAGTCACTATGTAAATCCCTATTCAAACCTAATTTAGCACAAATCCACATGCCAAAATTTTAGCAAGAAAGTGCAACTTAACAATAAACGATTTATTGTCTCCTAATGGTAGCAGCAAATAAAAAAATTAGAGGGTCTAACATACCCTATTGATCTTAGTTGATTAGTTTTTAATATTCTTTTATAGATTGCCACGCAAGAAAAAATCTAGCCTTGTGCAAGCATTATTTACTCCCATAGAGGGTAGAGGACCAATCCATCTTGGACTTTTTCATGTCTAATACCTTATAATCTAGCCTAGCCATGTAAGCCTAGTCTTATCATAGCTCCATTTAATGATGTTTGGCTCATTTTTATTAAAAAATATTACTAGGATTTTTTTCTTTAAAGCCAAAATTTATTTTCTCTAATATTCCTAACCTCAAAGAATTCTTCTAACTCCATTTAGACCAACCATTGGTGTACCTTTCATTCAAGTTGGGTGATCCCACAATAGTGGGTTACACTTTTGGGCCAAACTTGACATTGAAATGAAAATTTTGAACTAAATCTTCACTCTTCGACACCTATAGCCGTTAAAGCATGAGGAATTTGAAGATGATGCAAACTAGTGATTTTTAATTTTGTCTATAGATTCTAAATATATATATATTTTAAAAATGGAATCAAATTACATTTCTTTTTCCATCTCCTTTGATAACTAGTTTTTATCTATAAACATCATTTTTAAAGAGTGATGTGTACTATAAACCACAACCTTTTTTCTATGAAGGATAAAATTCTGATTTTTTCGAATTTAGAATTTTAGCTACAATATCTAGACATAGGTGTATTATTAGGAGCATAATTTTTTTTGTATATATCATAATTCATTTTTTTGTTCGATCAAGGAGATCAATATAAATAGGATAGATATTTTTTAGAATTTTTCTGGTAATCTACTATTTTTCCACATTTGCATAACAAAGACCTTGATGTTCATTGAAAAACCTATATTCATGAGAAATAAAAAATAAATATAATAATTAAATTAAATATATTTGTAATTATATTTTTTGGGAAGCTTATAATAAGGGCTACATACTTACAAAACATAAATTTTAAATTAATTCATTTGATCCTCCAAAAGGTAAATCAAAAGTGGTATTTTATTAGCATTTTGATAGGTGTAGAGGAGACTCCATTATAGGTATGGTTTAAAACTAGTGGGGTTATATATAAGGTGTTTTAATCTAAGGGGGTTTGATTGAACCCTCTATTATTAAAATACTTTAAATGGGACCTTTCAAGGCTTAAATCATTATGTTTTCTAAAAATATGTGATTTTAGGAAAAAATCGGGATGTCTGAGAAAGTGTAACCCATTATTGTGGCAGCACCCAAATATCACACACCTTAAAACCCCAAGTTCAAGCTAATTTCTCCTTATCTTTAGAAAAAAAATATGTATTAGAAAACATATCATACCCATTTCAACAATCATCCCAAGGCCAATCTTCCATCTTGAATCTCCTATGTGATATGGTTTGTAATTTAAGATCTCAACAAGTGACTATTGAATTCCAAATGTTTGAGCCTCTTTTTAAGTTCACCATGGTAAAAAAATTTATTGGATTGGAGTTATCTAAATACTTATGTTGATGATTTTTTTCCCACTTCATGTTAGATTTTGAATATATCCCCCACTTAACTTAGCATCCAACTCCTTGTTTTGAAGCTCTAATTGTCTCAACATGCTACATCACCATCCATATTTGAATTGCTTACATCCCAAGAAAAAAATCATTTCTTCATTATCTTTACATAAAAAAGCATCCATACCTTTTTCTAATGCTTTGTGTAGATTTTTTCAATTCAAGAATAGGGATAATGTGAATCAAGATGAAAAATATTACCAATTTTAGGTTAAAGGTTATACTTTCTACATATAGCCACCTATTGTTCTAGGATTGTAACTTGTCCCTACACACATACAATGCAAAATTTCATAAGGAGGTATTAGTACCTCCAACCAAAAATGGTATTCCAAAGTATTTAATAGGCAACCCTTATCATGAAACCAATAATATTTGAGAAAATATTTTGATGGCCATACCTTATGAAAAAATATTTAGATTTCTCAATATTGAAGAGCTATCTAGATGTTGAAGAGTAAATATATATTACCTCTTAAATCATACATTCTTATTCTCCTTTTGTGGACTTGTAAAAAAATCATGTCATTCACAAACTATTAATCAGTAATAGATTCCATGTTTTTCATAACCATAACTCATTTCCACCTATTTAATTCTCACTCCATATTTATATAGTATCTTAGTGCTTCATTCAGATTATAAAGAGGAAAGGGGTAGATTATCCCCTTTTCTTCTACCTCTTGAGGAATTAAAAAATCACAAAAAGCTATCATTCACTAATGTAGAGAAGCACGGATGGGAATGTAATTCAAATACCCAATCCAACCACTATTTATAGAAGAAAATCTTCTCATTTATTCTACTTGCCAATTGCCAATGCTACATGGATCTTTTGTTGAAATGCAGCCTATATAGGAGGAAGTTAGTTACTATGTAGTTGTGATCTTGATGGTCTGTTGGGACATTGATTAGAAAAATTATCCCCACCACATGTAAAGCATCCCCTCAATGGTCCCCTCATTTTTACTAGCCTTTCAGAGTTACCACCATTCCCTCCAGCTTTGTTATAGTTAATGTTGTTGTCATTGTTGAAGTTGTTTCCTCGATGATCCTTCCTTGGCTCATTCTGATTATTGTTAGGAAAATTGTCCCCTTGCCTTTGAAATTCCTACCCCTCATTAAAATAATTTGGAGCATATTAAATTGAGGCCCATCGAAATTATTTTGGTTCCTCTCTAGGTAGTTCGAAATGGCTTTAAGATTTTTCTCTTGATTGATTGCATTCGCATAGACTAGGTCCATAGTGTTCAGACCGTGTACATCCACCTCACATCATATTTGGCCATTCAAACCCATAATGAACTTCCCGGTACGAAATCACTCATCTTTTTGGTACATTGGTATGTACCTCAGGAGATGAGTGAGCTTCTCCCAGTATTCATTCACCGAAGAATCTCCTTATTTTAGATCTTAATAATCAATGAGATTTTTGATTGAAGAAGAGTTGGGGTAGCCACCTCTTTCAAAAAATCTCAACAAACTCATTCCAAGACAGCATTAATGAGATAATACTAAGTTCCATACTAACTAGAAGGCTCCCCATATAGCTTTGGTGACCTTAGAATAGTTCCTTATTTCAAATTACTTCTCCACTTGAATTAACAAAGCCTTAGCCTCTTCTCCATTGGTGCTTCCTTTGAATTTCAATGGGGTGATCTTTCTCATGTCCCTAGATAATTCAGTTGTCAAATGCTTCCTTTTGGTTCCCTCAGAATATGATTGTGACCTGTCACTTTCTTGTTCACTAGTTTGAGTGTGATCGTGCGAATTCTCCCCTTCTTTTTCATTGTTGGGAACTTCTTATTATTCATTGTTGGGAACTTCTTCTTCTTCATTGTTTGGGACTTCTTGTTCCTATCTTTCTTTTCCCCTCACTTCATGTTCAAGGTTTCCTATCCTTGCTCTTGTTTCATCCATGATTGCCAGAATGTAGTCCAACTTGGCTTCGACATATATATGGACCTTGTCCAACTTCTTGAATTCCTCCGAGATTAGTTCTTGTCCTAACCATTGTTTCAAGTTAAATTTATACCTGGAGGTTCATCTTTAATTAGATCTTATCATGGTTTACTTTACGTATTGAAAAATTCTAAAAGAGAAAATATTCACACATAATAAATTTCATTGAGGATCTCATTCACAAGTTTTTGATAAAAACATAACTTTGATTTATTCATAAGGATTTCAATATCCTTTCATGACTATTTAGATAGTCAAGAGAAGAGTATCCATCAGATTCACTCTCAAATACATAACTATGTGGGGTGTAACCCTTCAATTTTTTTCTCAAATATATCATCAAAAGGGTAATAACCCTTAGGTTTATCCTCCGATACACAATTTAGAGTGGATTTCACATGATCACCCACCTTACTAGCTCTATTTTTATTGACCATTCATATCCTATGCATAGGCTATCCCATTTCACCATGGTTTACTCTAACCTGGTGTAGGAGCACCTAGTTCTCTAGTTGCCTCTCATGGGCAATTTTTTGTCTAAAGTGAATGGTCATTTGTAAATTCATGAAAAAGGTCATATGAAGACCTATTTAATTGTATTTAAGGTCCTAAAAAGGTAATTAGGGGGTTTGATAAGTCAAATTTCAAATAATGTGGTTTTATTATACAAATTGCAAAAATGGCAAAACTTGTAAAATTCAAAATAAAAAGGGATGTGAAGGGTCACTTCGGTGTAGGAGTTGGTTAGTTTGTTGGAAATGTAAGTAAAGTTTCAAAAAATAAAGGAAATTTCCCTATAAATCATTGTAAAGTCGAAGAAGAGATAGACTTGGTACTCTTGGTCCAAAGTTTGCAATAAATTTCCTTGTTTTCTTATTTTTCCGAGTTTCTGCCTTTACCAGTCCTGTACGGATTATACAAAAGACTTGAGGGTGTAATTTTTCTTTCATTACATAAAGAGATGTATGCACCTTCAAATAATTTGAATTGAGGGTTTTTCTTTGAGTTAAGTGATCTATTTTAATCCATTTTGACAAATCTGGCCTGTAAACCCAGTTAAGGGGTTTTGAGAGTCCTATAAGGAAAATATTTTCCATCCCACCATTATAGGCTAGTATAATGGTGGGATGGATGGTTTGTTTTTTATTAATATTTTTTGAGTGGAATGTGTGTTAAAAATTAATAGGGAAGGCATGGATATGAAGATTGTTGCTGCTCCAAGAGGAAAATCTGAGTTTTCCATATGAATGATGGTGCCTAAAAGTTTGGAACAGTTTGAATAACATTTTTTTTATATGGAAGAGGGTTATTATGTCCATGCAGACTTATTTGCAGGTGTTTGCAATAATTTCAGGTGATTTGGAGGTTATGTGATGAATTTGAGTTTGACAAAAGTGTGGAATACTGATTTGTGGAATGGGTGAATGATAACTTATGGAATGGCTAAGATAAATTGAGGATTTTGATTGAGTTGATAAGTTAAATTGATGAAAAGTTAAATGAACAATGTTGCTTGTTTAATTTGATCTTCTCCAAAAAGTCTGTGGGACAAAAGTTCCCTTGAAGGATTGTTGTTGGTAGATGCTCTACATCATAACCCCAAGAATAACCTATTAACCTTTATGTTTACTTTGACACTTCTACTTAAGTAATTCAAAGTAACTCTATACTCAACTTCACAAATAAAGCATTAACTTAATATAGTACATATTAATAATACTAACACCCATTCCATAATATGGAGTATATACATATATTCAACAATAGCATTCCCTAATCCAGTCTCATCAAGAATCGTTCATACTTGTCTAAAGAAGATAACCAATTCATAATAAAACAACTAAACATACTTTTCCAAACAAGAAAAATAAGATACAATATTTTCAAAACATAAAATGCATAATGGAGTGGAAATCAACATGCCTCTATATGCAAAGCTCCAAAAGATCAAACTGGATTCCTAGCTTAGACTTCTCCAAATTGGCTTGCAACTTCTCAACTCTCTCTCTCCAAAAATCTCTCAAACACTAAAAAATCATATAAGTAGCAGAATAATAACTCCATGCACTTTATCTAAGCACATCTTTTGCATGCTTTACACAACACTTTAATATTTTATACAATGTCATTAATATATGCACGTTATCCTTTATTTGTTGTGCTTTTTATTTTATCATATACATTGCGCTCTGTATTGCACGCTTAATAAAATTTTACAATGCTATTCAAAATTATGAATATAACATATATATATATCAGCTTATATGATTATATAAGGATCTATTCGATATTGAATACATATACACATATTTACATATTCTACATAATAATAATCCATGCATATGTATATATATATATACATATATAAATTAATATATTTGTATGTATATTTTTGTTAATGTAAATACATACTCATACATTAATATATATATATATATATATATATATATATATATATATATATATATATATATATATATATATATCATCGCCTCAACATTTAAACATATATTCCCAAACCCATCGATCAACATATATACATGAAGTGTATACATACATACATACATACATACATACATATATATATGTCACCTCTGTCCAATTGATATTCCCATGCATATGGGTAATCTATCCATGAGCATGCATAGATATGTTTATCTACATATACTCATGCACATATTTACTCATGTGTATGAATTTATCATAGACACGTACATATATACATATATACATTTAATGTATTTATCTCATCAATTAAATATACACATAATGAAGAACTCACATGTTAACAAGGAGACTCAAACACTTAACTTAATCAAAGCATTCACAAATAATACCATCGCCTTGGGTGATCCCACAATATTGGTTTACAATTTTTGGCCAAACTGGACACTGAATTGATTTTTTCTAACTAAATCTTCACTTTTTGGCACCTACAACAGCTAAACCATGAGGAATTTGATGATTATGCAAACTAGTGATTTGTGACATTTTGTCTATAGATTCTAAATATATTTTTTCAAAATTTTTGGAATCAAATTGCACTTCTTTTCCATCTCCTTTGAAAACTACTTTTTTTCAGTAAACACTATTTTTAAGGAGTGATGCTCACCGTATACAACATAACTTTTTTTCCATGAAGGATAAAGTTCTATTTTTTTCAAATTTAGATTTGTATAGATATGATATCTAGCTATTTCATTTGGTTTCATAGTATTTTATTGAATATTTTTTCCTTAATCAAGTTTCAAAGTCAAACCAATTACAATTCAAACATAGGCAGACTATATACAACATAACTTTTTTTTGTATGTATCAAAATTCTTTTTTTTTGTTGGATCAAGGATTTCAATATCTAGCACACTGATATTTTTCAAAATTTATTTTTGATAATCTACTATTTTTTCACATGTACAGAACAAAGAGCCTGATTTTCGATGAAAAACCTACATTTGCAAGAAATAAAAAATAAATATAATAATAAAATAAAATTCATTTAAAATTATATTTTTTGGGAAGCTTATAATAAGTACTACATAGTTACAAAAAATAAATTTTAAATGAATTCATTTTATCCCCCAAAAGGTAAATCAAAAGTGTTTTTTATCAACATTTTGATAAGTGTATATGAGACTCCATTATAAGTATGGTTTATAATAGAGGGGTTCTATCCAAGGGGGTTTGATATAAGGTAGTTTGATCAAACCCTCTTCAATTGGAATCCTTAAAATGGAACTTTTAAAGGCTTAAATCATTATATTTTCTAAAAATATGTGATTTCAACAAAAATCAGAATCTCCCAGAAATTGTAAACCAGCATTGTGGGATCACCCCCAGGTCTCTAAGTCATACACAAAAAATACTAAAGGTAACTTACCATTTACCAAGCTATTAACTCGACTTGACCAAACTAGAAGTGAGTGTGTGAAAGCTCGGTTAGGCTTATTAAGGATTACTAGACCAAGTTCTTCTCTTGAGTGATACTTCCCCTCTCTTCCAGAGGCTTGAATCTATTCTTGCATCTAGCTTAGTACATTGCAATAGTAGTTAGCCAAAAAAAATACATTCATTTACATCATATATATTTTATAGTCAAAATCATTATAAAAGAATCAAATTCAATCAAACATTTATTCATCATATTTCCAAATACATAAAGCATAAATACATTCATTTAAAATATTTTCACCCAACTAAGTAAAAGTAAATAAGTAGTAACACAAAAAGGTGTAACATATCCCCCCTTGTTCAATATTTTGGACATGGCTCGTGCGGGGGCTACTGGCACATTCAAGCTAGTGAAGTGGACTCTCAAAGAATTCAATAGGGTGAATATCAAGATCAAGAGTCTGAAAGAAAATATGCAAAATATGTTGAAGGGTACTTCCAAGGATATTTTGATTAAAAGACTTGTGGACTTAGAGTGTTCCTTTACGGATTTCAAGTCCCTATGCGAGCAACACCTCTCTAAAATGGAGGCTAATATTAATGATACCAATGCAAACATCAAGAAGCTATTGCAAGTTAGCCACAGTTCGGTCAAGAATAGTGTTGAATCATTGGAGGTCCTTTTTCGCAAGATAAGTGAACTAAGCGAAGATCAACTTTACTTTGCAGAGCTGATGGAGAAGGACTAGGTCTCAAAGGGAAAGGGGAAGAAGGTTGGAAAATATGAAGCTAAAGGCCCTTGTACAAGGGGTAAGGGTAACTTGAGGAAAACCTTTGAGGAGAAGAAAAAGATGATGGACATGGTCAAACTACATCGTAACCAGGAACTTGAGGTGGCTAAAACCTTAAAGAACATGGAAAAGTGTCTCGTTTTGTGTTTTGTTATGTTTTTGTCTTTTGCTACTAGTTTTCTATTTTTTTGCTGATGTTTTGTTGTTGGCTACTGTTGAAGGTTCAATGTCTTTATCTTTAAGCAACTTTTCATTTGTTTAGTTGTAAAGGGTTTTGGGTCCCTTCATAACCTATTTTTCCCTTATAATCAAAACATATCCCCCCCTTTTGAATCATCATCCTTGATGATATTAAGTAGCAGACAGACATAATCTATAAATATAAACATAACAAAATTATTTCAAGAATTCTTAAAAGCATGTAATACATGAGGAAACTTTTTCTTTATCTCAGCATAGTCTTCCCAAGTAGCAAAATCTTCTGCATACTGGTCCCACTAGAATTTTTATTGAGGTCCTGTATATGTAAATAATTCCAATCAATAACATGGTTATCCCCATCATTGGTCTCTTCCCTGTGCCCGAGACTCCCCCGTGGTGATTTGTGGCCCTGAGATAGTGGAAAATGAGGAGTATTACTTGAAAATGGGTGTAGTTTGTAGGTTCAACAGTTTGTGGCCTTCCCTCCCAGACTTCCATGACTGGGTGGCGGCTTCCTGGTAGCCCTTGGTTACCGGGGAAATCGAACTCTACCCTAGTGCTAGGGGTTTTTTCATTGCTACCTTTGGCTCCCCACTTGAACGAAATTTTATTCTGGATAGAGGGTGGATGTGGGGTGTTCATTCGCTAACCATCGGGCCTTGGTCACGTGCTTTCAACCCCCTTACTGAGTCGTTGAACATCAAACCGGTTTGGGTCTGGCTGCCAAACCTTCCCCTATAGTTTTGGGAGGAATCTTGTTTCGAGGCCATCGAAAATACCATTAGTCATTTCTTAATGGTGGATTCTACAACCAAGGAGTTTGGGCACACCACGGTTGCTCGGATGTTAGTCGATTTGGACATTTCCAAACCTCTCTTTGGGGATGTAGTTTTGCTGGTGGAGGACAGGCCTTGGAAGTAGCTTCTTGACTATGAGGGTCTCCCCTTTCGGTGTCGGAGGTGTTTTTCGGTGGGCCATTTGGCCTCTGCCTGTCCTCATGCTCATTGTAAGGGTTTTGCGACTTGGTGGAAGGATGCTCTTTTGGATCACCTAACATTGGGCTCTCCTTTAGATGCTTCTTTTGTGAGGGTTGATGTTCCTCTCCCGGACTTCCCTTTCGTGGAACCACTTGTGGTACATTTTGCTGACGTTGGGCTAACTATGCTTGTTTCTTTTGACTCTGTTGACGTTGGGTTGATGGTGTCTGACTGTTCTTCTGGTCCTGCTAACGTTGCACTGTCAGTCTCGGTCTGTCCAATGTTGAATGCCTCTTTTGGTCCTCTGAATGATTCGATTTCTACTGCTCGTCAGCTGCCTGCTTCGCTGCTTGCTGGTTCCTCACCTGTGTTTGGGGTGGAGCCACTCCTCTCTCATTCCCTATTGGTTCTTGTTATCGATCCTCCCTAGTCGGTTGTCACTCGAAAGAAGAAGCCCCCCCCCCCCCTTGCGGTTGCTGCTCCTCGGCCCAGGTTTCGTGGAGTCAGCATTGACCCCTCTATTTCAAGGGTTGCTTAATTCCCTTGTTTTGCTTGTTTTTTACAGCTGTCTGTCAGCTATTTCTGGTTGTTCCTATAGTTCAAGTTTTGTTTGAACTATGTTTCTCTTTGGCCTTCTTGGTCCGTTGTGAAGGGTACAACACCCGGTAAATGCTGTTTAACTTTTCAAAAACATGGTTATCCCCTGGTATATACTTCTTAACGTATGAGACATGAAATATATTATACATCCTAGCAAGAGTTGGTGGTAACACAATTTGATACACAACAGGGATTAATTCCTCGAGAACCACGAAAGGACCTATGTAACATGGAGCTAGTTTGGATGATGTTCCAAACTTTATGGAACTCTTATGAGGTTTAACTCTCAACAATGCCTTTTCCCCTATTGCAAAATTTATGGGCACCTGCTTAGAATTTGCATAGCTTTTATGTCCATCATTGGCTTATGTTGGTCTTTGCTTAATAATTCCAACTTGTTCCTCCATCCCCGATAACATATCTGGCCCAAGGCTTATCCTATCCTCTAGCTTATCCCATCTTATAGGAGTTTGACATTTCTTGCCATACAATGCTTCGAATGGAGCCATCTTGATTGCAGAATGATAAGAATTATTATATGTGAATTCAACCAATGGTAGATAATCATCCCACTTGTATTTTTGATACATGCAATACATCCTTAGTAGATATTCAAGCACTTGGTTCACCCTTTTATTTTGTCCGTCCATTTCCAGATGATATGCTGAAATTATGTTCAACTGAGTCCTAAGTGAGGAGAATTAGGTTTTCCAAAACCTAGATGTCACACGAGCATCCATATATGAGATAATATTCTCAAGAATCCAATGCAACCTAAACACCTCTTGAATAAATCTCTACGTTATAACAAGAGCTCCATTAGTGAAATTCCATGAAATAAAATGTGCCACCTTGGTAAGCTTATCCACCACAACCATAATGGAATTGTGCTTATTCCTTGACATAGGAAGATCTTGCACAAATTCCATGCTAATGACTTTCCACTTACTTTCGGGAACATCATGAGGATACAAAAGACCTACAGGGTGATGATGTTTTACATTTACCCTTTGACACTCTAAGCATCTTGCAATAAATCTTGCAACATCCCCCTTCATTCCCTTCTAGATATATAATGACTTCACATCAACAAATATCTTAGTCACACCAAGATGTCCAGAGTATGGTGCATTGTGAACTTTCCACAACAAGCTCCTTAAATCCTCTGAATTAGGTACGTGAACTCTCCCCATAAACCTTAGTAATCCATTAGGTTCAAAGTGAAATCCTTTATACCTTGCATCTCATGGATTATCTAAGAGTGATTTCTTGAATTGTTCATAAAATTCGTCACCCTTGGATTTTTGCAACACCTAGCCCTTAAACTCAGTTTGAAGTGATATCATTGAGGCAATATGCCTCCTACAACTTAGGGCATCAAAAACCCAATTCTCTTTCCCTTGATGTGGTTTATGTTGAATTCATAATCAAATATCAGCTCCAACCACCTCCTTTTTCATGCATTCAGATTGGGTTGGGTAAATAATATCAGACCATGATGATCAGTGTTCAGTTCAAATGGTTTTCCCAACAGATAGTGTCTTCACGTCTGTAATGCATGGATAAATACTGCTAGCTCCAAATAATGTGATACATAATTTTTTTCATAAGGCTCAAGCTTCCTTGATGTGTAAGCTATGACTTTCCCTTCCTCTATCAAAAATCCTCCTAACCCTTCACTCGATGCATTTTTAATGACAATAAAGTCACCCTCTAGATCAGGCACCTTCAATATCGGTGTGGTAGTCAACTTCTCTTTGAGTAGGTCAAATTTTTCTTGACATTTTTCCAACTACTCAAACTTCTTGTAACACCCCTCCGTTTTGCTTTATGGACTAGACAGTGTGTCCTTGTTTTGCGTTGATTTATGTTTCTGGATATTCAGATACTTTATCTTGTGTTTGTATTTGATTGCTATTTATGGAGCAACAAACTATATTATGTGATGTGATTTGATTCATTTGATGCTTTAATTGGTGTAAAGATGTTAGTTGATATAACATGTAATTGCTTATGAGATTATTGGAATTATGATGCTAATGTCAGTCTTTGATGAGTGTATTGGTGAAGAGGACAGTTTCGCATCACTCGCTTGCGAGTGCCCTGCAATTCTATGATTTCCTCCTCACGGTGTGTATTATATATTGGTATATTATATGGTGTTGGTTACTATGTTTTCAGGTTTGTAGGTACATGACATCGACTCCACCTGATTTCACAGGTATGAGCATGTCAATCCAACAGTTAAGTTGAACGAGAGATAGTAGCTAGGTAACATGTGTCAAGTCTACACCCTAGCCTTAGTGTGTCGTCAGTCATGTGTGTCGAGTCATTGTTTGTCATGCTTTAATGTTATTTAATTCTGAAAGGATTCTTTTTTTTTTTTTAGACTGCAGGAATCGGTCGGGTATCTGTCCCCCTATAAACTGCAGTGCGCCTGGTAAACTTTTTTCACGTGACCGGTGGCGCTGGCGCGACACGCCCTCCGGTACCACGGGTTTGGGGGAAGACTAGACCTCGTGACCTCTTGCCTACAACAGGATGCTTTAGCCAATCGAGCTAGGACCCCCGCCCCAATTCTAAAAGGATTCTTGATTTGGAAATAATTATTTAAAATTATTGCATTAAATTATGTTGATGGTTATTTAATTAAAATTATACTTTGTTGATAGAATTTTATTATTTAAATTAACTGATTAAATTAAATTTATTTAATTAATTAAATTTAATCCAAAGGGATGAATTTAGTTATTAATTAATTAATTTTGATGCATGAAAATGAAAGGAAAGAAATGAATTAAAATTAATTTTGGAATTTAATTTCAACTTGTGGGAATGAAATTAGAAATTGTAATTAAATGTTTATTTGGGAAATTAGTTTCAATTTTGGAAATTAATTTATTATTTGAAATTGCATTTTATATTGAAAGTGGGTTTTCGAAAATTGAAATTAGGTTAATATTGTAATTGTCAATATTGCATGCAAAGGATTAGATTTGGTTGTTTAAGATATTTTTGATTGAGGACTGAAGTGCATGTTCAATTAAGAAGGAGAGTTGATTGAAAATTGATTCATTCATTGAAGAAGAGGTTTTTGAAAAGAAATTTTTTTTCTGGAAAACAAAGAAGAATTCTTTGGAAAATTTGCACAGAGAAGGGTTTGAAGAAAGTTTTGATTGTAGAATTGATTTGAAGGTAGTTTGTTTGCATTGGTTGAGTTTTGGATTGGATTCATTGCACGGTTGAAGAGAATTCGTGAGATCCTTGGAGGAGGCTTTGCATCAGAAAATAATTTCTGCTTGTAGCTTAAAACTCTTTAGGTTTTGTTCTGTGATTTTTGTTCTTGTTTTGTTCAAAACAAATATATATTGTTTAAGAATTTTGTTTCTTGAATTCATTGGAAATTAGGATTTATTAATGGAAATTAGATTTAAATTAATCTGAAAGTTGGAAGATTGTATAAATATACTAAGGATTTAATTTTAATTGAGGAAATTGTAGAATCATTGTTAAATTTAAACCTTAGATTTTGCATCAAAGAAGATTATTGAAGAAATTTTATCCCTTTAGAAAACAATTAGATCTGGTTTTGAAAACAAATCCTCTGTAGAAAATTTGTAATGGAGAAATTTAGATCCCCATTAGTTTTTCTATTTTTGTATTGTTTATAATTTAATGGAATGATTTTAATAAAATCAGTTTTTAATCTTATGGGAAATTTAGGAAATCATTCTGGAAATTTTTATTCATTTTTCTTGTAGATGATTATTTTATTCTAGTTTTCTCAATTTTGCTAGTAAAATTATTCTGTGTAAATATTTATATAATTATATATATTACATATATATTCTGGTAAATATATATATATATATATATATATATAACATATAAATATGTATATTTAGTTTATCATCCTAGATTTATTTTTGGAAAATAAACGTCGTCCGTACGGTGTGTTTGTGAAACGAATTTAAAAAGAAAACTCGTTGAAAAGTCTTATGAAATTATTTTCATAGTATACCGGATTTCTTTTAAACAAATGAAATTTTATTCATAAAACAATTTAGTGGTTGACAGTGATTGGTGGGGGCGGATGTACCCCACCACCCACCGTACTAAGCTTGGGAGCGCATGGCCATGTAAGTAGCGCCGCCCCATACGCCAGGGTCCGGGTTGTACATTGTACAGACTGACGCCCATTACAAGGGTCGGTCGGCTGTACAAGGTACAAGCCGGCAGACTATGTGCAATCCCCGGTGATGGAACATGCGCGCAGAGCTTTGGGGTCTGCGGATGAATGGATTTTGTCCGTTTCTTTTTTCTGTGTAATGTCTTTTGTTTTATTTCAAATATTTATACAATATAAATATGTATATATATAATTTATATATATATATATTGTATATACATTTTATTAATTTCTTGTTCAATTGGTTATTAATATATATATATATATAATGTATATATACTGTGTATATATATATATATTTATATGTATATAATAAAAATTTAAGTTTTGTTAATATGTTTTTATAGAAAATGTATAAACTTGTTTTAAAAGGGAAGTTGTGAAATATATATGAACTGTTAATTAAATGATTATCAAATTTAATTATTTATATTTAAAGGGGTTGTGTATATTGTTTAATTTGGGAAAATTGTTGAAATTAGATAAGTTAGTTGGGGAAACTGAAAGAAACTTTCTTGCATGTGTGTAATATGATTTAAATACAATAGAATATCTTGTTTTGCTAAATTTAGAATTTATCCTTTCCTAGATAAAGTAAGGATAATTATTTTAGTTTATTATTTATCTAATTGAAGCAATTGGCTATTTACTAAAAAGAATTAGATAGGGAAATGGATTTAAGATATCCGAAAATAGTGTATTACCTTGTCTTTGCTTTTGTTATTATTTTCCTTACGTTCATGATAAGGGGAAAAAGGGTTATTTGAGTTAACCCAGTCATTGATTATTTGACTTTCTCAGTGTTATCTATTGAATGAGTATGGATTTAAGAAATCCAAACATTCGATTTGATTAATGAGGTAAATGCTTTTGTAGCTATGTCGTTAGATTGTATTTTGGGATATGGGATTAAGTGTTAGTCCAATATTTTAAGTCTTCCAGAAGATCTTAGAGGATGAGGGTTGTCGTCTCTTTATGTCAACCAGTTGTTTTTACCTTGGGTAGTGCATGATGTCTTTCAGTTATTACTTGGTTTCCATGAACGGGGATGTTTTGTACCTCCCGTGAAAGGAGTGGACTATGTGTTTGTTGCCTCCAAGATGTTTGGAGCGAGTTCTATTATTTGTTTCCTCCTAGAGTTGGAGTGGTTGTTTAATCCAGTTTGTGTGCACTTGTGTCTCCCTTGGTGATTGTTTTGTGAGTGTGTTGTCCATTAGAAGAGTGGCTTTTGTTAGGTGCCAGATCCCAAAGAGGTAAACTGGGTAACCTTCAGAAGTGAGTTAATCGAGTGATAATTAAATTAATGTACTTAGATGATTAGGATGCATTCACACTAATCAAGATAATTTTTCCTCACTCATAGACACAAGGGCTTGTTTAGACTTGGGATGAGTGGGAAGGCTTGGAATGGCAAGGTCATCTATCTTGTCTGTATGAAAGGTATTTGATTCTGCATGAGTGAGTATGGGGGCCAGGATTCGGTTGAGGTCACCAGGATTACCGGAGCCTATGAAGAATTCTCAGAGGAGATCTCATGACTAACTATGCGATGACACTCTGTCTAGGACAACAGTTGGTATTTGTTTTATGTGTATGGTTATCTAAACATACTTGATCTATTTTGTGTCTAGAAGCAATGTGAACTATGTCAGTGATGTGAGAGTATACTTGTGTTATACTTGAGTTGTACTTGTTTAGTGCATTTGTTTGGTTATGTCAGTATGAGTCTGCCTTTGGATAGTGGTTGTTGATCTTTGTCCATGTTACGTTGTTACTATCTCCTAGCATGGGGGGTGGGCCTTCGGGTACCACTTGGTTGGGTGGAACATGCACCATACACCATTGGTTCCCCATCTATCTTTAGTACTTGGTGGCGAGACATTTAGATTGACAGCTCACGGTTCTTCTTGTATTTTCTTGCATTGTAATATTACTATTTGTATAAGTTATTTTATCCCTCTTATGTTATGAGGTGGAATGTTGTAATTGTAACACTTATGTATTATTGCCTCATTCTGGGAATGAGTGATGTAACTATTTGATTAAGTTAATGATTATGAGATTGTAGCTTGGATGTTTATCTTATTATGTTATGTGGTATCCTTATGATGTATGATGTTTATTTCATAAAGTTTATAATGCTATGGTTATATGTAATATGTATGTGTGGGTTTAAGTAATCCTAACCTTGTAGCCTTAGAGGTTGTTAATTAGTAAGTGAATATGTATGTTAAATGCACTTTAAAAAAAAAATTGGTTCGCTTAAGTCGTTAATTGCAACTCCCTTTAGGGTTACTTGGTGGGGCATTACACATGGTATCAAAGCCTGTTTTAAACACTGGGTTCTCTGGGTACATTTGTGTCCACTGTCTTGTCCCTGTGTTTTGCTAGTGGAATGGTTAAGTGATCACGTGTTCATGGCTTTTATTTTAGCATGATGTACTATGTGGAAAAGAGTAGCGTGAAAGTAACCTAATAATTTATGATTGGAAAGTTATGATACGTATTCCATGGGTTATGGAATTTGATGTTCCTATGGTTTATGTATGGAGTTGTACCCCTGTAAATGTAAGAAACCAGTAATTGTATGTTTTTTGAGAGTCATGGATACACTCTGGGTCATGTGGATTGCATGCTCACTCCGCATCACATGAGGGTTGTTATCATTCTTGTCAGACGTTGTTTCCTTCTTCCTTGTTTTGTGGCTAGTATCTAGTCACACAGTTGTTGTATAGTGGAATTTAAAGATTGTGAACTTTCTTTCGGTTATTGATGATTCTTTTTCATTGATTGTTAGGACCGACACTTTGTTTATGTTTAATTGTGAAGGTTTAGCCACAACTTGTGATCTTATTTTCTTATAACCCTAGTGGTTATGAATTTGATTCAGTGTTGAAATTATGCGTATTTATTTCTTATTGTTGAAATGGAACTTTAATTTGATCTTCTTTATGAACTTGGTGGCTAAGCTAGTTATCTTTGTTGTTTTCAATGTCGATTATGTGTCGTATTGTGATTCCTCTCCAAGGTTGTTTGAGGCAAACTTGGTGAGTGTGTACGGAGAAGTAGATGTAGAAAACATTGAGAATGGGGGTATGTGAGGCTGGACACAGCAAGAACCCACTACTCACCTATGTGTGATGACTATCTCTTGGAGGCTGATCACCTTACACAACAAGAGACAAGTCATAGTGGTCTTGTTTGGATGGTCTCACTCTATGTATGACCTGACACCATCAAGCCACTAGTTTGATGTTAGATTTAGTTGAGATGGTTAGTTGTTCTTGGTTCATGGATTCTTCTATCATGGATTGGTATGCCACTTTCTGGTGTCCAGATGGACCCTTGTGTAGTCTTGCGATGTTTTTTGGTGTTGTGTATTGGTACATATGTGTATTATGTATGATAATCCATGATTATGTGTTTTTGGAGGCTTGGTTGGTGGTTGCTTCACCATGTTGTCTTGGTTAGATTGACAGTGTATTTAGTTGAGTTGTGTATGGCACAGGTTGTTGTTGTTTATGTGTTGAGGTATGGAGTGGTTCAGTTTGGAACCCTTGGTTATGTGTGATTGTATGAAGTTTGCACTAAGGTTTTTTGCAGGCTTCTAGGAGTAAGCCTAACCCTTGGGGGGGAGAATGTAACACCCCTCCATTTTTCTTTATTGACTGGACAGTGTGTCCTTGTTTTGTGTTGATTTATATTTCTGGATATCCAGATACTTTATCTTGTGTTTGTACTTGATCGCTATTTATGGAGCGACGAACTATATTATGTGATGTGATTTGATTCATTTGATGCTTTAATTGGTGTCAAGATGTTAGTTGATATAACATGTAATTGCTTATGAGATTATTGGAATTATGATGTTAATGTTATTCTTTGATGAGTGTATTGGTGAAGAGGACGGTTTCGCATCACTCGCTTGCGAGTGCTTAGCGATTCTATGATTTCCTCCTCACGATGTGTATTATATATTGTTATATTATATTATGTTAGTTACTATGTTTTCAGGTTTGCAGGTACATGACATCAACTCCACCTGATTTCACAGGTCTGAGCGTGTCGATCCAACGGTTAAGTTGAATGGGATATAGTAGCTAGGTAACATGTGTCAAGTCTACACCCTAGCCTTAGTGTGTCATCAGTCGTGTGTGCTGAGCCGTTGTTTGTCATGCTTTAATGTTATTTAAATCTAAACGGATTCTTGATTTGGAAATAATTATTTAAAATTATTGCATTAAATTATGTTGATGGTTATTTAATTAAAATTATGCTTTGTTGATAGAAGTTTATTATTTAAATTAATTGATTAAATTAAATTTATTTAATTAATTAAATTTAATCCAAAGGGATGAATTTAGTTATTAAATAATTAAATTAATTAATTAATTTTGATGCAAGAAAATGAAAGGAAAGAAAGGAATTAAAATTAATTTTGGAATTTAATTTCAACTTGTGGGAATGAAATTAGAAATTGTAATTAAATGTTTATTTGGGAAATTAGTTTCAATTTTGGAAATTAATTTATTATTTGAAATTGCATTTTATATTGAAAGTGGGTTTTCGAAAATTGAAATTAGGTTAATATTGTAACTGTCAATATTGCATGCAAAGGATTAGATTTGGTTGTTTAAGATATTTTTGATTGAGGACTGCAGTGCATGTTCAATTAAGAAGGAGAGTTGATTGAAAATTGATTCATTCATTGAAGAAGAGGTTTTTGAAAAGAAATTTGTTTCTGGAAAACAAAGAAGAATTCTTTGGAAAATTTGCACAGAGAAGGGTTTGAAGAAAGTTTTGATTGTAGAATTTATTTGAAGGTAGTTTGTTTGCATTGGTTGAGTTTTGGATTGGATTCATTGCATGGTTGAAGAGAATTCGTGAGATCCTTGGAGGAGGCTTTGCATCAGAAAATCATTTTTGCTTGTAGCTTCAAACTCTTCAGGTTTTGTTCTTGTTTTGTTCAAAACAAATATATATTGTTTAAGAATTTTGTTTGTTGAATTCATTGGAAATTAGGATTTATTAATGGAAATTAGATTTAAATTAATTTGAAATTTGGAAGATTGTATAAATATGTTGTGGGTTTAATTTTAATTGAGGAAATTGTAGAATCATTGTTAAATTTAAACCTTAGATTTTGCATCAAAGAAGATTGTTGAAGAGATTTTATCCCTTTAGAAAACAATTAGATCTAGTTTTGAAAACAAATCCTCTGTAGAAAATTTGTAATGGAGAAATTTAGATCCCCATTAGTTTTTCCATTTTTGTATTGTTTGTAATTTAATGGAATGATTTTAATAAAATCAGTTTTTAATCTTATAGGAAATTTAGGAAATCATTCTGGAAATTTTTATTCATTTTTCCTGTAGGTGATTATTTTATTCTAGTTTTCTCAACTTTACCAGTAAAATTATTCTGTGTAAATATTTATATATATATATACATAACATATAAATATGTATATTTAGTTTATTGTCCTAGATTTGTTTTTGGAAAATAAACACCGTCCGTACGACGTGTCTGTGAAACAAATTTAAAAACAAAACTCGTTGAAAAGTCTTATGAAATTATTTTCATAGTATACCGGATTTCTTTTAAACAAATGAAATTTTATTCATAAAACAATTTAGTGGTTGACAATGATTGGTGGGGGCGGATGTACCCCACCACCCACCGTACTAAGCTTGGGAGTGCGTGGCCATGTAAGTAGCATCACCCCATATGCCAAGGTCCGGGTTGTACATTGTACAGATCGACGCCCATTACAAAGGTCGGTCGGCTGTACAAGGTACAGGCCGACAAACTGTGTGCAATCCCCGATGATGGAATGGGCGCGCAGAGCTTTGGGGTCCACGGATGAACGGATTCCTTACGTTCATGATAAGGGGAAAAAGGGTTATTTGAGTTAACCCAGTCATTGAGTATTTGACTTTGTCAGTGTTATCTATTGAATGAGTATGGATTTAAGAAATTCAAATATTAGATTTGATTAATGAGGTAAATGCTTTTGTAGCTATGTCGTTAGGTTGTATTTTGGGATATGGGATTAAGTGTTAGTCCAATATTTTAAGTCTTCCAGAAGATCTTAGAGGATGAGGGTTGTTGTCTTTTTATGTCAACCAGTTGTTTTTACCTTGGGTAGTGCATGATGTCTTTCAGTTATTACCCGGTTTCCATGAATGGGGATGTTTTGTACCTCCCGTGAAAGGAGTGGACTATGTGTTTGTTGCCTCCAAGATGTTTGGAGTGAGTTCTATTATTTGTTTCCTCCTAGAGTTGGAGTGGTTGTTTAATCCAGTTTGTATGCACTTGGGTTTCCCATGGTGATTGGTTTGTGAGTGTGTTGTCCATTAGAAGAGTGGCTTTTTTTAGGTGTCAGAGCCCAAAGAGGTAAATTGGGTAACCTTCAGAAGTGAGTTAATCAAGTGATAATTAAATTAATGTAATTAGATGATTAGGATGCATTCACACTCATCAAGATAATTTTTCCTCACTCATAGACACAAGGGCTTGTTTAGACTTGGGATGAGTGGGAAGGCTTGGAATGGCAAGGTCATCTATCTTGTACGTACGAAAGGTATTTGATTCCGCGTGAGTGAGTATGGGGGCCAGGATTCGGTTGAGGTCACCAGGATTATGGGTGCCTATGAAGAATGCCTAGAGGAGATCTCATGACTAACTATGAGATGACACTCTGTCTAGGACAACAGTTGGTATTTGTTTTATGTGTATGGTTCTCTAAACATACTTGATCTATTTTGTGTCTAGAAGCAATGAGAACTATGTCAGTGATGTGAGAGTATACTTGTGTTATACTTGAGTTGTACTTGTTTAGTGCATTTGTTTGGTTATGTCAGTATGAGTCTGCCTTTGGATAGTGGTTGTTGATCTTTGTCCATGTTACATTGTTACTATCTCCTAGCATGGGGGGTGGGCCTTCGTGTACCACTTGGTTGGGTGGAACATGCACCATACATCGTTGGGTCCCCATCTATCTTCAGTACTTGGTGGCGAGACATTCAGATGGACAATTCGCTGTTCTTCTTGTATTTTCTTGCATTGTAATATTTCTATTTGTATAAGTTATTTTATCCCTCTTATGTTATGAGGTGGAATGTTGTAATTGTAACACTTATGTATTATTGCCTCATTTTGGGAATGAATGATGTAACTATTTGATTAAGTTAATGATTATGAGATTGTAGCTTGGATGTTTATCTTATTATGTTATGTGGTATCCTTATGATGTATGATGTTTATTTCATAAAGTTTATAATGCTATGGTTATATGTAATATGTATGTGTGGGTTTAAGTAATCCTAACCTTGTAGCCTTAGAGGTTGTTGTTAATTAGTAAGTGAATGTGTATATTAAATGCACTTTAAAAAAAAAATTGGTTCGCTTAAGTCGTTAATTACAACTCCCTTTAGGGTTACTTGGTGGGGCATTACACTTCTTCCCTTTCCTCTACAATGAGGTAATAAGAAAAGTTGTCCTAGAAAATTTTGCAACAAACTTCCAATAGTAATTAGCCAAACCAATAAAATTTCTAACTTCTGGTACATTCTTGGGTATTGGCCACTCAAGCACCACTTTTAATTTAGTTGGATCAACTGCAATCACATCATCTAAAATTGTGTGACCCAAGCACCACACTTCCTTCTTAAATAAGGTACATTTAAATATTTGTCCATATAGCTTGTGCTCTCTTAACTGTTAGATAACAATCTCTAAATTTTTACAATGCTCCTCTTCATTCTTGGAATAGATTAAGATATCATCCAAGAAAACCAATACAAACCTATCCAAGTAGTCCCTAAATATACTTTTCATTAGGTTCATGGATGCTATAGGTGCATTCATAAGTCCAAATGGTAGGATTGTGAACTCGTAATGTCCATATCTAATTTTGAAAGAAGTTTTGAAACTATCTTCATCTTTGATCCTTAGTTGATGATAACTTGATCATAGATCAATCTTCAAAAAGATCATTAATATGTGGTAATGGGTACTTATTCTTTATCTTAGCTTTGTTAAGCATCTAATAATCTATACATAAGATTAGTGTGCCATCATTCTTCTTCAAGAAGATCATTGGCACTCCCTAGGGTGAAACACTGGATCTTATCAATCCCTTGGACAACAACTCCTCCAACCGTGCCTTAAGCTCCATTAATTTCAGTGTGGTCATCTTATAAGACACTTTATATATAGGTTCTGACCCTAGTACTAAGTTGATGGAGAAATCAAACACTCTCTTGGGAGGGAATCCAAGTAGTTATTTTGGAAATACATCCACAAATTTTTGTAAGATGGGATATTTCTCCATATCCGTTTCTCCAGATTCCACCACTTCACCTTCTTCAGTATGTTGGGGGTCTTGTGGTCCATAATATACAACATTATCTTGAGAAATGAACTCTTTACATTCCTTAAGTTTCTCCTTTTTAATTGTGTAGAGTTGACAACCTTTCTTCTTTGCCCTATGCATTTGTACAGTGGAAATCTGTTGCATCTTGATTTCTCTAGGTGTTCCTTGCAATTTCACTAAGTTACCTAGATCGTCTAAATACTCTACTATTTTAGCATGAAAATCTACTTTATCTATATGCTTTCATGACCGATTCATTCCTAAGATGACATCATAAGAACCTAAGGGAGCTATGTACAAGTTCACTTCCATAGAGAAACTCGGAAGTTCAACCCTTGCCTCAAATAAAAATTGATCCACTATTGCTCTTGTTGGTTTTGCATACTCTACAACCCAAGACTTTTCTATAAAACCAACCTTTCTAGAAATTAGATTATCCTATTCTAGGTGAAACAAAATTTTATGTGGCTCATGTATTAATAAGAATGGAAATAGGTATACCAAACAAGTACCTAGAGTCTCCATCAGAGTGATCTAGTAGTTTTCTTGTTGATTGTCCAATGCTACATGGATCCTTTGCTAAAATGCAGCCCATTGAGGAGGAAGTGAGTTACCATTATCTAATTAATTTTAAGATAAAATATATAGAAAGTAACTACTCAATTATGTTTATTAATAATCATCATTGATTCTATCATTTTGTAGTACTAATGAATCTTAAAAAATGAAGGAATTTACTTATTCTTGCTAAATTTATTACAATCAATTGAACTTATCACAACCTATATAATAGAGAGTCCAACCTTTTTGAATAATCTATTATAAATAATTTTTGTCATCACTAGTTTAAATATTTTATTATTGTTAATCACCCTTTAATATATTTATTATTTTATATGTATGTAAAGGTTGTTGGCCTAACAACACCAATATTTAGTAAATATTTTATAAAGTTATTTTCTATGTGTATCCTTATCAAAATGGAATGAAGGAGAAAGGATATACATATATCAATATATTATAAATGTAAATATATAGGATTCAATATTGTTTTATTAATTTATGGGGCATGTTCTTGAAAATAGGGAGATAAAAGGGAGTAAAAAGTGTCCAAGTTCTTGTTTAAATAAACATAAACCAGTCTTTGATGAGTAATTCAATATACCAAAACTCAAAATTTCAAGATGTGATAAGAAAAAGATTATTAGTACTTAGAATCTAGTTTATAAATTTTCTATTTTTTAAATGGTTGAAAATAAGAGGGTCAATAATGGGAATCACAAAAAGTATGTTAGAATAGGTGACATTAGCCTTGCATTCCTAAGTCATTTCCATGTGTCACCATGTTCCTTAGAAATTTTTCTAGGGGACATGAGAGTTAAATGTTTTAAAATATATTTATTATGACAAATTGCAATTGAATTCCGTAGAGGTTGATGCATGCCAGTGGTGATTACAAAGAATAATGAAGGAATAGTCTTCTTAGGAGTTCATATTGGAGTAGTAATCACTTAGAATCATATATTATGTTGCATATAATTGCATGCCAGTGCATGTTGGGGCACATATCTTGCATGTTGTTGCATGTCTTATTTTGCAATTAGAGTTTTTATGTTACATCCCACCCTAGCTTTCTAAAAACTACTTTTTACTTTGATTAATTAATGTTATGAACCTTGTGATCTTGAAATTCATTTATACCGTGATGGAATAATACAATGATATGTTTATGCTTTGAATGGAATGATGATAGTACTTGATGCTATGAATTAGATGAAATGTTATGAAACAAATACTTTTCTACAAAAGTAGATGATTACATGAATATAATTTTACAGATATGGTATATTTTTTTCTAGGCTAACTACCATTTTTTTCTTGAGTGGTAATGCAGAGTGATCTGAGCACCTCCAAAGAGTTAGAGGGGGAGTATCACCTGGGATGAGGGTGATGTTGTGGATTCTCTGGTTACACCATCTAAGCTTTTTTCAGTCTAGTATTGTTCTGGTAACCTAGTAAGTCTAAGGGAAGTTTCTAGCAAGCTTAGAGGTAAGCCAATCTAAGTCAATTTATCCTGACATTTGTTTTGGTTGTGAAGAACTGTTTAAGGTTTTACTAACCTTCTTGTCTCTATATACATATATTCAAGTGAATATACATATGAATATGTTATTTTTTAGAAAATTCAACATATGTATACATGGATTTTGTATATGTGTACATGGACGCATATGCACATACTTAGACGAAATTATGTGCCTCCATACATGCATGCACATTCACATATGTATAAACCAATACATTCATGTATATGTGTATTCATATCTATGTTTACGCTAATCAATAAACATAATGGTGTGATAATGCTAGTGTGGAATGTAATGCCCCGTCGTGGAACCCGAAAAACGTTATGTCATTCACACAAAACAACAAAATAATTTTTTTTTAAAAAACAGATAACATGTGACAACAACAAACATAATTGTTTTACGGTTCCACAACTACGCTACTAAGTAACAACATCATAACTCTACATAACCATATTTAATTAAACTCGTGAAAATACTCATGCCCAAATATACATATACAATAAGAGTTACATACAATAATTGAGATTATGACAAATCTCAGAATAATACAAGTATCAATACAAAGCATCTTATGTACATCATGAGTGAAATACAATAAAGAATAATATGTAGAAAAGAAGACGACCACTCCATGAACTCGTCAAAGAACTATGCTCCACAACCATTGTGCAATTTGGATCCAGTCAAGGAAACCTATCATAAACAAAGTACCTAATGGGGACCCAATGGAGTAGTGGCAAATTCCTCCCAACTATGTGGTGCTCGAAAGCCCACCCCCCGTGCTAGGAGATAGAACGATCCCTCATGTAAAACTGACCTCACAAGGGATCAAATACAATTACAAGGTTGACTCACATGACAACTCAAGAACTAGTCAAAGACAACAATACACTGGTATAATAAATTGTATAAACATAACTCCATGCTAAAAACTACAAAAACCCCAAAGGTGACTCACAACAGAAAACTCACAAGGTGTACTAGGATAAGAGTGTCATCACACAAGCTCGACATGGGTTACCCAATGGGATCTTCATAGGTTACCAACCCCCTCTCTCGAATACACCCTGGCAACCTCAACTGATCCTTGACCCCCACTCTCACTCATGCGGGATCAACAT
>CM021109.1:412131362-412560652 GCA_007115665.2 Sequoiadendron giganteum
AGTGTGACTGTTCCTACAGATGGCAGAAATACAGAACTGTCAACTATTCCTATAGCCACTAGATGCAAAATAGTTTTTCCTTTCAGTTTTCATTCCAAGCAATTTTAGTCAGTTAGAATTTATTCCAGTAAACTCCAATTCCAGCATAATGTTTTCGATAGATAATACATGTCTGAAATAGGTAATTAGTGTATATATTTTCTAGACCCATTTCAAGTCTTACGTCCCTAGGTTGATAATTAAATGAGGTCCTTTAACAGGTTATGACTGCCGGTTGTGATGTTCAATCCCCGAGTAGAGGAATTCATGTTCCTAGTTATTAATTTGATTAAAGGACACTACATTTTTTGCGTCATTGTCGGGGATGGTGTCAAACTGAGAATCTATTGCAAATATGCTAGTAGGAAGTTTGAAATTTTATTCCTAGTATTTAGATCAAAATTCACCATTCCAGCTTTTTTCCATAGTTTAGACTTACTTTTTGTTGTATGCTTAGAAGAAGAGACCAATTTGGAAGATTCCTTCCTAGAAGATTAAATATCTAAGAAATTGACCCAGAAGAACCATATTTGGATGTTGGTCAAGACCTAGTTACCTCATCTTCTTCCTAAGAGATAAGTTTAAACCTGTTTGATGAGCCTGACAACCTTGATCCACTTACCAAGCAATTGAATAATATGTACACTTCCAATAACCAGGACCCCCATAATAACCTGCTTGCCCTTGTATTCTATCAGCCAGGAGCTAACCCGCGAACACCACCAAGGATGGCAAGACCTACTTTTCCATTCCCACTCCCTGAACTCCATGCTAATAATAACCTCAAGAATATCCCTACCTCATTACTCCCAAAATTCTATGGACTTATTACAAAGGACCCTCATACCTTCTTGTTTGAGTTTGACATCCTATGTAAGAGTTGTGATTACACTACTAAAGCACATAAGATGAAATTGTTTCCTTCTACCTTAAAGGAGTCAGCCTTAAGATGATTCATGGGATTAGGAGGTAATGCAGCGACCACTTGGGATGAATTAAAGGAGTTATTCTTGGGAAAGTATAAAGAATATTGTAGAGGGAATGATATGAGAGGAGATGAGATCTTCAAGATGTCACAGAAAGAGGATGAAACCTTGGAAGACTATGTGTCTAGGTTTTTGTTCAATGTGCAGAAAAACACACAACATCAGTTGAATGAGGAGTCTAAAAAACTTCTCTTTCTAAGAGGAGTTTATGATACTTGCATGGAAGCACTAAACCTCATGGTTGGAGGAGATATCACCCAAATTGATTGGGATGATATCAAGAAGATCTGTCTCAATTACTCTAGAGAAAATGTGAAGAAAGGCAGACCGTTCAGACCCTCCATTGCAAAAGGAAGTGGTTCAGGTGTGTTCAAGGGGGATATTTCTAATCTCTTGTCTGACTTCAAGCAAGATATTATCAATGATGTAGCTACTCAACTGGACACTATGCAAGATAGGAGGAAGAAAGATGAAGTTGAGGCAATGCTAGTTGAATATTGCCCCCACTACGGACAAAAGAAGAAGGATTGCAGATGCAAGGCGATGGCTAATTTGGAGGTGCAACACCTTCCCACTGAGTTCAAACCAATAAAAGGAGCTGAAGAAGTGTTCTTCATTGCTCAATGCAGGCCTTGGGCCCCAAGACAAGGTATGCCTCAGGATACTTTGCAAAATTTTGGTTCATACAATAATCAGTGGACGAACCAGTACCCTCCAAATTATGGCCCATATTCTCAACCTCAATGGAATAATCCTTGGCCAAATGCTCAACAAAACCATTGGAAAACCCCACAAGGGAATTGGCAGTCACCACAGCAAAATCAGTGGCAGCCCCCACAAGGGAATTGGCAGTAGTCTAACTAGTGGAGAGGAGGCCAACAATGGTCAAATCAACCCATTGGTTTCCTGCAGCAAACCCAGAAGTAGTCAATCATGCCACCTCTTACAGCTAATCAGAGCCAAAATCCTAAGCCAACCTAGTTACCTTCTCAAGCAACACCTAATCCCAATAATCAGCCTCAGCAGCAACAACAAGTCTATTTCACTGATCCCAATCAATAGACTGCATATGCTCTCAACTTGAGCAATATTAAATTACGATCAAAAACAGTGTTACCTACACCATCTCCTCCCATAATCTCAGAATTACCATCCAAGGAGAATGAGAAAGAAGATATTAATGGCCAAGTTCAATCCAATGATCCCATGCAAAATCCATCATTGCCTAAACTATCCAATAAGCCCCCACCTCGTTTTCCACAAAGGTTGGAAGGTGAAGTTGTTCAAAAGAAAGAAGAGCCTACCTTTGACATTCTTGACCATCTAAAGCACATATGTGTAAAAATTCCTTTGTTCCAAGCAATTAAGGAAGTACCTATCTATAGCAAGGTTATCAAAGAAGTTGGGTAGGAAGAAGAAAGACCCTCCAACTATTCATGTCTTAGGTCAACTCTCTGATTTGATGCTAGGGAAGCTTACCATCCCAAAATATTCAGACCTTGGCAGCCCTATTGTTGAAATCATTATTAATGGGGTTCAGATCAAAAATGCTTTAGTAGATCTTGGAGCAGCTATCAATGTCATGACAAAAGACCTTGTACTAAAGCTAAGTATTTTAGACCTAAGACCTACACCTATAGTCTTGCAACTTGCTGATAGTTCAACTATCAAACCTGATGGAGTAGGGGAAGACCTAGTATTCACCCTAGATTCATGGGAATATCCTGTTGATTTTATGATTTTATCTCCAAAAGCATCACTAGGAGGTTATCCTGTAATTCTAGGAAGGCCTTGGTTAGCCACTGCAGATGTTTATATAGGATGTAGGTCTACTAACATGACTATCTATGATGGGTATAACACTAAGAAGCTCACCCTTTATGCTTTAGCCCAGCCTCAACTTGAGTTAGGACAAGCAGTCTGGCCAGATTTGGGAGAAGATGTGGAAGATATGAATTTTATGGAAAATCTGATGATGATCACAAGAGATCCTTTTATTGAAAAACAAGAAGAGGAAGAGATAATTTCTAATGTCCTCCTGAAAAATTATGGTATTGAATACCCCCTTTGTGAAAAAGTTCCATGTTCTTTGCAGACAATTCTTCCTCTGCCCACTTCAGCTCATTATCCTACAACAACTGACTATTTGCACACCTTATTGCCCCATGAGGTAGAAATATCTAGTCTGTCTGAAGTATCCTTGCTTGAATTGACTTCCCAAGTAGAAGTGGCTGCATGAAAAACTTTGAATATCAATAACAAACTTACCAGTAAGCAGCAAGAGTCAATGGTCCAAATGCTTACTACCCACAAGCCAACTTATGCCTAGGATTATAGTGGCATGAAAGGACTTGATCTAAAGCTATGTACACATCGAATTTTCATCAATAGTGAGTTCAAACCTGTTAGAAAGCCCCCGAGGAGAATCAACCTAGCCTTGAGAGAAATTGTTAAAGAGGAATTGCAAAAGATGTTGAATGTTGGCTTTATCTACCCAATCTCAGATAGCCGGTGGGTTTTTCCACTGGTTATTGTCCCTAAGAAAGGAGGAAAATGGAGAGTGTGTGTGGATTATAGGGAGCTCAACTCGGAAAAAAATAAAGATTACTTTCCTCTTCCCTTCATTGATCAAGTCCTGGATAATTTATCAGGGAAAAAATATTTCTCCTTCCTTGATGGGTTAAGTGGATATAATCAAATAAAAATTGCTCCTGAGGACCAGGAAAAGACTACTTTCACATGCCCCTAGGGAACCTTTGCCTATTCAGTCTTGCCTTTCAGTCTTTGTAATGCACCTGAAACCTTCCAAAGGGTTGTTATTAGTATTTTCTCAAATATCCCTTATGACTGTATGGAAATATACATGGATGACTTTATTGTGTATGGTGCAACATTTGAGGAGGCCGAGGACAATTTGAAAAAGGTACTACAGAGGTGTGAAGATCATAACTTGTCACTAAATAGTCAGAAGTGATTCATGATGATGCAAGAAGGAATTGTGCTTGGTCACTCTATTTCTACTGCAGGAATACAAGTAGATCCCTCTAAAATTGAAGTCATTTGTAGTCTACCCTTTCCTACCAAGCAAAAGGAAATTAGAAGCTGTCTAGGACATGTCGGCTATTATAGAAGATTCATTAAGGATTTTAGTAAGACAACGGGGCCCCTATACAACTTACTAAAGAAAGATGCAGAGTTTTCCTGGACAACAGAATGTGAAAAAACATTCTTTGATCTGAAAATTTCCCTTACACAAGCACATGTTTTGAAAGGACCTGATTGGTCACTTTCATTCCATATTCATATGAGTGCATCAGATTATGCTATTGGTGTTTTCCTAGGACAAAAGGGTAGGTCAAATGAGCATGCACTATATTACATCAACAAGAACTTGCAAGGAGTTGAACTCAACTACATTGTTACAGAAAAAGAGATGTTAGCAATCACCTATGCCCTCAACAAGTTCAGGAATTATATCACACGCTATCAAATATTTGTCCATACTGATCATGTAGCAATCAGATATATCATGAACAAGAACTCCATTGCAGGGAGATTGGCTAGGTGGTTGTTGCTGGTGCAAGAATTTGATATTACAATTGTGGACAATCCAGGTAAAGCCAATGTGGTTGCTGATTTTCTATCTAGAATTCAAAGGCAAGATGATTTTGCACTCATAGAGGACTCATTTCTTGATGAACATTTTTTTTCCATAAAATTCATTCACCCATGGTATGCAAATATAGAAAATTATCTGGCTGCAGGAAGAACTCCTCCTCACCTCTCACCTAAGGAAAAGAGATTGTTAGTAGAGAAAAGATTTAACTTCTCTTGGATTGCAGATTGCATGTTTTATACAGGGTCAGATTAGGTAATGAGGAGATGTGTACGAGAAGAGGACACTCATAACATATGGCATGCAAGCCATGATGAACCTTGCGGAGGACATTTTGCTGCTAAGAGGACAAAAATGAAAATTTTAAATACTGGCTATTATTGGCCAACATTACATAGAGATGCAGCCAAATATACCAGGAGGTGTGATAGATGCCAAAGGATGGGGAGGCCAACTAGATCAGATGAAATGCCTCTATTTCCACAAGTTATTGTTACACCCTTTGACAAATGGGGACTAGACTTTGTAGGCCCAATTGATCCACCTTCAAATGGTAAGTATTACATTCTTGTATGTACAGATTATGTAACAAAATGGGTAAGGGATAATAAGGTAGAAGAGTTCCTTTATGAAGAAATCTTCACCAGATTTGGTGTTCCTAGGGAAATAGTGACAGATCAAGGAGCACAGTTTACCTCTACTCTAATTACAGCCTTAGTCAATGAATATAACATAAGGCACAAAAAATCAACTCCTTATCATCCACAGGCTAATGGCCAAGTAGAGATCACTAACAGAGACATAGAGACAATTTTGACAAAAACTGTATATCTGCATAGAAAGGATTGGGCTACAAGGTTACCTGAGGCTATATGGGCCTATAGAGCTACATGGAAGACTACTACAGGATATACACCTTTTAAAATGGTGTATGGTAAGAAAGTTGTGATGCTAATAGATTTTGAACATAAGACTCTCAGAATGACTTCGGATATGAACATGGAGTTAACCACTACACAGAGGGAAAGAGTCATGTAGTTGAATGCCTTGGATGAGCTCAGGAAGAATGCCCTACAACATACTGAAATGATACAGAACCAGCGAATCAGGTGGCATGATAATTATATCAAGGAGAAGAAATTAAAAGTAGGAGATTGTGCCTTGCTTTATGACTCAAGGTATAAAGACATTCAAGGAAAATTGCAGACTAGATGGTTGGGCCCATATGAAATAGAAGAGGTATTTGACAATGGTGTCATATAGTTGAGGACCATTGATGAGGTCAGGTTTAAGTTATTGGTCAATGGGAATCACCTAAAGCTTTACTTCAAGCCCATTGACAAGGGAGAATTTCTAAAACAATTCCAATTTGAGCAGGAAACTATTAATCCTGCAGTCGAAGAAATTGAATCTTAGCTTAATTACCTAGGCCATGCATGAAAGTGCATAAAAATACCATAATAAAGGGGTTATCCACAAGGTTCCCCACTCCATCCAATCATCTCATCTGCAATCCATACAATCTCTTGTTCTCCCACCTCATCCACCTGTCATACATCGCACCATCCATGTTTCTCAGGATCACCGGTTACAATCAGGAAGATAGGTCACATCAAGAAATCACAATGGATCGTCCCAGGTAAGCTCCACTTCACTTAAATATTGATTAGCTATTTCATTCATTACGTTTATTTAAGTATTAATTATGACAAACAAAATGTCCTATATGGCTGCAATATCCTTTGGCTTTTTCCACATGTTTGAGCATATTTTCTAATTCATGATTGTTAGCCATGTCATTTTTTCCTCTGCCACAAGGCCTTGTCACATCAACTATTATTGTCCTTTCAGCATAAGCTCTATATTTTTGAAAATCTGCAATAAATAAATAAAAACCCATTTCATCCTACAATAATGACCAGGCATGTCTTTCACTCTACCATGATTAAAATTTTCTTTCTATTTTACCACTTAAGTTAAGGTGTCTGAAATCATTGTTTCTATTTTTTTGCATCTTTTGAAAGTGGTTCAAAAGTTTTGGTTGAGGGGAGAGAAAGCAAAGAGTTTTGTTTGAAGTTGCAGGAAGTCAATTTGGGGGTATAAATTGAAATAGCTAGGTTGAATTCTCGCCTGAAGCGTTGAGTTGTAGAAATAACAAGAAAAATGGGAGGCCATCCAATTCGGCATGAACCAACAGACCATAACGTCCTGTTATAGGATGTGTAGCACTTTTCATCATTTAGACAGTATGGGTGGCTTAATTATTTTCTTAAGCTTGAAAATTTTGATGAGAACATTGCAGAAGAGTTCATAAGGACATTTCATGAAGGAAAGGCAAAAGTTAGGGGAGTAAAAATTGATGCATCAGTAGATAGAATTGCAGAAATCATAGGGTTGCCACAGGTTGGTGAGTTGTTTCCTCGAGCAAGGGATGCACAGAGTGTGAGGGAAGAGTTTAATCGGCCTGATGATCCTCCTTTATGTGTGGATAAGCAAGGCACCCAAAGAATGAGTTTGCCACAGGACTGGATACCACAGGCAGGTTATATAATTAAATATATAACATGTGAAGGTAGGTTTTCCGTGTTACATTCTCATCATTTTAAACTCTTATCTCATTTACGCCATGGCCTGTTAATAAACATTCTTGATTTCTTGTACAATCTACTTTCTAATAGTGTTGTTGAGTTTAAAAATGGTAGAATTAACTTTGTTTATTACCATTTCCTTATAAAGTTGCTTGTTGAAAAATCTGTTAAGGATGTATCAGGGATGACTTGGGAAGAGTTTTTTGTTAACTTTAACCCTAGGGTTCAAAATGTTGGACCCAAAGGGAAGCCTCTCACCTTCAAACAACGAGCCTCTCAGTCCATAGGATAGTCCTCTTCTGTCGCATCTCCTATTCCAGAGTCATCTGATTCACAGGACGAAGTTCCTCTTTCTGAGAAATTTTCCAAACAACCAATACAAACCCCTGTTTTAGACCCTGAGCCTTCCTCAAAAAATATAAAGGGGAAGTCACCCATGGTGGCACCTACTCCTAAATCTATTAAAAGGAAACAAATAGGGGAATCACCTGTTCCTACAGCCAAAACCCCAAAGAAACATAAAACAATTCCCACTCCCTTGCGAAGAGGCTCTAGACTCCAAAATCAGGAAACTCAACAATCACTTGATGCCTCTTAGGTCACACCATCAACCTCAGACCCTTCTAGTCTTGTACTTGTGGAGGAGGAACCTATTGTTGATGAGACTGAAAGTATTCCTTAAGGAACTGGCCTTGATGAGCTAGTGGCCATTGCGGAACAAATGCAAGAGGGGATGGCAGATCAAACTGCAGGAAGAAGAGGAATGTACTGAGAAGGAGGAAATAATAATTGTAATTCAATCAAAAGGAGAGAGTGAAAATAATGAAATGGTAGATGCAATGCCTACTATTTAGGAAGACATACTGGAGCATCATGTGCCTTAAGAAGAACAAAAAAATTGACAACTGGATGATGAAATAGAACAAGAAATCTTTGGGCAATCCAATGACACATAAATAATTGAGGAAGCAGAGTAGGATAAAGTTGATACACCTGAGGGAATTCAGAGGCCACCTGCAGCAAACTATAACCATAGGCCTCTGCTCCATGTTACAAATTTTGTTGCAGGAATGACATGTTTTACAGAACTTCAACATCAACAGACTACTTATGAACTAGAAATTGAGAGATTGCAGAGGATAATCCAGAACAAGAATTTGGAAATTGCTAATTTAATAGACACTCTCAACCAAGTAGTCAAACTTGTTCCACAGCTAATGCAATGCAAATCGCCCTCACCTATTTATGCAATGTACCTGAAAGAGTTATATCTGAACTTCCAATTGATCAGGATCTGGCAAGGTAAAAACCCTTCCTTGAATACCCTAGAAGAATTTTATGATGTGTATAGGGACTCACCTCAACATGTCAGATATCTTCTGTGTGAATTTTATTTACACAATTTAGTTGTCCCTCATGATAAAGAATGGAATCCCCTATGCTACGTTGGGGACATAAACATCGGTGCTCTGATCTCCTAGATCATAAATGAAATAAGCAGGGGAGAGCATTTTGATGGATACAAGCATGATGAGGTTAACATGCCACTGACAGTGAGGAATGAATCCAAAAGTGGGATGGGTATATATTTTGATTGGAAGAAGCTCTGGGCAGATGAGAGGGCTAGGCTACTAATTGAACCATTGAGATGAGGTATTTACTCAGTACTCCCAGATTGCAAACAAGGATCTTGATGCTGCCACCTAGCATATTCAAACAAGATGGGAGCACTTACCATTTTAGTTGAAAAAGGCAGAACCGCACACCCCTAATACCTTGCATGCAGCCACTCAGAGGGCATAAAGATATATGAGAAATGCCAGAACAAAGAAAGAGAATTGGTTGCTATTAGTCATGCATCCACCCATTCTCTTATGGCCACTATTGGCCATGCAGGGGGAAAATAACACTTACAATATGAACTCTGAGGATAGCAGATGGCAGCAACTAGAAGCTATGAGAGCTCACTTTTGGAGTTTTCGGCATGGGGAATGTGGACAAGAACAGAATGCTAATTTGAGGGAATTTGCTCGAAGAAAGAATGTCAGACTTGCTGAAGGGTCCAGCAAGTAGTCGATTGAGGGGAAATGATGAGCCTAGTTTTTGGCATATTTAGATTATGTTTTTAAAACACTTTTCTACTTTTTTGTTATGTTGAGACAAACATTTAGTGGTAGTTATGGGAACAAGACTGGACTTTTATGCTTAAATACAATAAGTTTATTATAACAAGTCTTTCCATGATGATTGTCTGAATGTTTTATTAGTTTGATAGAATAGGTATGCCTTGTGACTTTTTGTGATGACATGCCTTTCCTGTAGCCTCTACTATTGAACTTCCTGCAGCCATATCTGAAATATTGTTTGTTATGTATTAATGCTTAATGAATGTATAAATGAGGTGATGGATCATCTTAAAGGTTGAATGTGTTGAGCTAACTTTCTACCACAAGAGTAGCTATTAAGTTATTTGCAGGTACCATGTCTTAAGGAGGAAATTCAGTTTCCACTTGATTACTGGAAGATTGATTCAGCAACAAAGATTAAGGAGGCAACTTCAAGTCATCCACCATGCAAGGAGAGTGTTCCAAGAATCTAGCTTAGGTATCTTGATGGCGCATAAATCTAGGATGGTGGTGCTTTAAATCTTCATAACTGATTTGTCTCAGTTCTTCCTTTTTGTATTTATCACTTCACTTAGTTAGTTATGATGTAATAAAGACTTCCCATCTTATGAGGGAAGGGTTAGTTAGTCGTTAGATTCATTTTTTAATAAATAGCCTATTCTCCTTTAGAGAAAGGGCCAAAAGATTACTGTTTTAATACATTTTAGTTTTCAAAAATACAGTTGAAGGTTGTGATCCATGTACTTGTTCATCTCAAATCATTAAAGGTGTTTATGAAGTTTACAGTCTAATTTGTTGTTTATATTTGGCACTACCTAAGGGGGCCCACTTAGGGAGTTGTCTATATTTTTACTCTGCAAGTTAAAATAGTTGCACTTCTTTTTATAGAGCTTAGTGTGACTGTTCCTGCAGCTGGCAGAAATACAAAACTGTCAACTGTTCTTGCAGCCACTAGATGCAGAATATTTTTGCCTTTCAGTTTTCATTCCAAGCAAGTTTAGTCAGTTAGAATTTGTTCCAGTAAACTCCAATTCCAGCATGATATTTTCAATAGATAATACATGTCTAAAATAGGTAATTAGTGCATATATTTTCTAGACCCATTTCAAGTCTTACATCCCTAAGTTGATAATTAAATGAGGTCCTTTAGCAGGTTATGACTGTCGGTTGTGATGTTCAATACTTGAGTAGAGGAATTCATGTTCCTAGTTATTAAGTTGATTAAAGGACACTACAAGGTTTGAGTTTTAAGTATTTGGTGGTTGATACTATTGGTTTATGTATTTTCCCTTGATTTTACCCTATTCTACATTGGTGAGTCTAATGTGAACTAACCAGATTTGAAGAAATTTGTGAGAAGTTTTGAGTTTCAAGTTCGAAACGCATTTGAGAGGCAGAATGACACATTCATGAGAAAGTGTGACATATTCGTAGGAAAATGTGATGCAATCGTAGTATGAAACGATGCATTTTTTGTATGGCATGCCACATTCGCAAGTTTGTGTGTCACATCTACATCACAAAGAGTCACATTTTTTTATTTTAGGGAAACTCATTAAATCGCTCCATTTTTGTGGTTTTTTATCATTTTTTTGTTTATGGTTTTAATTATCACATCTTGAAAAATTACTTACATCATTTCTATCTCAATATTTTATATTTTTCTAGATTTGGGTGTTTTGCAGCTTTCAAATTGTGCATTGCATCTATGAGACATTATGACACATTTGCATGATAGTGAGTCACAACTACTTAAACAATCCGTCATAGTCATAAAATTGTTTGACACAAGTGCAATTTGGTTCATTGCATCCACCTGAGACAATGAGCCACATCTGCAACACAAAATGACATAACTTCCTAATTTAGGTAAAAAGGGTTTAAATTTGGAGTTTTTCACTTTTTTCCTTTTACATTCGGTAAGATAGAGGGTTTTGGTGTTACTTATATTTGTTTTTCAATCTGTGGCATTCACTGGGAGAATAAATTGCTATCTAGGCTACTAATCCATGTTCTTGCAGGGTTTTATATGTCTTTGATTTTTAAAGCAAGAACATTTAGATTTGGGCTTAAAAGGAACAAGAGTCTTGTCAATATCACATTTTCAATTTGGGCTTAAAAAGAACAAGTGTTTACTTTTATTGGTGATCTTGTTTGTGTTTGGAGGTGTGTATTCTCTTCCCTTGCATTTCATATGATCTTGGGAATCAAAAGCACTCTTCAACACTCTCATTTTCACACCTCACATTTCAATTTCTAAGGTTAATTAGCATTGCTTGAGTGGTCAAATACATGTGTATGCTCTATCCTCACATTTTCATATGATCTTGGAGGTCAAAATCTCGATTTGTATCACTTTTGTGTAACCTTTTCTTAAGGGCCTACCTTTGGAGAAGTGATCACTCCAAGGGGTTGACCCAAAGCGATTTTTCTCTTGAGCTGCTATATAAAAGATTAAGGTGAAAGCTAAGGTCTAACTGGCAAGTACCTTATCGACAATTTCAATCTGAGAAAGGGGAGCTACACACATTCATGTGAGGTATTTAGGGCCCCAAGTATGGTTTTTTAAATCCTTAAGTGGATTTTTGGGCACTAGCAAGGCGTTAAGTCCCCGAGTAGTGAATAAAAGCCATTACCTTAGAGACCACCCTATTGATTGATTTTTTGGTGTCATTCTTAGTACAAGGAATATGTATCACACCCTGAAGTTACCATATGCTTCCCTTGAGATGAGACAGAAATCCCCAACTTAGCATAAGGTACATGTAGCTTTTTGGGGAGAGGGTGACCAGGTCATCCTTCCAGTCCTAAAGGCCCCTATATGTTCTCTCTCATAAATAAAAGAGTGTATACACCTATTTAGGTGTTCCTACATTTGATTCAAAGGAGATTCCAAGTTGTGGGCATGAGATTGTTGCCATTGGACTTGACCTTAGGATTAGGAAGTGTTTGAAGTGCTTGAAGTGTTTTTTATTTGTGATTAGACCCATGGAAATTTGGCTAGAATTGGCTTATGAACATACACTATTCACATAAAATCTGGAAAATCAACAACCAAAATTTGTATTTTCAATTATTTGTTGTGTCTTCAATTACATTTCACAATTACCCAGAACAAAAAATCACTTCAAAACATTCAACCTAGGGTTAAAACTTTGTTCACTGCATTTGACAGATAACACACCATAATTGCAAGACAATGAACCACATCTACTAAAAATAGTGAACCACATCTGCATGATAGTAAACCCTATTTGATACATAGTGAGTTGCATCTACTTGAGATAGTAAACCACATTTGTGAGATAGTGAACCACATTTTCTAGTTTTCAAAATTTTGGGGTGATTCTTGTGTATTTTTTTATCAATTCCTAATAGAAACCATATATTCATATCATAGACTTGCTCTATCCATTCCATTGATTTCATTTCATTCACTTAGGTTTCTACTTCATTCCTTAGTTTTCCATCCTTGCATTGCTTAGTCAAGCCTTAGGTCATTCTTAGTTGTATACACTTTTTTCAGATTTTAGACTAGGAAGCCTATCATACCTTTGATCAATTCATTATCACACATCTATATTTTTTTTGACCTTGTCCTTTCTATCAATTAATCCTCATCATTAAATTTGGGCCTTCAAACTCATGAGTCTAGTTTAAGGTTCAATTTTTCAAATCATCATCATTCTTATAATCTTTGTCCTTTTAAGGTCTTGAAAATCTAATTTGTTACCTTGAGCTATCTTAGCTTGGTTAGTATCCTTTCCTTAGGTCCAAAAAGGTGCATAGTCTTAATCCCATATTATAAATTTGATCATACCACATCTTTAGTCATAGCTCCCATTTTCATCCTTGCATACTTTAGCTTTAGTCACACCATAGATTTTGGTCATAAGTGACATTACCATATCTTGATTTAACCTAGTGTCACTTTGAACCCCAATCTTGGTCATAAGTGAATTACCATTTGGCATTTCTTATATCTCAAAAATCTCCAAAAATATGGCATAATTGTATTATCATTCCTTAAATTGCATAACCTTCACCAAGTTTCAAGTCTTATTTGGTCCAAACTAGGTTACAAAGGAAGACATTTAAGAGATGGATTACACAAACAAAGATCCCTATCTTCATCCTACTAGCAACATGAATTTTGGGTCCTCTTCCTCAAATGAGGCACCCAAGGCATGATATACATTTCCAAATCCTTTTAAGAAGTTTGCATTACAAGATGTCCAAAGATTTTTAACTAAAGAGGAAATTGAAGTGGTTGCCCAAGACCCTAACATAGCATGCTTTGTAAATGAGATAGTAGCAACAGATCTCCAATGATTTCTCATGAAATTGTTACAAAGTGGAACCAAAATCCATATTAGTTTTGATATCAACATGCTTTCTAAATCACAAACCAATGGTGTCACACAAAAACAAGGGCATAACTCATCTACTCCCAATCACACTACTCCACAAGTGCATGCTACTTTTCCAATAGGGGGAACAACTCAAAACACTATAATGGTCAATGTGACACTAGTATTTGGAGCACAAGGTACCCAATCTATGTCCCAACCACCTAGAAAAATATTTGAACCATTTGCCTCATCATCTCATACTATGGTGACTCAATATTTAAATCATTTTGTAATAATACAAAACAAATCAAACACCAATCCACCCAAGATACGAAAGTTTTACATTAGTGGTCCTAAGTCACAACCTCCAAGGACAAACATTACACTAAATGTCAATTTAAACATGGGGAAAACCAAAACACCAAAACGTCACAACAAGGCCTTGGTTTGGGTATTCCTCTACAAAACAACACCTAAGGGACTTCTCAACAACATGACAATCAAAATCCTCATGGTCAAGCAAGTTCAAACCCATTGTAATTGCAATCCATTATTAATCCCCCACACACTCCACACATCAAACAAATTCCATTTTTCACCCCTAACGTCCAAAACCAAAATCCATCTTCATCACACTCATTTGGTAGCAACCTCAATTCATCCACTCCAAATATTGGATTGCAAAATATTAACTCAAACATGGGTCACCCATATTACAATGTGATTACCAATGTTGTAGCCACATCATTGTCCCTTCTAGAAGTCTAGGAAAATCAAATGCATGCATTACAATGACAAGTTTCTGATATACAAGTATCAACAAAGAAAACCTACTCCACACAAGACATATGCTCATATCCTTTTGATAAAATAATTTATATGCCTCCCTCTCCTAACAATTATGTTATCCTAAATTTCACCAAATATAGAGGGAAGGGGAGTCCAATAGAACATGTGAGGTAGTTCCATACTACTTGCATACATATTTCATTTAAGCATACCTACTTAATGATATTATTTTCAAGAAGTCTAATAGGACAAGCACTTGAGTGGTTTTCCCATTTACCCATAGGAATACAAACATGGGATGAGTTAGCCGAAAAGTTTGTGACATATTTTTCCTACAACATTAAAAATGACATAACCATAGAACATTGTGTCACACCAAAAAAGAAGAAGGTGAAACCTTCATATCTTTCTTCCAAATATGGAGAAGTTTGGCTAGTAGGTGTCCTTATGAAATACCTAAAAAATAGTTGGTACACATATTTATCAAAAACTTAGTGACATAATTGACATACCAATTGTAAATCCATTGTTGTACCATATTTGTTGACGTTGTTGAGAAAGGAAATACCCTTGAAAAAACACTTACTGTTAAAGGGAAATTTCCCAAAACACCTCTAGTGACAAAAGAAAATATTGGGCCCAAAACAAGAATGCCACAAACGATGGGGTTGTAGATGCAAAGACAATAAACAAAGTTGGCCCTTCAATTACTCTTAATGGACCCAATGAATCAAATAACCCACCACATGTTCTTGATCAAACAAAAAATGTAATTCAGAATAACCAAGAATGTAGACCTCCAAGAAATTACCAACCAAGACGCAAATACACTCCCTTAGGGGAACCCATCGAATTATTCTTAAGAAAGCTTTTTTAATCCAATGTCATACAACTTCTAGAGGAAAATAATTATGATCCAGATCCTTTTAAACCATCATGGTGGGCTGGAAATGCCTTATGTGGCTATCACCACATTGAAGGGCACAAGACCTCATCTTGTCAGTAACTTAAGAACATACTTCAAGACCTCATTGAGAATGGTGTCATAGAAGTGGATAATCCTCAAGAAACCTCTAATAATGACCATACTATCTTCAAAAATCCTTTGCATGACCATGGGATGAGGAAAGCCTTCAGTTTAGGTACCAAGACCAACAACCAAGCCAATTACACCTGTGTTTCCCATGAATATACCATACATAATATCCAAGCCTTGGATGATAATGTCACTACCATTACAATTAAGAAACCACCTGAATGTGTCATTACAATCTGAAGATCCAAGATAACCTTACAAGGAGCTCATCCTAAACAACAACCAAAATCATAATACAACATTTTAGACTATTTGGGGAAGACACCCACACAAATCTCTATCCTCAAGCTGCTTCACATATCTCCCAAACACAAAGCCATATTAGATAAGGCCTTACAAGAAACATCCATACCAATAGACCTTAATGTCAATTAGTTCCAATAAATCATGGGATACTTGGCTAACACTCACCATGTCACCTTTTTCGACTATAACTTCTCATCACAAAAGCCTAATCATAATGATCCTCTACACCTTGAACTCTTTTTCAATAAACATAAAATCAAATGAGTCCCAGTAGATGTTGGAGTAGGATTGAACATTTGCACCTTAAAATTGGTCACAACATTAGGTTTCTCTAAGGCTTGTGTAGATTCATCAAAAAATATTATCATAAAGGCTTATGAAAATTTAGAATTCTCTTCTAAGGGTGTCATTTCATTACCCATCAAATTTGGGCCCGCCATATGAGATATGACATTCCAAGTCTTGGATCTGGATCCTCCCTATAACATCCTCCTTGGCCAGCCATGGATTCATGCCATGAAGGTTGTCCCTTCCACATACCACCAATGCTTGAAATTTTCCTATAATGGCACTGAAATCACAATAGTTAGTTATCTTGATCCCTTATGGTATTGTAGCAACTTAAGAGGGACACTCGGACAACAAGTTCCCATCAATTGATAAATCTCATAAACCATTTCATCTTATTACATCGATCCATCCACTTTGACCAAAGCATCCAAATCCACCATTCCATCTTTTTATTCCAAGATCCAGATCCAAGACAAGGCGTTTGGAGAATACCACATGAAGACATCCTATTGTGTCAGAAAGCTATCAACATATCCAAAATCCTATGGCAAGCCATCTTCTATCAAAAAGGAACCCAAATTCATTTTCCAAGCATCTCCCACTGCAACCATCACAAAATTGGAAGAATTGAGCAAAGAATCTATTGACAAAGATGATATTCACACATGGATATACAAGGAGGATGAAGAAATTGAACCTAAATGGATCCGAACTGAGCAATATGGTAAAGGCTTCGAGATTATGAAATGTAAGGTCTATGATGGACGCTGACTTGGTTTACATAAGAATGGAATGATAGAGCCCTTACTACCTCCCAAGCTACCAAATAATAGGGGGTTAGGGTATGAACCACCAAAAGTGATCGCTCCTAGTACTAAGGTGCTTTTGAGTGAGGATGTTAGTGCTTCAAAGGATATTAAGACATCTAAGGACTACCATGTTGAAACTAACTCCAATGAATGGGAGTGGAACTCATGCACATCCAGTGACTATGACCTTACTAAGACCTTACAAGAGCTTGACTTAACCAATTTATTGACCAAAGGAAAAGCTTGGATCGATTCCTTTTGGGATCCTAATGAGACCTATGTTTTCACCCTATTTGCATATTCATTAAACCTTAACGATACCAATGATGGAATAAATTTAGTATACCCATAATTGATAGATTATGACCAACAAGGACCACCCAACTTGGACGTATTCAAAAGTGATGAAGTGATAGCCAAGTTTATGAGACTACATGAAGGCATAACCAATGGGGATAATAAAGTAGGTTTTACTATATACCTTGACAATGTGACCTACTTTGGGGATTTTGTCCCACCATCTAGTTGAAAAAGTGAAAAGAATAAATCAAAAAAGGAAAGGTCTTTAGGTGAAAATCGAAAGGCACCTCTAAACCTAGAAAAAGTAAAAATAAAGGACGTATCCAAGGGTGAAAACCTCTCTGAGGTTCCCAAGGATGGACGGTTGGACTTAGTCCCTATAGTTCAAGAGAAATCACCTATGCTAGTAGAGAAATCCATGGAAATCAACACTGGTACTGATGAAAATCCTAGAATTGTCCATTTCATGGTATCTTTGACAGAGGCAGAGCAACCAAAGTTTCATGCCTTCTTTACAAAAAGAAAAATTAACTTCGCTTGGTCTTACACCAACATACCTAGATTGGATCTTGAGTTGGTATTACATCATTTACCATTGTTCGTTGATGCCAAACCAGTCAAAAAGAAGCTAAGGAAAATGCATCCCCAAATTGATCTACTGGTAAAAGTGAAGCTAAAGAAGTTATTAGACGTTGGCTTCATTCAATCCATTGATTGTGTAGAATGGATTTCTAATCTAGTGCTATTAACAAAACCAATAGATGGAATCCAAATTTTTATTGATTTTAGAGATCTAAACAAGGTGTGTCCTAAGGATGAATTCCCATTACCAAACATCAACATCATAGTGGACTTGAAAGCAGGGTATGAGATGTTATCCCTCATTGATGGTTTCTCGGGATACAATCAAATTGGGATCACTCCTGAAGACCAACATAAGACAACTTGTACATTTCCTTGTGGAACATATTGTTGGAATGTTATGCCATTCAACTTGAAAAATTCCAGATCCACATATCAGCAAGCCATGCCTACAATATTCCATGACCTCATGCACATGCTTATGGAGTATTATGTAGATGACCTACTAGAAAAATCATTGTCAAGGGGTGACCATCTGTGAATACTAGATAAGGTTTTCAAGAGGCTAGAAGAGTACAAAGTACGATTGAACCCAAAGAAATGTGTTTTTAGGCTGGTAACATCAGGCAAGGTCCTAGGATACATTGTTTCTTGAAGAGGCATCAAAGTTGATCCTGCCAAAGTGAAGACTAGCATAGACATTCCCCTACCAACCAACATAAGTTAGTTATGAACACTACAAGTCAGATTACAATCCATTCAAAGTTTCATTGCACAAATAGAAAATAAGTGTCAACCATTCCAACATTTTCTATAGAAGGGAGTACCATTCATATGGACCGACCGATGTCAAGACGCATTTAAACAAATAAATGAATATCTATCAACACCACATGTTTTCATGCTTCCTATTGATGGTAAACACCTCATACTTTACATATAAGTGACCACATCAACACTAGGGGAACTATTATCACAAAATGATCATGACTGAAAGGAAAGGGTAGTCTACTACATCAGTTGCACACCTGTTGGATATAAGCTCAATTACGGTCCCATTGAATGTTCAATATGCCTTGTGGTGGTTTTTTCCACTCAAAATATTAGGCACTATATTTTGGATCACCAAACAAATCTCATAACAAAAATCAATCCCTTGAAGTATCTTCTTAGCAAAGTATCCCTAATGGGTCAATTAGTGAAATGGGTCACAATATTAAGTAAGTATGACATTCAAAATGTTGAGTGAAAGGTAATAAAAGGATAGGTCATAGCTAACCAACTTGTAGATGCACCCACACCAACTAATCATCTGTCAATATTTGACTTCCTCGATGAGTCCATATTCACACTAAATACTTCAATCACATGGAAAATTTACTTTGATGGATCTCACACGAGTCATGGTTCAGGAGAAGGGATATTGTTTGTTACACCCCAAGGAGACACTATACCAAAGTCATTTAGAGTAGTCTTTTCTTGCACTAGTAACATAGCTGAATATGAAGCACTACTCACAATACTTTGCATGGTCATTAAATGGAAAAACAAGAGCCTTCAAGTATATGGTGACTCATAGTTGGTTATTCGATAAGTCAACGATGATTACGAAACAAAGGATGAGAAACTTACTCCCTAAAAATGAATGGTTGACAACTTTAAGCAATACTTTGATGATATCATCATTTGATAGGTCCCAAGAATTAAAAATAAGGCAACCAATGCAATGGCTACAATAGGATCTCTCTTGGACATTCCAAAAAATGTACCACAGTATGAGTTCTTGGTAGAACAACTATTGATCCCTGCCTTTGATATCCCCAAGTCTGAGATGGTGTGAAAACGTGTTGGTCCCAATTCACCTTGGTACAAATATGTCTATGATTACCTACATGACCAAGTTATCCCTCGTGACTTGTCTACCAATCAACATAAAACCTTTATCCATAAGACCTCTAGATACACTATCATTGGTGACACCCTCTACTGTTGAAGCTTGGACAACACCCTCCTTAGATATCTTGATATTGATGAAGCACAAATAACCTTACAAGAGGTACATGAGGGTATATGTGTAGCTCACCCAAGTGGTCCTAATTTAGCTAAGAATATCATGTGTGCTGGATACTACTGTCCCACGATGGAACGTGATGCATACCACTTTGTTAAGAAGTGTCAATAGTGTCAAATACATGGAGATATTATACACACACCATCCCAAGGATTATAAATGATCACATCACCATGGCCCTTCTCTTAATGGGGACTTAACCTCATAGGAAAGATTCATCCCACTTCATCCAACGACCATAATTTCATTATCACAATGATCGAGTATTTCATGAAATGGATCAAGTCTATCCCAATGAAATACAATAATGGCAAGCATATATCTAAATTTATCCTTAATTACATCATATGCCAATATGGTGTCCTATAATCAATTATTATTGATAACTGTCATCGCTTCAAGAACTAGGATAATTATATAAAAAATTCCACATTCAACACCACTTCGCTACTCCATATTATCCCCAAGGTAACTTCCAAGCTAAGGCACCCAATAAAATGATCATTAAAATTCTAAAGAAGAATGTCAATGACAGTGATCATGACTGGCACCTCCAACTCAATCCTACCTTATGTGCCTACCAAACTAGCATTTGTACTCCCACAAGAGCCACTATGTATTCCTTAGTCTTTGGTTTTGAAGCCATCCTTCCTATCAAGGTCGAGTTACCTTCCCTGAGGTTCTCCATGCAAGGACTTATTGATGATGAAGAGTATCATGTATGTAGGTTGCATGAGCTGGAGTTATTAGATGAGCGAAGACAAAATTCATTGGTCCACCTAAAAGATTATTAGAATTATCTTTTTCGCAACTACAATAAGAAGGTTCTATTTAGAAATTTTGACATTGGTGACTTGGTCATAATGGAAAATTATAAGAATCAAGCAAAGAGAGAAGCCTAGAAAGTTCAAACCTAATTGGTTGGGTATGTATATCATAACAACGACATATGGATTTGGCACTTATCAACTTTCTACTCTTGAAGGTGAATCATTTGAAGAACCTATCAATAGCTTGCACCTTCATAAATTATACACCTAGCTTTCAGAGAGCCTCGTCAAAAATAAAAATACAAAAAAAAATGAAAAATCCAAAAAATTGTCACCTTGATGAAAACCTAGTAAACAGGTGTCTTGTGTAACCACAAAAAAATAAAAAAGTAAGAAAATAATAAATAGAAAGAAATTTTTCCAATAGTGAAAACCACTTTGGTGGTGCTTTGGATAGGTACCATGGTGAAAACCTAGCAAACATGTGCCATGTGTAGTTAGCCTTTGCTCCACTTTCTATCATCATTCTATCTAATTTCTCACATTCATCCTTAATAAATTCTCTTTCACACTTCCTCATTTTCATCTATAATAATGTTTTTTTGTCCTTCCCATCACCTGAGAATGGTTGACATTACACGTCTTACACCTACTGCACCCCATCCTTAATTATCCAACTCCTAATAATCGATCCTATACTTGACTAGGGGAAAATCCTTGACTTACGTCTTCATTGGATCCTCGACTTGGTATTTAAGGTCATCATCGAAAAAATCCAAAAAAAATCTAGATAATTTCAAAAAGACAAAATCAAAACATTCCAAAAATCCAAAAAAAATTTAAAACATTCCAAAAATCCAAAAAAATTTAAAACATTCCAAAAATCCAAAAAAATTTAAAACATTCCAAAAATCCAAAAAAATAATACATGTCGAAAATCCAAAAAAATCAAATAACCTTCAAAATCCAAAAATAGTGTTAAGAAACTTCAGTCTAAATCTATCTAACTATGTTGCCTCTATGATTTCAGATAGGCAAGGCCATGATTGATGAGCCCCTGAGGTACTAGGTCAGTCCTTTAGGGTTTGTTGAGTCGAGTCAATCATGATTTCATCCATAATAAATTATCCATAGTCTAAGTTTGTCAAACTATGATGTCTTTACGCATGATACATAGGCAAGGCCATCTTTTGATGAGCCCCTAAGGTATTAGTTTAATCCCTTAGGGTTTTTTAGGTTCATCACTATCCATATCATAAGAAACAATCCCTTACTAAAACTGGCACTTTTATCAAACACAAACATATATTAGACTCTCAACCAAATCACGAATAAAAAAAAACTATCCAAGTAGTCTTCAATCCAAACCAATCAAATGCTTAATGTGAAATCAACTATCAATGGTCTTATACAAGAGGTGGCATTGTCAAAACCAAACTCAATTCCTTTTACGATTTGCTTCATATCTTGAAACCAGACCTAGCCCTATCATTTGTTTTATATAGGATGTGTCCATCCTAAAACCAGACATCATCATTATCAACCCTATAGTTTTACTTATACAAGTGGTTGCATGGTCAAAACTAGACTTGACATCTTACACGTCATGTTCCCTTTCCCGAAATTAGGTGTTATCAATCAATCAACCTTATCAATCCTATCAATAAACAATCACTAATAAATGATCCATATGGTTGTCGAATTTTTTGGTCCAGTTTGTCTTATCTTTTTATTGATTTCTCTTTTGGTCATGTTATTAGCCACTTTGAGGATGTCCCAAGAATGATTTAGAGCAGTGATCATGTCTCATGACCTTATTTTTCTTTGATTGTTGTTTATAATCTGTCCTAACAAAAAGACTACAACAACTTGGTTCCTAGTATGAGTCTTGGCATTCCTTGTATGTTAAGTGTCTGTTTTTGCAAAGGGATAACATTGCACACCTTGGTCTATGTCATACCATGGTTTTTATTGTCCATTTTCCATAATTTAACTCCCAATGGTGATAAACATGCAAGCCTAGCATCTATCAAGAAAAATATAAATCCATCCTCATTTCACCTAACTCCATGCTATCATCCATTCCCTCCATGCTAAAATTTCTTCTATTCCCATCTCAATTGTGTCTGGTGACACACAAACTTATCTTGCATACATAATCATGTTAAAGCATCATAGGCATCATCATAAGCATATTAGGTCATCCATGTTGCATCAGAAAATACAAAAGCATAGATAGCAGTTCCTCATAAAGAATCGTACATGCATTCATATAAGCATCACAAGTCATAATCATATAGTACTTCATCCATAAAGCATCAACATACATCTCATTACATACATCTTATTACATACATATTACATTTACATACAACCACTGCATTTACATATATCATACATATTCATAATCCATATCGTGTCACATCATAATCATAATGCATCCATCCATCATAAAGCATACAATAAAGTTAAATCATATACATCCATCCATACATCATCATATATCAAATCACATATAATCATGAACCATACAATAGACATCCATAATGCATTATAACGTATAAAATAATCTCATAATCATATAAATACATAACATCATAATCCATCATATAAAATAGACATAACATAGGAACATGCATCATATAGTCACTGCCAAAAATCATGTATCTCATATATATATATATATATATATAAAATGATGTCCCAGTACAATATCTCGATGTATCTCAAAATGGAGCTTGCAGACTTGATCAATATAAGTGTTTGATACATATCATAAATAGCTCTAGCCAGAGCTACTCATATCTCTTGATGGGGATGGTCTTGGTGAAGGTTGTCAGTCATGTTTGTCCTATGATCTCTAGGGTATGTGTCTTGATCCCGATGGTTGATCATATGGAGATGGCCTAGGCTAGGAAACTCCTCCACTGCTCTTATATTTGTGAGAATGTGGTGTGCTATGGTTTTGTGTTTATGTGTAGGTCGGTGACCTCTTTGCTAATGAAACGTGTTTCTCATAAAGGTCCATGTAGTATCTAGCCTCATATCCTACCTAGAAGAGTTGTTGAACTAGCTCACCCACCAGTCCACTAATAGTCAAAATAAAATATAAAAATTGCTGGTCATCCCTATGTCTCCCAATAACAACCATGTCCCTCTTAGTGGTGAGCCTATCAACATCTGCATGTAAAGCCTGTATGCGTGCATCTGTATCTTGGAACCATGCTTGTAAATCAGTAATTTGAGGGTCCTTTGTCATTTCTCCCTCCATCTCCTCCATAGCCCCCAAAATTGGCACATCCTAGAATCCCTCACCTAGACCCTCTCCCATCATAATACCCTCTCGAATTTCCCTCTCCTCCTTTCCCATATCCTCCTCCCCCATCTCTTGCTTAGCCTCCTGCATGGCCACCTCTTGCTCTCCCTCTGGTCACAATCCCTCCTGCTTTGCCTCTACCCTCAAACCCTCCTACTTAGGCTCCTTTGTGATAGGTGAGAGTTTTCTAACTACTCTTTATCCTTTGTCCCTCTTGCTCCTGACTCTGTCTCCCCTATCTCCCCTACCTCTATCCCCTCCATCATCGCCTCTACCTCCATCTCCTCCCCTCCCCCATCCTCAAAATCTACCACATGGACCCTTATCCCTCTGCACCACTAGGGAAGGATAATTGGGATCTGTCAAGGGATCTAGCCTATGCATGGCCCACCAAGTGTTGTACCCAGGCATTGTTCCCACATCTGCAACCTTTACACTAGCACCCCACTATATAGGCTATAAGGAATCAATATCCTACTTGGTCGTGACTACACTAATCATTTTTCCCCATTGATTAATCTCTCACGAGAACCTGGAAAAATTTGTGGTACCAACGAGAAGCCCCTGGTGCTCCCCAAACTATCTCAAAAGCCACTCTGAAAGGTACCACTTGATGATGTGTTAGGACTGCATGATCCTCCCAATCAGATAGCATTCCCACCGACAACATTGCAGGTGCTCCTCATCATCCTCCCATAGTTGATAATCCTAATAACATCTCTACAAAAATGCATCAAGAAAATCAATGGCGTGACACTAATATCTAACATAGTTGACCCTGGTATGTGTGACCACTCCCCATACAAGAATACATATGGCATCCTTGCTCCTAGTTGTCTCCCAATAGGAGGTCAGAGCATAATGATGTGTTCCCAGGCCTAGATCATAAGTAATGTGGTCCCACAGCTGATGGAATGCACCCCTTATAGGAAATAACATGCAACTAAAAGTATACCATAGTGAGAAGGCATGGCCCTACATGTACACAGTCCCCTGAGTCATCATATCAATCAACATCTCTCCCCATTTGAGGGAATCCATTTCCTCGATGATTAGGAATGATGATCCCCATGATGACAATGTAGAGAACCACCTCAAAACACTCATACCTCTCAACCTACACATCCCATTGAATCTCATACTACTCAATTTCAAGCTCTACGATGTCCTCATGCTCAAAGGACCTCTAGATGACACCAAACACACACTCAAGATCATACGAAACATGCGCTTCTCAAATTGGAAGTCTCAAAATTTTCCACATGTCCTCTAATGTCACTGTGGACTCTCCTATCGGTAAGTGGAAGGAGATGGTATCTGAGTGTCACCTCTCAGCCAATGCAATCAGTAGTCCCCTATTAGCCCTAATCACGAGCATAAACATTACATAGTATAATTTGAGGGAATGCAACTGATCCCTCTCCTCATCAAGTAGCTAATCTCGTAGTCTGAAATTCAACGATTAGTTCTCTCAGATGTAAATACAATCGTACCTCACCTATGATCACAAGCAAGTAAAGTATGTCAATTGAAAATCCTAAGAAAACCTATTTGACCTCGATCACAGAATAACTTTTATCCAAAATTGGGACAAAAACCTAATCAAGAAAATGCGTCACACTATCTAACTAAATGCGGCTTATCAGTCAAATTGCATATGTGACTTACATATTCAAATGCATCACATCATCTAATGCATGTTTCACACAAATCATTTGCAACATACAAACCATCAATTACATTGCAACAATACACATGCATCACACAATCTCTCATATGCAACTCATAGTCTTAGTTGTGTCATCCCCAACCACATTTGCATTCCATGAATCACATGTGTCACACTTAACAGTTATGTCACAACACATTTAACAAACCTAAACTAACAGTTGCATTAAACCGAGTGGGTGCGGTGAACCGCCCAACTTGTGGTGAATGTAATAATAGATGTGGTGAATGGCGTGCACCGCATCTACTTGCCCATGTTGGAGCCCTAAAATATAGAAAAAAATGACAAAATCACAAAGCTGGAAAGGTGTACATATCGTGTCCCCAGAGCCCTTTGGCCATTTGTAGGTCCTAAATCTAAATCCACGATGCAAGATTTGTGGTATAGGTGACATTTTTACAATAGCTCCACAACAAGATCTCACTCAAAGCTCACTATTCACTCAATGTAAAATGCACAAATGACCAATTTTGCCCCCAAAATCTTATTTATGCTCCCCAGGGTAGGGTTTTTACTACATGCACCCAATGTTGAGCCTAAAATCTCATGTAAGTATCCTAAAGGTCCTAAAATTGAAACCTTTTTGCTATAAATGTTTTATCTACTGTCAAATTTGCTTATTGGAATAATTTTTCAAAAAAATTGAAACATTTTCAAAATTTGCAAAAAAAATCTAAGGGGGCATAGGTCTATCCTATCTTCACCATGACACATCGGGGCATACTCTGAGTTGAATTTCTTTGAAACAACATGACAAATTGCATTGTGTCAAAGATAGGCAAAATGTAGACATTGAAAATTGTCTTAGGCTTGCGAATGCCATTTTCCATATCGAATCCCCTTTTTCCCTACCTAATTATGGTATAAGGTCATATTTCTTCTATTAATTAAATAATTTTAATTATTTAATTAATTCACTTTCCCCTTTTATTCCTCCTTGATTAATAAAATAAATAATATTTATTTAGTTACGTCACTAATTAATCCTTTCACTATATAATTAAATAAATTCTCATTTATTTAATTATTCATTTTCATTGTCCTTCTATAATTAAATAATTATTGTAATTATTCAATAGCCTTTTCTTCTACAATTAAATAAATCCTGTTTATTTAATTGCCACATTTTTCCCTCCATTAGTAAATAACTATTTTAGTTATTTACTAATTTGTCTTTTTTCTCCACTTTTTGATTAAATAATTGTTTCCAATTATTTTAATTAAAAAACAACTTTCCTTTTTCTTTTATAATTAAATAATTATTTTAATTATTTAGTTATTCACTTTCCTTCCTAAATTAAATAATTTTATAATTATTTAATTTACTCCAACAACCTCTTTTATGTGTGAGATCTTATTTCTTATCTTAATCAACTTCCACCCTTGATAAGGTTTTATTGCCTTTTAATCTCCATCGTCCATGCTTAACTAAACCCTATTTTTTACCTAACCCTATTTCCTTGCTTCTCAAAGCAATGTCATCCATTTATCTTCATCATTTGATCTTGGCCTTTCATTCAAATTTGGTTTTCTATAAAAGAGACCTATCACTTTCATTTCAACCCTAACTACAATGACTATCTTTGATATTTTGTTGTCATTATCACTAGGCTTATTCTTGCATACTACAAATCTAAGGGCAAGCAAGAAATATAAAGAAAAATGGAGAAGAGCAATGAAGGTGATTCAATCATGGCAATATTGCTTTGATATTTTATTTCTATGTTCATTTGTGCTTCATTGTTGGCATAGGACCTTTAGGGTTTTAGTTTTATGTATTTGGTGGTTGATACTATTGATAAATTCCTTTTCCCTTGATTTTACCCTATTCTACAATAAGTGTTAGACCCTTGTAGGGTTTCATACCAAGTATAATAACACCCAGTAGAGGGTTTTGCAAAAAGAGAGTTTTCCTTATTAATCAGTGACCTTTTAGGTCATGATACATTGTTTATAATGGCAAGGAATGTCAACAAAACCGTTTTGTGGGGAAATACCCCTTGTTTTTGCATACCAAGAACCAATGGTAGTTTCTAAGACCTGATAGTTACACCAAGTAACATGGGGGTTCAAGAAAGGTCTAAAATTTTGTCAACTTAGTCGAGTTATGCTTAGTAAGATAAGTTATGTCGTGTTATATGTTCCTTACGCTTGTTTATTGGGGGGGGAATAGTTCCAATATACCCTAGTTTAGTAAAGGTATTCCAAGTGGAGTAGGGTGGGTGAATAAATGACTTCTCTCTTAGTAATGATTGTATCCAAGATACAAATACTATGGCCATAGTGAGTGCAGTTATCTTTGCATGCACTTGTCGGTTTAGTGTGACCCAAATACTTAGCTAGTTAGATATGTTGTACATAGTTAGAAGGTTTCCATAGTTGTGTGATGGCATTAGTTGAGTAGGGCACAAAACCAAAGCTCAGATGGAAAACTAAGTGGCTTCCTGACTAATCCCTTCATTTAAGGAGATGGCCACTTCTAGTTAGGAAGGTGCGGGTGACTGCTTAAGTCCACGGTTGGAGATAAAGCACTTGATAATGCTATCCCTCTTGCAGATGGCATGACGAGTCTTAGAAGACAGTAAGAACCAGATATGAATCTCTGACCTTATTTTCTTTAAGTTATTTTTTATATCTTACTTAATTGAAATCATTGAATTGTGATGCAAAAGTTATTGATGTTAATATTTTCAGATGGAAAAGTAGTATAGATGATTTGATATATCTAAAGGGAAATAGAATGTAGTAGCAAGTATCTTAATTTTTTTATAAAATGTATCTCTTTTGCCTTGAATTTCAATTGTTAACCATTTCATGAAAAAACTCATAGTAAATATTTTGTAAGATGGAGATGGATGTTACATTTTAGGGAGTTATGGAACACTTGGTATTGACCAAATTTGATTGGATATGGTATAGGCACCCATTTCAAGGTCATATGATGATTTATTATATTTATAAATTATCCAATAAGGGAGTATATGGTTCTTCCACTTGTTTTGAGATACACGGTGGTATTCTCACCTCCAAGTCTTCTATAAATTGGTTTCTTGAGATAGTAGTTTCATAAGTTATTTTGTAGGTTGATGAAGTAACAAAGTGTTGCCTAAGTTAAAAGAGAGATGTTGTGTTGATATAAAATTCTTTGAAGGATTAATACAATCATTGGATCTCTTTGGGTGTGGACTTTTTTCTCAAAATTACTTCTCCACGTATATCTTATGTAACTTGTGTTTCTCAGCTTGTGGTATTACTTTCATTCTATTATTGTGAATTTTATAATAACATAATCATTATATTGGATTAATCTTGAATCCATTTTCATATTTGCAATCATATTGTTAGATTTATTATTACAACATTTCTACCATGATTTATAACAAAGTTATATAACATAACATCAAGTGTGCTCCCTCTTAAATATTAAATTTCTAAACATATTTCGTAAATCCATTTAGTGGAAAGTTAGCTAGCATCATGTAGTTTATGCCATAGTCTCCTATTTTTAATGAATATAGTAGTTTTTACTAATTTTCAAAGTAGACACATCTTGAAAAATAGAAAATTGAGCATGCGCCTACCGCCACCCCCCCCCCACTCCCCTCCCCCCCTTAACATTGATAAAAATAATAAAAACATTATTTTTAAATGTGTATAGAATGGATTCTAGGATACAAAAATATAATTTGTTTCAAATTTCAATGAGAAGATAAAAAATGACATTGATAACACCATGTATGTTTCTTTTTATAAAAAAATGAATGTTAGTGTGAACATGGATATTTCATGTCCACTTTTCCCTTTTATAATGTGAACACAAAATATTATATAACTATACATTATTTAGGTGCTATTCACACAAGTTTACTTAGAGATTTAGGAATCCTTCTAGAAGAATTACTAGTACACGTGATCATATCTTATCTCTAGTTGTTTCATGGCATAGAATTAAGACACCTATCATAATCTTGTCTTGTGATATCTCTCAACCTTGCCTATATAAGAAAGGCCTCATGTATATCATCAAAACTCAAATCAAAATTCCAACATATCATCAATAAAGCCTTTCTAAATGAATATAAATGAAAAAATTAAACTAAGCTATGCAAAAACTAAAATAAATGAATTCAAAGGAAAATCAACTCCATTGTTTTCCTATTTCACCATGATTCTTGATTTATGCATTTGATGCTCTCAGATTTTTATGAGCACAAGTGCAACAAAAAATTGTGATGAAAGGAAAAGGAAGATTGATAATGTATCAAATGTATGTGTTTTTTGGTGAGAAAAAGGGCTTTTATAGATGTCCTCACATGGTAGATTCATGTTGTGGGAGAGATGTGGGATAAAAATATTGAAGTGGGAAAATGCATATTGCAATCAATTGAAATTAATTGAAACGAGAGAGATAATGGGTGGATTTTATGATATGATGTAGGTTTATGAATTTAGAATAAAGTGCAATTTTGAGTGGATGATATAAATAAATTAAATGCATAGATTAAATGATTTTATGCAATATATAAAGATTAAATGATCTAATTATTTCTGAATTTAGATAAATGATTAAACAGTTTTATGTATTTAAATGATTTAATATGCATAGATATTTTAATGATTAATGCAAATGGAGAAATATGAAATGATTATGGATTAAATAATTAATTTTGCAAATGATTAAATGCTTATAATATTATTGAATGAATAAATGCTTATAGTATGGATAAATGCTTATAATATTTTAATGATTTAAGTGGATTAACGAAAATAGAGGAAGATATTAATGAATTAATTAAATAGATAATAATATCCATTTAATTAATAGACGAAAAATAAGACGATTGTGAGGAAAAATTTTGAGTGTCTACATTTTTCCCCTCTTTGAGATAATGCATCTCATCACTTTGTTTCAAATAAAAAAAAGATTGATTAACTGATACATGCCCTAGGGATATCCTAGTAAGGATGATGATGAATATGATATGCCCCCTCGAGAGATTGATTGAACAAGTTGTGATAAGATTAATCTCTTGATAGACCATGAGGAGAAATATGATAATTGATTTTGCACGAGTGATTAAGCAAAGATGCACATTTGATGAAAATGTATAGTTGATAGGTGTAACCAAACAATTGATGTAAATGATCAATATAGTCGGGTTGATAAGTTGATTAAGCTGATTAAGTTGATTGTGATTGATGCTAGCGCAAAACAAGTTGATACAATGATTGATTAATGGATTGAGTGATTAGGGAGTAGTTTGATTGATATTTGGATTAAAAGACAAGCATTAGTTAGATAAACTGATTAATTGTTCTTTGAAATCAAGAGCATGAAGAAAATGAAATGATGAAGAAAATGGATGATGGAAGAAATGATGGATGAAAAGAGATATGAAGTAAATGAGAGTGATGAAGCTTCTTGTGCTTTACAGAGTGATTTATCATCATCAAGCTTATTATCTCACAAATTAGTATAAGCGTCTAGATAACATGAACATCTAGACGACTTGAATACTATTTGCATTTTTATTTAGCAGTAAAGTATAAGCGTCTAGGTATAAGGACTTTAGATGAATTGAATACTTATTACATGGAAGACACTATCAGACAAGGAATGTTCTCATCCACGATAGACTCATAGATCCTCTATGATTTTAGTCAACCATGTTTTAAGACGAGTCATCCTGTGAATAAGAAATAATCCATAGACAACAAACAAGTGAACATGCCCCATCCTCACCTCTCTAGTCCAAGACACCCTTGAGAAGCTGAAAGACATGCCACCAAAGATAAAATCATAAAACAATCAAAGATTGACAATCAAACAAGCATCATGCTTCAATGTAGAACTGATTCTCCTCACAGTTTATGTGTTCGGTTGGATTTGCAAGATGGATTGATAGGTATATTATAATGTTTTCCTAATTGTTGATCATGGCATGTTTTGATTTTTTTGAAGTGAAAAGTTGTGTGGCGATCTAAAAGTGTCATTGTTTAGGTTTTTTTGAGGTTATTTGATATTTTGGGGTTTTTGAAATATTTGAATTTTGTTTGGATTTTTTGAATATTTGAATTTTTTTTGGATTTTCTGAATTTTTTATTTTTGGATTTTCCAAGACATTTTATGATTTTTATGGTTTTTTTTAGGACATTTTATTATTTTTATGGCTTTTTTTAGGACATTTTATGATTTTTATGGATTTTTTCAAGACATTTTATGATTTCTATGGATTTTTTCAAGACATTTTATGATTTTTATGGCTTTTTTCAAGACATTTTATGGTTTTTATAGCTTTTTTCAGGACATTTTATGATTTTTAGGGATTTTTTTGAAGTTTTTAAAGATGGAGTGAGATGAAAAATAGTTTTGAATAGGGGTGATAGACTCTTGTGGAGGATTGTGATCATGAGGGGAATTAGGATGGGTGATAGGATCTTGACATGGGGATAATGGGGTACTTTGATCTTGACTTGGAAAAGAATCATGAGGTGTAGGAGATGGAGTATCTTTCTCTTTATTAGGTATGGAATCATCATGAAGTGGTATGAAATGTATATCTTGATCATGAGAAGGATGAGCATCATCATGGAATGAAAGGGTATCTTTGAATGGAGGTGTATCTTGATCTTGATGAGGAAGGGAATCTTGAGATTTTATGGAAAGCATATCATGATCATCATATGGTAGGACATCATTGGATAGGATGGAAGAATTATCTTGCTCTTGGGATGCAATGTAATCATGAGATGGTATGGATTCATTAGATGAGGTGGAAGAAGGACTTGGAAGGATACTTTTCTCTTGAGATGGAAGGGGATCATATTGGATGGAACAAAAAGAGATAAGGGGATCATCATGAGGTTCTTGAGAGATGGGATCTTGGTCAAAGATTGGAAGGGGTTGTGAAATTTTTGTATCATTGGATGGAGTGGAAAGAATACTTTGATTTTTATGTGTAGGGGAGTCTATGCTAGCATGCTTTGGACTAAGAGATGGACATGACTCATTGGATGTAGATGGTATGATAGGAGAGGATGATTGGATAGATTCATTGACTTGGGTGAAAGACTCGTGAGGTTTATTTTAACTTAGGGGGGATGAAGATAGATGCATGACATGGTAGGATTGCACAATATCATTGGTGTTTGAGGACTTAGATTTGGGTTTCTCATTTAGCCTTTGCAGAAAGTCATGGACATTGAACTTGGATGATGTAGTTTTGGGTGAGGATAAAGGCTTATGATATGATTGCATCACTTCATTTAAATGTTGAGATTCTAGTTATTTTTCAAGCTCTTTCAAACGGTGGTCAAGATATTCAATCCTTTGGTTTCGTTCATAGGTCGGGGATGAATATGGAGGATAACGGTTAGACATGTTTGGTTGATGGTTTTGGGAATGTTTTGAGGATGATTAAGTGTTTTGTTTGGTTGAGATTTGTTTTAAACACACACACAAGACACAAGAAAATAAAATGTTTTTCAGTTTGTTTTTGTTTGTGAAAAAGTTAGATTTCAAGATGAAAACAATCATGCACAATCCTAAGGTTGGCAAGGACAATATTCACTGAGTTCCCACTTGGATTTATCTATCTTCTCTTATTTTTAGTGGATGACTTAGAAGCTTGGCTACATTGGCTCCCCCAACATGACACTCACTTCTCAGGTCAACCAAGATTTGAGTTCTCATGAATCTCCCATGATGAACTCCTTATCTTTACTAAGAATCATGAGTATGTGGGATGGCTTCAGAGGTCCAACCTCCCGCACAACAAATAGAAAGATTTTGGAAACTACAAACAAGATGTGTTTAGTAAGGGCATTCATTTGAGTGGTTATACATGATGAAAGATTAGCTTCGATAAGGAGGAATCCCAACCTATAGAGGTTACGCTCTACAGGTTTCAACACACCACGTAGGTACTGAGGGAATCACTTGTTGCATAACACATCCACACTCGTGGTACTTGAACTTTCCTCAAGCATCCATTTTATATACCGGTTGGAAGTAGCTTGGTTTTAGCCTGTTATCGGTTGGGTTGTTCCCTTGCGGTGAGTACTTTTTCCCACCAAGGTAGACCCTCTAAGAGGTAAACACAAAAGTGGATGGGTCTGGCTTTCTGATCACCGAGTTTGCACAAGGTGAGAACATAATACCTACCACCCCTTCAAGCATAGAAAACAATGTTCATTGACCTCCTAGTTAAATCTACGTGAGAGAAGACAATTGTTCATTTTAAAGCACCAATTGAAATTTTTTCTAATCTAAAAGACAATCGATTTCAAAAATCCAGTCTTTGAGAAACGTCCTGCACCAAATGTCATTAGTAGTTTCAAATTTAAGTCTTTGACAAATGTGTGTTTATGTTTTCAACCTTGAGTCTTTGTCATGCAAACCTGCAAGAGAAACCAACTTAACCCAATTAGCCCTAAAATTAAAATGGAACTAAAAGTTAAAATCTAAATTAAAGTTCAAATCTAAAAGATTAAACTAATGTTAATTCTAATTAAATCTAAACTAAAAGCTAAATTTAAAAGTTAAAATCTAAATTAAAGTTATTCTAATAAAAATCTAAATTAAATCTAATTTAAAATTTAAAAAGCTAAATTAAATCTAAATTAAAAACTAAAAACTAAAAACTAAAGTAAAAGTAAAAGCTAAATCCAAAGTGAAAAGCTAGAGTAAAAATCTAAATGTAAATTACAAGCTAAATCTAAATTAAAATGAATTAAGTCCAAATTAAAAATTAATTTTAAATTATATGTAAATTAAATCTAAAATTAGTCTAAATTAAAACTAACTAAATTAAAACCAAGCTAATTTAGAACTAAATACCAAATTAACAAAACTAAAACGTTAGAAATAATTAACAAAATAATCTAACTCTAATTTAAATCATCAAGTCAACAAATAAAGAGGGCCAAAAAATTGAAGGCTTTGATTATGCCATGATTATAGACATGCACAAAATGCCTTTGTTTGAAATTGTAAATGACATCCAACCACAAAAAATTAAAATGAAGGAATAAATTTATGTCATTCTTAAGATTGTGCTTCCTTCTATTCGGTGTGTAAAAACAACAATGAAAATTGTTGCTCCTGCATGGGTTCTCAGCCATCAAAAGCTGGTGACAGGTGTGTAAAATAAGTACAATGAGAATTGTTGCTACTCAAGAGATATGTTGAAAGGCTTTAAGCAAACATTATTGGCAGGCATACCAAATTCTCCAATGGTTGTCAAAGCAAAGCATAAATAATAGAAATTGTAGAAACATGAATGAAGTGCTTAAGGAAGAACAGATGCAAATTAAAAATGAGTTTCAATATGCCATCATAAATAATTTCTTAGATCATCAATCAAGAGTGTACAACCAGTGTAAATAAATCAGTAAGTTTGCATGTATATTATTTCATTTAGCCACTCCTATTATAGGCAAGATTGTGCCAACACTAAATAGTATTCATGATCTGTAAAGAAAAACATCTGTGCATTTTAGATGAAATCCTCAAAGTATTCCTACAAGATATTTATCAAAATGTCAAAATCAAAATTATCAATGTGTTTACGTTGGGTTCACCATTTGTATATGCTGAAATTTGAAAAATTGAATGATTTATTCTATAAACTCAAATCAAAATTTCAGCATATCATCAATACAGCTTTTCTAAATTAATACAAACACAAAATGTAAATTAAACTATGCAAAAACTAAAATAAATGCATTCAAAGGAAAATCACTCTATTGTTTTCCTATTTCACCATAATTTTTGATTTATGCATTTGATTGTCTCAAATTTTTATGAGCACAAGTGCAACAAGAAGTTGTGATGAACATAAAAGGACAATTCATAATGTATCAAATATATGTGCTTTTTTGGTGAGAAGAAGGGATTTTATAGATGTCCTCACACAGTAGATTCATGTTGTGGGATAAAAAGATTGAAGTGGGAAAATGCATATTGCAATTAATTGAAATTAATTGAAATGAGAGAGATAATGGACGAATTTTATGATATGATGTAGGTTTATGAATTTAGAATAAAGTGCAATTTTGAATGGAAAATATAAATGCATAGATAAAATGATTTTATGCAATAGATAAAGATCAAATGATTTATGAATTTAGATAAATGATTAAACGGTTTTATGTATTTAAATGATTTAATATGCATAGATATGTAATGATTAATGCAAATGGAGCAATATGAAATGATTTATGGATTAAATGGTTGATTATGCAAATGATTAAATGCTTATAATATTATTGAATGAATAAATGCTTATAGTATGGATAAATGCTTATAATATTTTAATGATTTAAGTGGATTAATGAAAATAGAGGAAGATATTAAACAAATTAATTAAATAGATGAAAAATAGGACGATTGTGAGGAAATTTTTTGAGTGTCTACAAGTACTATCATTGATCTATTATTGATATTTGTACAATTATTGCATAATAATCAGGCAATCTACACACTTTATCTACTCTCTTGCAGAAGACTATCTTTGGTTTTGCAAGTCTTCCTGGGGTATTAGAGCTTACTATCAAATATTATGATGAATATATTAGAAGAAAAATTGGAGATAAAAACCTTGACATATCTGAACCATTATTTTCTCCAACATGGTTTGGTTGATGTTGGGGTTGATTTTGAGTCACTTATGGATCCAAATTTTCTTACAAGCGCGACATCATATCCAATATATTATCAAACTTCTTCTCTGCTCTAGCTTTTCTTTCTTCCATTGAAAGTCGAGGGCCTTGACCTTTTGACATGGTTTCAATTACTTTACTAGTATTTCTCAAAGCCTCTGAAAGTGTCTCTGCCTTTGGAACTAGTGGATTTTGATATTGAGTTCTTGCCTTACCTCTGGTGTAGCATCTATCTTCTTTGTCACTCATTTAACAATTAAACTATGTCTATCACAAGATGGCAGGATCTTGGATTTGATACCACTGAAATGTTTCCCTTAGCTTTTTTTTCTTTTTTCAGAACAAGGCCAACATTAACACCATTGATTAGCGTTAGCATCAAAGATAATCCAACTGGAAAGTAAACCTCACCATGAATTTTCACCAAGATCCTAATGAAGGCGAGGTGATAGGATATGGTGTCGGGGATCATTAGCAAATAATAAAAACTGAATTACAATGCTAGAAATGAAAGAGTAGGCGGTAAACCGACCATGAATTCTGCACTACCACTTATGTAGTGGGGGGAAGTTATTACATTTATTCAAAATTGAAAAACTCAACCACTTATTCAGTGGGAGTAGCAAAACTAAATGAAAGAAATACTGAAAGTAAAGAGACCGGTTCAGTACTACTGAAACTAACAATTACAATGTGCTTATTACAATTATTTTTAATAGAAATTTGTTGCAATGATTACACTATATTTCTGATTACAAATATGAATAAAAGCACCCAAGAAATATAGCATGAAATGGAATTAGCTTAGTCTGATATAAAAATACCAGCAAACTAAGTACAAACCAACAAGTTAAGCAAACACCAAAATGCTTATTTCTCCCACAAAACACTTTCAATGCATTCCAAAACTGAAACAACACTCCCTATAGGCAAGGTGACCAACAAGCAAGAGTTATACAATGCAAAATAGTCACCAAATGTAACTTGGCACAAATCCCAATGCCAAGCTAGAGAGAATGGTACAACCCTAGAAGAGGGCGACCTCTCTAGAAAATTAGAGAATTCAAGATAAAATATGAAAATGCATAGAAGGACGCCTAGAGCATACAGATGGAATGAACAAATACCCACAATGAAATAAAAATCACTCAATGATCTACAATTAAAAATCTCCTTCAGCCATACATAAACCAACAAACACAAATATGAGAAAATCATCAAAATCTCCAACAATGATGCTCAATCTGCTATCTCTGGATGAGAAGCAGCTGTATATCCAACTAGGTGTTATCTCTCAAACATGAAACTAAATCCTTGCTAGGAGGTATGCATTCCTCGAAGCCATAAGCCTGAAATCATTTTGGCAAAAATTCGATATGATAAACAATGGATGATCAAAGAATGAGAAAATTCTTGCTTTTAAAGAGTTTGAGGTGACTCTCCAACTTCCTCCAAATGCGATGCCCAAAACATCTTGAAAATATTTTAATTTGTAAATCACTTTTTTCCCTCCTTCATTTTGGCATCCAAATCCCAAGAGAAGAATATTAACTTTAGAAATATTAAAATCACCTCTTAATGATGCGTCCACCCTCAAGACCACATTTTAAAACAACTTACAGTCATAACGTTAGGCCAAGGGGGCCAATATGGAATTAAAATGTTAATGACTTAAAATAATATATTTCTCCAAAAATGCACCTCAAAGCCAAAACCAAATATACTCACTACCTTGCCAGAAATAGAAGAGCACACTGAATTGCTACCAACCTGGACACTACCAAAAATAGAACTTACTAAAAATAGTAAATTCAGAAAAGTTGTCTGATGCATTTGCATGTCATATCACCACGAAGCTCTCTGAAAACCTAGAAAGAAACCGTAAACCAAATTCCATAATTCCAACATGCAAACCTTTGAAAATGCCAAAAACCTCCAAACAACTAGAAACCCTAATTTTACCTCAACAAGCCTATGAGCCTCCAGAATAGGCTGACGAGTCACTGCACTTCTCACTGATGAGAAGGGGACAATACAAAGGGTCTTTAGGATGCTATAAAAAAATTAGCGATGATGGGATATATCCATATCTTGACCAGGGTTCTATCTTTCAACTAAAATGATGGCAAAACCACATATTCAAATGAGGGTTGGATTTCTAAAAGACTAAAATGGAGGGATAACTCTTAGGAAATTCCATTAATGCTATGATGAATCCCTCAACTACCAAATCTCAATCCATGGAGGCTCTAGAAAGGTTTTAAAATCATTTTCCATGGATTCCAAAGGGATAAGCAGTGCACATACTACATTTATTGAATTGTAGACCACTTTTCTAATAGAAGGCTTCCCTAGCCTCAATTTTTGGTGGATTTGGTGGGGGTTTCTGCACTTCATTCATGGATTCATCAATGTGGAGGCATGACATGGGTGTCAGGTTTGTTTTTTCTCATCTCTAGCTCAAGTTTTGGGTGTAAACATATTTAGATATCATTGGCAAGGTCATGGCTAGGGTTTCTTTCCCTACCACATGATCCTTCTTTCTCCTAAGTTTAAAAGGAAAATTTGTGTTCATTTTAAAGGCTTCTTCCTTTGATTTGTGAAGTATATACATGTAATTCTAAACCTCTACAACTATAAAACTAGCTTCCATGTCTTTGCCTTGATGACATTGTTACTTTAGCTTTTCTCACTTCTAATGTATTGTGCAAATCCTCTTGCTTTCATATTAGCATGAATGTTTCTATAATTTATAGGGTTGTATGTTGCATTAAATTTATTTGTAGAAGCTAATTGTGGATCAATTTGCATTAAATTTGTTTGTAGAAGCTAATTGTGGATCAATTTGCATTAAATTTGTTTGTGGATCAATTTGTCCCTCTTGGTGTATGCCAAACCCTAACCTCCATGCAAACCTCTAGTAACTAACATAAGATAAAGTTATGTAAATTTCTTTGGTAATTTGATTAACTCACTTTATTGTAATGAGCAAGAATAACCACATTCTAATCTTGGTGCATCACCTTTTCCATTTTTGTTTTCTTTCTTCTCCCTTTTCTCCTTGTAAAATTTAGCAAGTAGGATTAGGGTGTTAATTATTATTAGTGTTGAGTTTGATCAACACTTTGTACCTATTTTAGAGAGTGAACCAACCCTTTGTTTGGAGGTTTGGCTTTAATTAGCAAGGTCCACAACTTGAAGGAACTCCCATTTTTCACTAAACTATCAAATTTAGGATTCAACAAGGGTACATGTTCAGATTGATAACACGTTCCTCTTATTTTGATTGCATTAACAATGATAATAGATTTTCCCTCAATTTATGTATGTTTAATTCATTTTCCTTGCATATTTTAAGCCCCAAGAGTAGTGTTTGGGACCCTCTTTCATTATTTGTCCCTTCCTATAGTTTTTAGAAGCAACTATTATTAAGTATCTCATAGAATCCCATATGATACTACTTACTTTGAATGGACCTAAATTACCCTTGTTGCTTTATCAAAGTTTAATTTCACCCATCCTTCAATGGGAGGTCCCATTTTGCATTATTTCTCTAGATTTGAGAAAACTTAGCTCTTCCATCCCCTTCAATGGGGGTAACTTTGAGACCTTCCCATATTTGAAGTATCTTATTATCCTGAGAGAACATAATTTTTTATTTAAATTGGAAGAAGCAAGTCCACTTTTAACATGAATTCTCTTTAATAGTTTCATCCATTTTGTGCAAAAATATTTTAATCTCCATGGTGTTGTCCATGAACATCCACCTTTTCTTTTCTTTTTTCCAAATTTCCCAAATGAGTATTAAATGATCGATGGTCCAAAGACTAGAGAAGACTATGCTTTATCTATATTTGTAGCCACAATTTAAAAAATCTCAAAAGGCCTATTGAAAGAGCTAGACTATTTGAGTTTGGCACACATCCATTGCTAGAATTTGAAAGAGAAGAGAGAATATTCTAGGAGGCGGTTGACTGTTTGTTTAGTTGAATCACAAAGAGAGCATTTAGAGGTACCTAGAAAGCCCATAGAAACAAATTTTCCAGTTGTTAAAATCTTCTTTTGGGTTTCCTTCCAAGTAAAGACTCCTACTTTGGGGAGCCAGTCCTTGTGCAAACAAAGCCAATATGACCAATCTTGTTCTTTCATTAACGAGTCTTCCACTTGGTATCCCAACTTCATAGAATATTCTCCTAATTTGGACCAACTCCATCAAAGTTTATCCTATTTATCCTTGATGAAAACTCTCCTTAATAACTCCTTCAACATTGTCATTTGATCCTCTACAATCTCCAATGGTTGGATATCTTTCAAAACTCATTATACAGTGAAGGGATGAGATGCAGTTCAATGATCTAATTAATTTTGATTTAGTGAAAAAAATATTATTATTTTTTAATATAAAGATCATTTTTTTAAAAGATGGATACTGATGTTTACAAGTGAAGCTATGAAAAAATAACATATAAGTATATAATAGAATAAAGCAAAAGAATTACAAAAATAATGAATGGTGTTTTTTCAAAAAATAACATTAAAAGTTACATACAAAAGTAAAATATCTCTTCAAATAAAAACAAAGTACAACACGATAATTCTTGAAACAAGTCTCCTAACACCCATGACCAATGAATCTCCAAAGATGGAGATAAAATTAGTGATATACTTGTCCTCATACCTTGAGCTACAAGCAAAAAGAGAGAAAATAGCTCTTCAACATCTGATTTGTTGAAATATCCTAATAACAAAATGTTGGTAAACATCATTTTATTAATCTATCACCATTTATGTACATTATCTAGATCCAACAAATTATTTCACTAAAATACCATATAATAACAATGCATCTATGTGTCAACAATGGGATTTGCAAATTTGAAATTACTAAGAATTGGTAAGCAAAAGATGAAGATTAATTGGACTAAACAGTAATGATGGAGAAAATTTAAAAAATACGCTCGAAAGCTTTCTCACTATTCAGAACTGCCTAGAGCAAGCTAACGTGCTTAATCTATATATGGGTATGATTAACGTCCAATAAGAGTTCCAGTAAAGGGGAAAATATGCTCAAACAAATTAAATGGAAACTATATAAGGCTAATTGGCAATTGTTCAGAAGAGAATAACTTATTGTCCTCGTCAGTACATGCAAGATACTGAGTGCATATATTTTGGATAATTTCCTGATTGATAGGACCCTACAGAGTAAACCTCGACAGCATTAAAGCATAAACCCGAATGGACGCAAAGAAGTTCCTAGTATTCGAGAGAGAAAAAATGTTGAATCTCCTATTTGTGTAAATTCCATATGTCTATAACCTGCTGCCTTGGAAGGAGACTACCAGTACGCAGAACTAATCCATTTTCCGCATCCTAATCCTAGTGTGAGTGGGCTGCTGAGTAATATGAATCAAAGTGTAGCATATGATGGATTCATTACTGTTTTTGTGCTGGGAAACATCACCAGTCGCACTTCCTTTTTGAAAAAAGGAGTAAGTTGCATATTTGTATCCTGAGAAATTTGCAATTATCTACAACTGAAATTACTCTTTCTCAAGGAACAAAATAGGCGATATTTGGAAGAAGCATATGTTTCTGGAAATGAACGCCTATGTTATATATAGACTGTCCTTTGCTACCTGCCCTATAAGAAACACTTTCGTTGTGGAATATTGCTTGGCCCATTAGGGTGGATGCGACCCTACTCGAGCGCCAAGTCTAGTCAATTATTGAGCTTACAATGCCTGCAAATGGCGCCATCATGGTAGGTGTTTCAATCATCAGCAAATTTTCCATAAAAATCCCTTCCACTTATTACTAAATTATCAATGGCACTTGACAATCACTAATACCCCAAACAACTTGAGGCTGTTCAGTTTATGGCGCCCGAGTTTGACGAAGATTGATAAGTGGTGGGAGCAGCGACTAGGCCTGTTTCAGCAGTGACGACGTCTTTTGAGAGACGGTGATGTACGAAAGGCACACCTGCGAGGTAATGAGCTGTTGTTTAGTGACACGAGTCAAAATAAGATAAACTTAACTGGCTGAGACCACACTAAGGCGAGCCTGAGATCCCAAACATGAGGTTATATGGGTTTTAAGTGGCACATGTGCCTGATGTAGGTGCCTGGCAGTCTCGGAGACATTTCGAATGACAAGCATGGTCAGAATGCACGCCTAGGCACCTGTACATCAACTTTCAAGTGGCAGACATGCCATGATAGGGCGCCCATATATCTGTGATCAAGAGTTGACTGTCATGAGTGAGCAATAAGGACAAATGAGGGGAAAATATGAGATTCGGTGACACGAACAACAACATGGAAATGCACCTAGCAGATTGCAACCTCCGAAAAGGGGTATAAACAGGGTTTTTGTTCATCTATAGCAGCAGGCACTTAAGATATGAATGGTAACTGTTTTATGCAATTTCATCTCATTGATGTTAGCGTTTTAATTTATCTTTAGCAAGACAACACAAAACAAAACAATGTGAGGATAAACCTCTCTTCAAATTGTGAGGCGAAGCTCCCTGAGATTTAAACTAAAACTGAACACTAAGCTAAACCCTAGACACCAAATTATAAACAAGATGTACAGATATCAACACTATACAATATCTTCATGGTGATTTTGCCGTAATGCAACTCTTTGTCCATCCTTTTGACTGAATGCACCTCAAAAGTTTCATTCACCCTCTTATAATGTCTCAATGACACTTCTATGCCAGTTAAGGTAGATACCTATAAACACACCTGATGTTGGATGATCCTTCTCTTGATAATCTAGTATAAGATCCTATCTTAACAAAAACATAGACCGATTAGGGAGACATATGAAACTTTTGGGTGCACTCAAACTCAATCAGTTACCTATGAATACATTCGTTAATCAAAATTGCTCAATCTAGATAAATTTTGCCCTTGTAAATTACGTTCATGATATAGAACATCCATGGCTTTAATGTTCTAGCCTCTAATTGTCCCGTCACTCGATTGAGAAGAGTGACCATCACAGTGGGTTCATCCTTGATTTCATTTCTTTAAAATAACCTTTGGCGGTCACTTTTTGCTCTCTTTTAGCCTATGCTTTCCATTTTTCTTCACACTTGGCTAAAGCCACTTACTTTTAGTCTCTTCGCACAAGGGAAAAATGAATATACTTTAAATGGAAATCAGAATCAAGCTTGCATGGCACTTGACCATTCAGCAAGCCTATCTCCCTTGACATGCTACAACAAATTCCAGACTTTGGACACAAATTGGAAAAGAAGCAGCCTCTGTGAAAATGCTGTCCCGCAACAATTTTGGCCACGTTATTGCCCTTTTGAATGAGCTCTTTCAAGTTTATATTTTCTATATTTACATGCTCTAAATCAGTGTCCTTGACACAAGGATATTCAGTCACAAGTTTGGAAGGCATTTCCACGGGTCGGAAATGATATTGCATCTTGTATTTATCTTTTTCACTCCGTGTACTTGCTGTTCCTTCTTTGAATGATTAAAATAACACCCAGCGACTGAAACATATGTTTTTGAAAATAAAATTCCATCTGTCTTATGCCTGTTAATTGCTATTTTTGAGACCAAAAGACCATATCAATGGTAACTTTTATAAAAAATATGCAAGGAAGGAAATGGAACCTTCACTGCCCTGTCACAGAAACTGCAAAACTCATGTAGAAAATCTGTTCACTGTCACTTAAAACAATGGAACTCAACATAGAAAATAAAAGTTGGAATCCTACTGTCCCATCCCTTATTTTTTGATTGAATTATATGATGTTTTAAGACTGAAGTTTCAACCGTTCTGACTGTTCAAATCTGCTGATATATGCTTTAAACCAAGAGTATTGTGAATGTGTACAAAATGCCATCATACATATTTGAAGAGCTGCTGTTGTAAGCGATCAAATCAATTTCTTTTTGCTATTTTCAGAGTTTTAAAACCCTGCTGATCAAACGGAGAAAGTTGCGTATCATAAGGATCAAAATCATTTTTGTTGAAGCTGGAAACTGCTGTTTAAGTATTATAAAAACCCTAAAAATGCAGGTTCTTTTGAAGATGAAATCTTACTGTTCCAAGAAAACAAAATCAGCCAATCACTGAAGGCCACAAACCACTGTCTTCTTGCGACAAATGTCACATGAAGTCTGCTATCTTTTGGGCAAAACCCTGCTGTTCGCTACTGATAACTGCCACTGTTTTGACTGTTCCAATCATCAAAATGCAAGGAGTGAAGGTTTTCTTTGAAGGCAACTTGCCTCATGACTGAAAATCACCACTTTGTGAGGATACAAACTACTGTTTTCTCATTTCTTGAATATGCAGAATAACTTCTTTTGAAACCCTTGATATGCAGAATATGACCTTCCAATGCTCAGAAATGTACCAAATCAATTTTTTTGGATGCAAACTTGTCTTTTGAAAATGAAATGTGGGTGCATTTTATTTTTGCATTTAGTTTATTACTATATTGCATTATATGCATCTAGTTAAGATAAGCTGACTTAGGTAGCTGTGTCAATCAGTCATGTTCCCATGTCTTATTAACTTGATTGTCACTTATCTAGTTTTAGCTGAGTTACGTCCCTTCTATCATGCTAGTTCATCTAGTTATCTTCACCTGTCATGCATGTCTAATTTTTATTAGATCCATCTATCATGGATGTCTACCTTTAGTTAGTTTCCACCATTCATGCATTGCCTTGCTCTATATAAGCATACACTTCTTTGTACTCTGTGATTAATCTCTTTTGCATATTGCATCCTTGAATGGAATGGCATTATTCTATCATATTGGCCTTCTAATATTTTGTGTTTTCTTTTAGCTCTCTTGATCTTGGGTGGCTATCTCTTAAGCTAAATCTAGCATAGTATCAAAGCATTTTGAACCAACTCTTACATGGTGTGAGAGCCTTGTTGGTGTTTGGAGTTTGTTTGTGTCCACAAAGGAGAGGGTTTTTAATTTGGAGCTTTGCATTGAAAGCTTCACATCAGTGATTCTTGCAGGAGATTAGAGCTCACCATTATTTTCAGAGAAGCCAAGAAACAAAGCTCGGTTTTTGGATCATTTTGGTTAAAAAGAAGTGCACCACTGTGTCTAGACTGGTTGAGAACCTATAAATCAACATAATATTATTGAAATCAAAGCATTTACCTGTAGACATCAGAGAAATTTCCCCCCCTCTTGGCCATACAGATCGTCCACTAAAACTTTTAAATATATATATATATATATATATATATATATATATATATATATATATATATATATGCAAGCTTATGCTTGAATAGTACTTATAGGGTACTTTGGTAGCAATACCAGACAGTAGTGGCTGGCAATGGCCATTGGCCCCACCTCTACAAGGCTGAGGCCCTTGGTAGCTTAGCCACCATCAATGGCAACATAATTCTCAACAACTTCACAAACCACTTGCAAGCGAACCATCTCAGGCGGCATCACCTACCATCCACCTCTACTCCACCCTAATTTCCAACCACCAGAGGTGGCCCACAAAAACATATTTAGTAATATTCCCTCAAAGCCATGGTTTTTTCTCTTAGGTGACTTCTCAAGCTATTAAGGCAGTTTTCATTTTCAAAAATAACAATCTGAGGGTATGGATGGTGGGTTTCAACAAATGGCGAGTGATATCAGAATGTTCTAGCTGTGGGGAATATACTAGTGGCATCTTCAAATTAGATTAATGGTTGGCATCATCAGTTTCTTCCCTCCCAACCTGACCCCTCTCTATTGATAGTTGAAATTGGTACTTGAACTTTAAAGGCTCCATTCTTGGTTACATTGACTCCATTTCTTGAGTAATTTTTTTTAGTATGAGCAATTTTTTCTAGACCTTTGCAATAGTGTAGATGGTTTTTGATTTTGGTGTCAGGTTTTATCAAAAATTGTAAATGTCACACATGATATTGATCATTTCACATTTTCAAAACTTTTTTGGGTTCCATTCAAGCTCATATAGTAACATTTTTGGATGCAATTTTTTTTGAAAGTACATCTTTGTTTGTGTATTTCTCATCGGTGCAATCTGATTCTGATTTATTCCATTCTATTAAAAAATTGTTCTTTCAGCTCTATGGCCTAATTTGGCATAGGTAATGTACTAAGATCAAGACCACTTTGTTGATTTTGTCAAGTGGCAATTGTAATTGCACTAAATATAAAATGCCAGCATCATAATTTGTTAATGGGATCTTATGATTGTGTATTTTTTGGGGGGTGATCTTGTTATTTTACATTTTTTTTTGTTGGTTTTATAATTGAATAATTGTGGAGGAGCTAATCATTTATGTCACTCTCTTTCCTTTCTGTTTGAGTATTATACTTAATCTTCTAAATCATGTAATGTAAAATGTGTTTATTTTGTGAAGAAAAATCATGATGAAAATGATAATTTTCTAAAGAAAATTGATGAACTAAAGCAACTTCGGCAAGAAAATCACATTAGTTTGCTAGATTCTTCTATTCCAACATCAACAAATACATCTGGTGTTCATATGTAGGCATCTTGTGTGGACACATCATCTACGGATTAGTTGTCTAGTCACATGACATGCACTAGGATCTTATCTCAATCATCTCTTGCTTCCACCAAATCTAGTGTTGCTTCATCCATGGCTTCTAGTAATTTATTGTAGTATGACATATATCGTTCACTAGATAAAACTTGACATGAATACTTGATAGATATATCAAGTTTGTTTTGTGAATCCCATCTTGCAAATTTGGAGGAAACCATTAAGGACATTTATCTCCTCTTTGAGTTAGCTTATATGGAGTTGCATCATCTTCTTTGGGCACCATGAGGGCACACTCATACGCTCTTGTTCATTCTTCACCTACATTTGCTTCTACAGTGACCAATTCTATAGATATTCATGATTCCGCATACTCGACTAAATCATTGTTTATGTTGATGCCTTCTCTAGAAGTACTAGATTCTCATTGGTCTTGTTGTCTTACCTACGCTGAGCAATGAGCACTATACATCCATGGTTACTACCTAAATCTTGCATGGTACTTAATTCATCTTATTTGTCACAATTTGGCATTGGTTTGGAGATCCTGGTTTGGAGGATTTATCTTCATCATTGGATTTTGTTCTACATCTGTTTTCACAAGGTTTTGAATTGTCACTACCTTCATTAGGCTTGAGACTCCCAATTTGATTATGGCACCTCTTGGTACCAACCTAGTGACATATGAGCAACTTCCAGAGACAACATACATTTTGAACTTATATTCCTTTCAAAAATGGGAAAATCTTTTGCATATAACTTTGGCCTTGTTTCTTCCCAAGGGGAGGAATGTTGTTTGATGACCTTGGACCATCTTCAATATTCAATATTGAGCATCAACCATTAGGGAAAAAAGCTACTTAGAGGAGGCGGGGGGCGGGGGGGGGGGTGAGGGGGGTTTGCATGGTCTCTTTTCTTCTCTCTATTTTGGGAGGGATTTTTTCTTCACATGGGGTTTTATCCTTCTCACTTTTTTAAGGGGGGATTAGCTAGACCTTTTCTCTTCATCCTCTCTTGGGAAGGAGTTTTGTCCTAGTTTTGTCCTCATCTTTGAAGGGGCATTATATTTTTACATGGGTACCTCATTAGACTTTGTTGCCAGAACCCATCCTTTTATCTACTTCTTCCTAAGTTTTACATATGGGGACTATTGGTGTATTTTACTTTTTGCATTTACTTTATTGTTATATTACATTATATGCACCTAGTGAGGATAAACTCACTTCGGTAGTTGTGTCGATTAGTCATGTCCCATGTCTTACGCACTTGTTTGACACTTATTGAATCTTAGTTGAGTTATGTTCCTTCTATCATTCTAGTTCATCTAATTATCTCTACCTATCATGCATATCTAGCTTTAGCTAGATCCATCTATCATGGATGTCTACCTTTAGTTAGTTTCCACCATTCGTGCATTGCCTTGCTTTGTATGAGTATAGGTTTTTTTGTACTTTGTAAGTGATCTCTTTTGCATATGGCATCCTTCATTAGAATAACATTATTCTATCATATTGGTCATCTAATATTATGTGCTTTCTTTTAGTTCTCTTGATCTTGGGTGCCTATCTCCCTAGCCAAATCTAACATGAAACCCTAGATATGCAAGCTTCTTTGAAAACCCGAAGACATGATCATGAAACATGCAAGAAATCTATCCAAAACAGCAAAGGCAGAATGGGCACCCATTAAGAGTGAAGGAAAAGAAAAAGATTATGACAAGATATGAAGATAAAGCTGTCATCTCATCCTCTGATCTGCATTTTCCAGCTCTCCAAACCCCTAAATAGCATCTCTTCTTTAGCAATTCACTCGGGGAATGAAAGAAAGAAGTGTTTTATAAGCTTAGAAATGTGCTTTTCTATTTCAAACCTTAGTTTTACCCTCTTCTCTTTCTTCCTAGGACATCCTTATGCTTTTTCTTCTAATTTTGCATTGACAAAGTGACAAATACCTCCTCATAGGCACATGCAAACAACTTGAAGCACATTTGTTGTTGATGTTATTAGCAGCATCGGGCTGCTTCTTCCAGCGATCACATTAAGTTGTAATAAATTAAATGATAGCCTATGGCTATTTAATTTATACTCATTTGCTTTAAATGGATGAGGCTGACCTTCCTTGATATTATTTTGTAATTTATTATTTTCAAGAGAGGCCAACCTCCTTGAAGAGTCACCTTATTTTGTATAAATACAAGGTGATGTTTGTTCATTTCTTCAATCAAGTTCATTCAGCATAATTCGCATTCCAAGCAGAAGTTCGCACTTGAGCAACAGCGCTTCATCTTGCAGCAGCAGGCCGATTTCAAGGAGAAGCATATTCGATTGTATCTTTGCATCTAGGAGAGGTGCTATTATTCATTGTATCAAATTCGGCCATGAGCTGGGCCTGAGTTGTAAGCAGATTTCTGCTCTTATTCCTTCATTATATAAGAGACATATTTGCTGGGTTTTACTCCCTCAAGAGGAGGGTTTTCCCAGGGTATCTTGCTGTGTTTATTGTCTTATGTGTTGCATTTTCTGAGTGTTTTCAGTTGTATTATCTGATCATTAAAACACTAACATGGTATCAAAGCACAACTTGTGTTGTTGATCTCATACATCTCCTCCAAAGTCTTAAGCATTTCTCTCACTGTCTTCAACTTAGAGATGATAGGAACAATATGGTCCTTCACGGAATCAACTAACATCTTCTTCACCTTGATATCTTTCTTCCTCCATTGAACTTTCTCTTCCTCATCCGTAGGTTCGAAAACTTTGCTCTCCACAAACTCAACCAATTCGTTTTCCTCCAAAGTGAGCATAATTCTGAATCTCCATGAAGTGAAGTTTGATGCTCCTTCGAGTCTATCCTCAATTTTAAGACCATTCACCATCTTGACTAAGATAGAGATAGACAAAGATATAAAAAAGAGAATAGAGGTTTCGCTGCAATAACAAATCTGATCATGATCTTTTTCAAACCCGCTCTGATACCATGTTAGTGTTTTAATGATCAAATAATACAACTGAAAGCAGTCAGAAAATGCAGCACATAAAACAATAAACACAACAAGATACCCTGGGAAAACCCTCCTCTTATGATGAAGCAACAAATTCATCATGTTAAGATGGTGGAAGGAGAATTTGTCATCACCTACTTCATGAAGATTTCCGAATTGAGAGATCAACTCTCTACCATTGGTCATATCGTTGATGACAAGGATTTGACCATGTTGGCTCTTAATGGTCTTCCTTCATCTCGGGAGTCTTACATTCAAGGAATTAGCGCAAGATCGAAACTTCCCAAGTTTGATCGGTTGAGGGCTGACTGTATTCAAGAGGAGTCAAAGTTAGCTGCGAGAGGTATTGGACGAAGTCCTACAAATGAAGACATTCATGTTCTTTCTGCTCAATCCTCAAAGAAGGAAGGAAAAGGAGGAAAGAAAAGATGCTTCAAGAGGAATAGAGATAAAGGGTCAGATGGTGCTCCTACATTCAAGAAGAAGTGGGACCTCTTTCATGTTCAATGCTTTAGATGTGACAAGTTTGGTCACTATGTGAAGGATTGCCCTACCAGGCCTAATCAGCATGCTTCATTTGCGGATGTGATTGAGATCTCTCCCCAAAATGATTCTAGTGAATTTCTACTCTAGTCATGGGCCTATGTTCAAGCCATGAAGTTTGTGTACTGATCTAAGCGCAAGAGTAGCGTATCGTACTGTGTCCACCCATCAAAATATATAAGAGATAAGTATTCTTTGTTTGATTGTAATTGCCCTTCTAGGCTAAAATTCAGTTTGCTGAGCTGTGCAAATTTGACATTATTTACTTGGATTATGTGTGACCAGTAAATAGTGATCACCGGGATAAGATTCTTTAGAATTAAGAATAATTCATTGCAAGTTGTATCATGCTAATGTGTGAAGATTGTCTTTTGTTATGCTAAGATTAGCTCTTTCGTAGTATTGCATGGTTGAATAATGTTCATAAATTTTTATGTAGTTATTAATTCATGCTATAACATTGAGATAGTCAATCATGTATGCTCCTAGCAATGGTACTTCTATTTGAGATAGTTGAGTTCCATGAACTATTAGTAATCTCTTCTTAATGCTTTCAGGATAAATCAAGAAGCGTAAGAGATTGCTTTCAAGAAGAGCTTGATGCATCCTATAGGTTGAAGAATGGAGACACTGCTTGCAGCTATGAGTCTGAGTGAATGGATGAAGACATCTCTTCGAAGAGGAAGAATTAACCTTAAGAGGGAGTTCTGTGACTCATTGGGAATAAGTAAGGGTTGCAGTGTTGCAAGGCCAGATGCTAAATTCTTGAAGTACCTCTTTAGCAATTGAGATCAGATTTGCTCAAAGTCAGTCAACCTGGATTTAACATCGGTAGCTCCGCAAACCTATTCAGAATAGAGTGATCTGAAGAGGACAGCCCTAAATCTCTAGAGAGGTGTGCGCTGGTAACCATTTCTCTAAGGCAAGCGTTGTAGGCAAATCTTGGATGATGAGGTTAGGAGGTTGATGCAAGTGCTTGATGATTTAGAGAGAGCCTACTGAACCTAAAGAAGATGGTGTGTTGCTAATCGATGTTGTTTCAGGTTGAGGTCTGCGATGATATCCTGGTGTAGCAAGAAGCAGTCTTCTGTGGCACTGAGTACAACAGAGGCCGAGTACATTACAGCTTGTGTGGTAGCTCGAAAAGCAGTGTGGCTTCAGAAGCTCCTTGCAGGATTGTTTAGACAATCATTGGAGTCGACTGTCATTCATTGTGATAATCAAAGCTTTGAGAAGCTTTCTGTCATTCCAATATTTCATGAGAAAACTAAGCATACCCTATATCAGAGATATGGTATTGAGGAAAGCTATTCAGTTGAGGTATATCAACACTGATGAGTAGATGGCAGTCATTCTCATCAAGCATCTCTTCAGGATAATATTTGTGTACCTTTGAGACAAGCTTGATATGGTGGAGAATGAAGCCCTAGCTGAGAGGGAGTCTTAGTATCAGTGATCCTCTTTAATGAGTTCTTCTCTGTAAGAGAAATTCAAGGTGAAATTCCTTGATTCCACCCTCTGGGAGGGCCATGGTGGATGTCATGTGTGTGACTCCATGATAGCATCACGTGAGGGAGTCCGTGATGATTTTCTTGTACTTGTGTTTCACCCTCTGGGAGAGCCATGGTGAACGTCAGGGTGAGGTGACAACATCACGTTGAGTGATGAGCACTTGTACATACCATCTATGGAGGTAGCCATGATGATTGATATCACGATGAGGTGATATGCTTTCACGATGAGGTGACAAGCGTTCTTCACATAGGATGTGACTACATTGATCGACATCACGATGAGGTGCTATGTTTTGTGCAGCTAGAAGTATCATCCCTAGCTAAGAGGGAGTGTTGATGTTATTAGTAGCATCGGGCTGCTTCTTCCAGCGATCACATTAAGTTGTAATAAATTAAATGATAGCCTATGGCTATTTAATTTATACTCATTTGATTTAAATGGATGAGGCCGACCTTCCTTGATATTATTTTGTAATTTATTATTTTCAGGAGAGGCCGACCTCCTTGAAGAGTCACCTTATTTTGTATAAATGCAAGGTGATGTTTGTTCATTTCTTCAATCAAGTTCATTCACAATAATTCACATTCCAAGCAGAAGTTCACACTTGAGCAGTAGCACTTCATCTTGTAGCAGCAGGCCGATTTCAAGGAGAAGCATATTCGATTGTATCTTTGCATCTAGAGAGGTGCTATTATTCATTGTATCAAATTCGGCCATGAGCTGGGCCTGAGTTGTAAGCAGATTTCTACTCTTATTCCTTCATTATATAAGAGACATATTTGTTGGGTTTTTCTCCCTCAAGAGGAGGGTTTTCCTAGGGTATCTTGCTGTATTTATTGTCTTATGTGTTGCATTTTCTGAGTGCTTTCAATTGTATTATTTGATCATTAAAACACTAACATCTGTTATGTTTTAAACTTGACAATGGGACAATGGGAAGCCCATAGGGACACCCGATAACTCATTTGTCGCTTTACCTTCTATTTTTCATTTGACAACTTGACAATAGAAGTATCCCAAACATGCTTTGGTAACTTTGAACACTTTTTGATAGTTGATGTTGTTAAAGTTAGAAAAGACTACTCTAGGTATGTGGCCAAGCACTCATTTACACTTTTGGTCTAATTTTACTTTGACTAAGTGACAATCACCTCACTATGAGCATACTCAAGCACTCATTTGTTGTTAGAAATTAATAGTGCATGACATAGAATGATATAATAAATAATAAATTAACATGTTAATGTTAATTTATTAGATGCTAGTTTTTAGTTAGTTATTAGTTATGTGTCGATTGTTAGTGGTTTGGGTACTAAAAAGTAAGAAAGGCTTTATAAAGCCAATGTAATGATGTATGTGTTGTTAAGATGAATGATTGAATTTGTGTGTTGGAGCATTGTGCTCTTTGTTTTCCCATTTTCAATATTTGTCACTTTGTCATTTTTTGGTTCTAATTTCAGTTTGAGTTCAATCACTTAAGTAAATTATTGGACTATTATTCTAATTCTTCATTGATGTTTATAATTGTTCTATCATTCTAAATCTTCATTGACATTTATCACTTAAGTGAAAAAGTGACTTTTAAACATAGTTCCATGGAGTTTCCTTACGGGGAAGCAAGGGGATGGGGGGACCAAGAGCCTAAGTTTGGGGATAGTGGGGTAGGGGTGGTGAGGTTGTGGGGGGTGGCACAAATACATATAGTACTTGAAAAATTAGTTATTAAAAGATGTGTAAGGAATACGTTTAAGAATTACAAATGAAACTTTGGCATACTAAGTAAAGTTTAAACTAATAAATATAAAAAACATGGCAATGATTGCATTGAACATTAACAATGGTGGGTAGAGATTTGGAGGAAAACTAGAAATAAGTATAAGAATTGCAAATGAAACTTTGGCATCCTAAGTAAAGTTTAAATCTGTGTTCCACGGGGTCACATCCCCCCCAAAAAACCTCGCGTTTCCTAGACGGGGACATCTTAGAGACTTGGGGACTTGGGGGGGACGTCCCCCCACCAACGCCACCATCCCACCACCAATGTCGCTGTCTCCAAGACGCCTCTAGGACTTTGAGGACACTGGGGTGTCCTCAAGACGTCTAGGGGACTCCTAGTTGTCTCTAAAATGAATAATTCTTATACTTATACATCTTTTTATAAGTATTTTTTCAAGTACTATATGTATTTCAGCACCCTACCGCCCCCTTGCCGTCGTCCCCTCGTCGTCCCCCCATCGCCCCCAAACTTAGACCCCCCATCCTCGCGTCCCCTGTTGTCCCCCCATCCTCGTCCCCGAAACCCCGTGGAACACTTGTTTAAATTAACAAACATTAAAAGCATGGCAATGATTGCATTGAACATCAACATTAGTGTGCCTTTTTATTTGCTCTCTTCTTTGGATAAGCATGTCCCTGAGGGGGCTTATCCCCCGTTACACCAAGGGCTGATTTTTGTTCTTTATAAGTGTAGCTGAAATCTCTCTCTTGCTACCAACCCTTGTGATAAAATACCCAATGTGGCAATAAGCTCTTAAGAGATGATCCTTCTAATAGCAGCCCAAATGCCTCTGGCAAGGCCCTTAAGGAAAATACCAATAGCCCTAACTCGTCTAAGTCTTTGAAGGAGAAAAACCATAGCTTGATTGTGTTTTTGGGTAGCCCTTCTCTTAATATCCCTTGCTCTTCTAGGAAGAGTAGAAATAAAATTGTCTTTTCTGATGACCTGCCGAATGTTGATAATAGTCCTTGGTTTCTAATCCTACCCTTGTTTCCAAAAGAAAGGCTTCTTTTATTTCGGCCAGCTTGGATGAGCCTCAACCTATGAAGAAGTCCGACAAAAACCATTCCACTCCTATGACCTCTATCAAGAGCAAGATCAGTAATAAAAAGGGTTCCAAGACTATCAAGGGCAAGAAGGATGTTCACCAAAAGGATAATGCTAAGGCCTTGGGGGATTTGGCTATTGATTTTCGAATGAGGAAGGTTCTGGTAAGGGCAAGAAAGAGAATTTGGGGGCAAGGAGGTCTACTAGACTAGCAAAGGCCCTTGAAGATGACAAATTTTTTTATGATTTTGTTGTCCCTGATTTTTGACATGCAAAAACTAGAGATAACCCATTAAAAAAAATTGACATTTTTACGCCTCAAGGCACATATTACGAGGTACATAGGTTGGGCACTTTAAGTTTTGGGTCTGTAGTCCTTTTTTCCAACATTTTTCATTCACTCTCGTTCATTTTCGTGGAATTCTAAGTCATTTTTGGTGTGCTTTTGGTCAATTTCGGGTTTTGAAGACCTCACTGCAAGTATGGGGGTTTTAAGTTCTAAAATGCAAGTGATACTTTAACTTGCAATCAAGTCCCCAAGACTCGATTTCACTTATTGGCTTTTTGAGTCACTCTTGTGTTTTGTTGTTAACTTGTAATGGGGGTCCCAAGATCCGATTTACAAGTAAAGGTTATAAAAATTGGTTTGTCACTTGTAATGGGGGCCTTGAGATCCGATTTGCAAGTAACAACACTTTTTCACTTTATAAAATTCATGTAACTTGTAATGGGGGCCTTGAGACCCAAATTACAAGTTGAAGGTTTTTTTAAAGGGTTACTTTCTATATGTCACTTGTAATGGGGGCCTTGAGACCCGAAATGCAAGTGAAGGCACTTTTTAGTCATTTTATAAATCATATGTAACTTGCAATGGGGGCCTTGAGACCCGAATTACAAGTTGAAGGTTTTTTTAAAGGGTTACTTTCTATATGTCACTTGTAATGGGGGCCTTGAGACCGGAATTGCAAGTGAAGGCACTTTTTAAGTTACTTTTTATTAATATGTAACTTGTAATGGGGGTCTTGAGACCCGAATTACAAGTTGAAAGGTAAAAGTCATGTTTCATGTCACTTGTAATGGGGGTCCCAAGACCCGAATTGCAAGTGAGGGCCTTTTTAAGTCCCTTTTAAGTCCCTTTTAAGTCTTTTTAAATATTGATAACTTGCAATGGGGGTCCTAAGACCCGATTTGCAAGTGAATGGTCCCAAGTTCAAGTTTAAATCACTTGCAATCACCCATCCAAGACCCGATTTTCTTGAAAGAGAGTTTTACATAGCATTTTCACTTGTAAAAACATTTTTCCACATTGCAAGTAAGTCACCTTTTACTTGCACTTGCAATCAGCCATCCAAAACCCGAAATTGAGCTTTGGCCTCACTTTTACAACCCCTTTGTCTCATTCTTGTTAGTCTTGTTTGCACACATGACCTACCAAATCAATAATATAAGGCATGAGCCTTATTTTTCAAGAAAATTCCAAGGCTGGAGAATGGTACAAGGAAATAACAGCCACATGACAAAGCCACACAAGGAAATTGCAAGTAACATGATCTTTTGTATGTTTTGAAATCATTTGCAATGTTGGTTTCTAGACCTGAAATTGCTTTTATCAGCAACTTGTAATTTGTTTTATCAACTTATAACTTGTGAGCATAAGGCAGAGAATGATGATAAGAGAAAAGGCATAGGATGGTAGATTCAAGTGAAGATATGGAATAGACAATGTAATGAAGGTCAAATTTATGTTGTATTACTACATATGATACAAAGAAAGAACAACAACAAGCTGAAGCACAGTCATGCCAAGGGAAAGTGATGATATTTCCAAGGAAACTTCAAAATGGATGTTTTTCACCAAAATATCTTCTTACCTACTGAAATTAGTAACATGAAAAGGCAGTCCTATACAAGTCTATTGAGATAGGACAGTGAATCAAGACATCTTAGAATTATGAAAAGGAAAAGACAGTTGATTAAAAAGCAGTTTGTAATGTATTTCTGAGCATGAGGACTTCATTGATAGAGGATGACATCAAAATATGATGTTCTATGTCAAGGGGTAGTTATATCAAGTTGCAGTACAGATTTATGAAGATGAAGACGGTCCTAGTGATGTCTAAAGAGCTAGGAAAGTGAAAAAGCCATACAAGAAAGTGAATAAGTGACATGAATGTTTGATGAGCATAGAATACTTTCAAGACAAAGATGGAAGAATGTTTTCCAAATAGCAGCATGAAGACCCAATCGAGGATGATGTAGTTCAAGTCGTGTCTTCGGACACTTAGAATAGTTTCAATTATGTATTTGTAATTTTAGTTTTGACAAATTACATGTAAAATGGAAAAATGTAATTGCAAGTAATCATATCACTTGGACATTTGTAACTTGTAATTACATTACAAGTCAAATTACAATAGGACCTGTAATGTTGAATAAGTCAACTGCAGTTAGTTAGTGGTTGAGAGAATTTCTCAAGTTAGTTGAGATCCTCCCACCTTTTTCTCAAGGCTTCTCTCCTATAAATACTTGAGGGGGTCTATTGTAAAATTTATCTTTTGGCAATGCAACAAAACTTTGCTAGTTTGTATTTGCACTCTAAGACTTTGAGCTTAGATGTAAATCAGATTACAGTCAATTAAAAGAGGCAAATTGCTTTCAAACTTTGTGTTGATTCAAGGTATTATGTGATGACATTTTCTAAATATTGATTGTGAGTTTTGTGGTGTTATACAAGAGGGATTCAAGCTGAATTTTGCAGACTTTGAGCTACTTATTGCATTTGGAGTTTTAGATTGGTTTTCAGATTTGATACTGCAGACTTTGAGTTGTTTGTCACATTTGAAGCTATAGTATAACGCTCAAGCAAAGGGGGTAATTTGCAGACTTTGTGCTTTTTTTATTTTATATGTTTGTGCATAAAAAGTCCATCATGTAATTAGACTTTGAACCGCTACATACTGTACTTGGTTACCAGAAAATCATCTAAAAAGGTTAATAGGAGAGTAAGTTGTCAAAGACTTTATGCTTTCAATTTGTTTTCCTGTCCCGGAGGAGCAACGAAGGACTTTGTGCCTTTATGGAAACTTTGCTTCTTTATTTGTTTACTTCATCAATCATTTATGCTTTCAGTTGTGATTCTTTTTTGAAATAAGAGAAAAGAATAAATGTTTTTCTAAAAAAAGAGTACAAGACAGAGTTTCACCCAGATTTAGAATAGATTTATAGTTAGAGTTAATTTATGGATTGTTAAAATAGAAAGCAAAGGGGGAGCCTTCCCTTGATTAGGAGAGTTTTATCTCACGTATTGTGGCTGAAACCACAATTTTGTACGCTTTCCCAAGTATACAAAATTTTCAACCAACAGATTTCAAGATGAAAAATGTTGAGATTGATTATGCCGAGGAGGTTAATGATGATGTTGAGGAGGATTTCCTTCCTCTCAATTTTGAACCAGAATGCAATTCAAAGGATAATGATGTCTTGACCCATCACCCATCAGGATGATGTTGAAGCTTCCCTCTCCATCTCCCCTCAGAATGTATCTCTTTCTTCTGGTGACAGGGAAAGGATGGTTTTTGGGGATGAGGACATCAATGTTGAGGAAGCCCAGGAGATGCACCAAAGAGTTGAGAAGACAAACCTACAAGAGGACCCTTTGGACACCTATTATGCAGAGATTACAAACCTTCAAAACAAAGTTAGTACTATGGAAAAGGCCCAAAAAGACCATGAGGATGGTAAAAGTTGTGATAAAAATTTGAAAAACATGTACAATTCTATGAATCTGTATCAGAATAGGTTGACTAAAATGGAGAAAGCTTTTTGTGATCTTGTGAAAATTACTGATGGCATCATGAAGAAGTTTGTGATTGGGGTGGTTATAGGTTAGTCAAAGATTAAGAAGAAGAAGAAGAAACAGGACCAAAACGAAGATCAATAGGAGACTAAGAAGAAACACAAGAGGACATAGCGGAGCCTAGAATTTGCTTGCTGGGAGGAGCCTATGGATTCCTTGCCCAAAGATTGGAATAATATTTTTTAGTTTGGCTCTATATGTTTTTTCATCTTTTATGTTGTTTGTTTGTTGTTTCTTGGTTTGGACTGGCTTGTTGGCTAGATTTTGGATATTGTTTACTCTCTTCTTTGTAATGGGTTCAAGGCCCTTCCCTGCTTAATCAATTAAAAACATTAACAATGGTGGGTGGAGGTTTGGGGTCAAAGGGAAGTGCCCCTTGCAAGAGTTAGGGGGCAAGGGGCAGCGCCCCTTATGGGGGTTTGGGGGCAGCACCCCTTGTGGGGATCAAGGGGTTTTCCCTAGATCCCCCAACGAGGTTGAGGGGCAGCATCCCTCGTAGGGTCGAAGGGCGGAGCCCCCACCACCAAGCACAAATTAAGGCCTTCAAAACCTCACAAACCTTCATGGTGAATGCCATTTTCACAATTTTATCACTTATTTTTTGCAACACCTAGAAGTCCTTGGGATGGTTGGGAGACTCCTCAAAGTCTCTTAAACATCTTGAGAAATCCCAAAGTCCCCAAACCAAGTGGCATCTTGGAAACATTCCCAAGATTTGAGCGGCGGTGTTGGCACAACAGGGAGACAATACCCAAGACTTAAGTGGTGGTGGTGGCACAACGGGGGGACATTCCCCAAGACTTGAGTGGTGGTGGTGGCACAATGTGGGGACATTTCCCCCAAGTCCCTGCATCTTGGAGACGTCTCCACCCCAGAAACCCGAATTTTTTTGGGGGACATATCTCTATGGTACACTACTTTTAAATCACTTAAATGATTTAATTTTCAACTGACATTGAAAAAGTGCAACACTTATTGACTCAAGTGTTATTTTGGCTTGCAAGATCACAATGGATCCCCTTGGGGCACAAACAAGCTTCTTGGAGGCATTTTCTAGTGATTTTGGGCTTTCAGCATGATTTTCTCTTGCTCTAGCACCTTTTGAACCATCTTTATGCCTCTTTTGACTTAAAATTGTCTTGAGGTTCCTTTTCCTTTGTCAAGAGAACTCTTTGAAAGCATAATGTTTATTTGCTTGTCTTTGCACTTAATTGCCTTTCCCTATATCTTGTTATAATGTTCACCATGTTTGATGTGTTTGAAAAAACTTCATTCTTAAGTACTGCACGTGTTAGCTTAAAATTGACCATGCCAGCATTAACACTTGCAAGTTGCAACAAATGATTTACCAACGATAAACAACAAGTTTTATGGTTGGGGATTGACTGATGAATGAGAAACCATATAATACTATCTGATTTACCTATGATATTTACCCTTCTTTCAATTAGGACTTGTTGTAGATGGAAGTGCTGGGAATGATGGGTTGTACCTGTTCTATCCGTTAAATCAGAAATTTGTATTGCTAACATCCCTAATTTTCTTGGTAGTATGAGCGGACAAAAGGATCATATATTTTTTGGAGAATTTAACAACACTAGATGGTTGAGGTTTCCATGCAGAATTAATAGGGTTCACGTATGGGACTTGGAAATATTTGACTTGTAAGATCTGGGCCCAGCTGGATTTTTGATTCATCTGAAATCTCCAAGCTAACATCATTGCTAGTGCATTGTTGAAGTCTTTGATATTTTTTATATTCAGCCCTTCTTTTGTTTTATGTTTACAGATTGTTTCCCAAGCTATCAAGGGAAATTTGAAATTGTCTTTTGTGCCTTGCTAAAGGAACTTCCTTTGGATATCTACCATGGTATCATGAATATTATCAGGAAATTGAGAGAAACTGGATGTATGAGACAACTTGAAGGGCAGAATTTATGAAATATGCCTTGTAAGTGAGAGCCATCTATTTGTCCGATTTTACTTTTAGGTTTTGATATGAATTCAATGTAAAATTTATTACCAAATCCTCTTATTTTCTTCCCAATGGATTGGAAAGCTAAGATAGCTCATCAGAAAGAATCCGAATTTGTAGCCCAAAATGGGGACAGTTTGATTTTACTTTTGTTTAGGGATATATGCAAATAGAATGTGGGATTTATTCACATTCACCTTTTGACCTGTAGCTATCCGAAACTATTTGTAGAAATTTAATCTTTCTAATTTCTACTAGGTTGCTGGTTGAACAAAGATTAGTGTCATCGGAAAATTGATAGCCTGAATATCTTTGTCCTCCTTTAGTGCAGCTAGTCTGTAAATTTTCTTGACTTGTTGATATGAAAAAATGAACCTGAGAAGAGATTCACCAAGGATAATGAAAAGATATAGCCTTAAGGGATCTCCTCACCTTGATCCTCTGGCAGTATGGAACAGGCACAAGTGACAGCGTTTTTTGAAGCTGACTGCGTAGACTGTTGTGCTGATATTGCGTTCTATCCATTTAAATAATTCTTTACTGAATCTGAATTTGTCCACAATTTGTAAAAATAATTGCCAATTGAGTCTGTTTAGGGCTTCGGACGTGTCAAGTTTGTGAAGAACTCCTGACCAATGACCTTTTTTTCAGCTGAATTTATCAATTCTTGAATGGAAATGGTATTTTTTTGTGATTGCCTACCTAAGACAAAAGCAGATTGTGTTTTGGAAATGTTTTATGCAGATATTGTTTAATCTTGAAGCAATCAGCTTTGAAATGATCCTATAGATGAGATTGCAAAGGCCAATTGGCCTATACTGATCTAGTTAAGATGCCTTTGCAGCTTTGGGGATTAAAACTATATGCATAGCATTTATTTGTGCTAACATTGATTTTTTTAAGGATTCTAGAACCACTCGTTTACCTGTTCTTTGATGAGATCCCAAAAACTTTGATATAAGCCTGCTGAAAATCCATTTTGTCTAGGAGTTTTATTCAGATTAAACAAGAAGACAACGGTTTTGATTTCTTCAGATGAAGGTTGTTGATGTATTATCTACTTGTGTAATCACTTTGGGGATAAAATTTGGAAGTTGATCTTTACTTTAAACTGTTATTCATTTAGTAGAGCTGTCCATTAAAATATTCTTGATGTAATCAGAGGCTGGTTTAGTGATTTCCTGAGGATTCCTAACAATCTGCCCTAAGTCCGTAACTATTGCTGCTGTTTTGTTTACATTTTTTTCTTCGAGAATTGATTTATGAAAGAAAGCATGAGATTGTCCTTGGACCTTTTATAATCCACTATATTTTTGTTGTTCAACATCAATATCATACTTCTCATTGTTGTGATAGTGTGAGATTTTGTATGTTGTCTTGTTCTGCTTTTGCTTGGTTGGCACCATTCCTCTTTGGAGTAACAGTTTTTAAATATGGACAAGCTGATAATGGTCTTTTTGGTTCTTCTTCATGAATATTCCTAAAAAGTTCTTAGTCTTAGACTGTTAATTTGTTTTGTTGGAACCCCAGTTTTTTTGTCATTTTGAATATTTGACGCCCTTTTGTTGGAGGAGCTGAAGTTTAAAATGTGTATACAAAATCTGTAAAGGAGTGGTGTGTGGTCCACATGCTTTTGTATCTGTTTATTGCTTCAACTGAGTGTTGTTGATAATTTTATTTGGAGTTCCAACTCCTTATATGTTCCATGATAGTACTTCCATTGATTGATAATTTCAGTGTTGAGTTGCTCTTCCTCATAAGATCTGATCCTCTGCAATTTTGGTGTCTAGATTTGTATCATACCTGCAATTGATTTGTCCTGATCCATTTCATCTTGCTCACCTGCTTCTTTTTATAGTGGTTTCCTCTCTTTTTGTCTTGTGCAAATTTTATTTACACTGAAAGATGTGTTTGGATGTTGAAATTTCATGGTAGTTTGCTTTTGCTTTGTAGAGTATTTTTTCAGTTTTGATTACTTATTTCCTTGAACTAAATGAGAAGTTGAGGCTTATGCAGTCAAAGAGAATTCCTTAGATACCTTGTGGTGAGTTTGATTGATGGACTTTCAATTTGATTGAGTTGTTTGGAACTTCGGAGTCTTGAGGGACAACAAAAGGGTTTGAATATGTCACTAGAATTATTTGATCAGTAATGATGTTCTTCCTTGAAATGCCTTTTGGAATCTGTGCTTAATTTCCTTTTCTCAATCTTTGGAATTTGTTGAGTTGGTTGCTGATTTTTTAGATGGGTTGCTGAATCAGAATGTTCATGATTGTGTTGCTTGGGACTCTTTGGTAGGCTATCATGTGGATTTATTTTGTTCTGATTGATGGTTTTTTTGGGTAGATCTGAATGAGAACAAACCTTGGCTAGATACCCATGTTCATGACACAACCTGCATCTGAAGGGGACACTTAAATGGTTCACCTTTTGGTCTTCTAGAATGATATGGTCAAGGAGTGGTTTTTCTAAATCAATATTAACACAAAAATCTGGTGTAGTTCAAGATCCTTGGATTCATGGTGGTTTTTGGGGCACTTGTATATTCTCCTACAGCACTGCCTATTCTTTGGTATTTTCTTGCTAGTATTCACTTAGAAGAAGAGGAAGTCTTACCCATATTGGGAACACACTATGTAGGTTGTCTAGCAACACGTTAGGTGGAAGGTTGCTCCTTAGGGAGATTAGATGTTGCTAAATTGTAGTTGGAATTGATGGGGCAAGAGGAAAGGTGTCAATCTAGTTTAGGGAGAGCTGGAATCTGAAACATAGGGAGAGAAAACAAATATCTAATGTGGTGGTCAATTCTAGCTCATTTGGGAATATATTAGATATTTGTTTGCTCTCCCTATGTTTCAGATCCCATATATATGTATATATGATCCATATGACAAATTGTCGGTGTGATGTTTTATTGCACATCTTTAATTAAATTGGGTAATCATAATCCATTCCTTGGTGGCTAATAAGATGTGTCATCCTTGATTGAAGTTAATTTGCCATCTCAACGTGATCAATCCTTGATTGAGGGCAATTAGGTGTCACCTTTGTCTGAGTTAGCTCCTCTCGATCTAGATGGCATTGATGGAATGAGTATGGTATATAAAGGAGGTAGTGGTTAGTTTACTAGCATCATATTGTGTATTGTGTTCTTATTAAATTCTATTGGAGGTAGCCCCCTTAAAGTGGCTTAGGAGGTTGGCCCTTGAAATGGATTATTATTCTCAATTACTTTTAGCATATTTCCTATTATATTAGCCTCTTGTGAAAGTTATTTCACTGCAATCTATAAACTTGAAGACCACAACTTTAGTTTCTAGAGGTCATTTAAAAAAAAAAAAATTGTGTGTGTTTTGTGTGTGTGTGTGCGCGTGTGGGTGTGGGTGTGTGTGTGTGTGTGTGTGTGTGCGCGCGCGCGCATGTGTACCCTATTGCAATTTGTGTGCTTGCTATTTTGTTTTATCAATTTCTTATGTAATTTTCCTTTATGAACCTTTTTTTTATTTGTAACATCAAACTATAAGTTGAAAATGCGATTCAAATTTCATAATTTTGAGGGGTTATCTTTTATTAAGAGCACTATTTGTGTCTTATAACTTTGTATTGATTAACTCTCATTATTATAATAACTTTGTTGACGTGTGTTTTATGGCAGCGCCAGCACAGAATAAAATGTCCAACGGTCACTCTATTCTCTTTTGATCAAAGTATTCCGCATGCTAAGATTGCGTGAAAGTTCATGCGTTCAACTCCAAGGTTCCTTTAATGCGAATAGACTCACTTGGTTGATGTGAATATGCTGGATATTCCAAGGGGACTTACGTAATTGTTTGATTTTATTGGCTCAAGCAAATGAAAGGTTTTGACTATGATGCTCTGGTATTTGAACGGACTGGGAAATACTGAAATTAAAGGAGGGTATGGATAGGAATCCTACAATCTAACTCTAAGGGTGGAAGGCAAAGACTAGCTTCAACAATCTCCAAACCAAACTTTGTTTCGTCTCCTCTTTGGACAACTCTGACAAAGTTGATGCAATCTTCAAAGGATGGATAAGATATTCAGATTGAGATTTAACATGCACACCCCTTCACAATGAAGCAAGTGGACACACAAATCACAACCGAAGTCAAGTGCTGAAATTACAGTTAACCACGCAGAGTAGACTTACTGTCAGCAAGCCCGCTAGTGGTATGGATATAGGGAGATATGCTCAAACCAATGCTGCATTCCACAATTAACACTACTTGCATGAAAATAAAATCTACCTTACTCTACTCTACTTGAATTGGAAAGACGAACAAGTCTTCTTAGCTGCTCACAATAGAAGATAGAACCACCAAGCAATGATAAATCTTTATATTATGAGAGTTTTCACAACGACGTCTTACAAAAATTTCAAAGGGAAAGCTTCATTTCCTTTTCAAACTAAGCTAACTCCTAGCTTTACTCCTATCTTTGATTTTGTCTAGCTCTGATCTATCTCTGATTCTAATTCTAATATATTACAAATGAGGGGGGATGCCCCTTTTATAATAGACCCAGTCCAGTGGACGGTTCAGATCCGATTACAATAAAGGGCTCAGATTGAGCCACCCATGCCCTAATTAGGGTTTTTGCCCTAAAAACCGCCACTGAGAGGAGTGGGACAATGAATGCGTTGCAGATTCTCCATTCCTCGTCACGAACCACTAACTGCCATCAATGCACGTCATCTCCCTCCAGAATGTCATCGTCCAGAAGGGTGTTTCCCTTCTTCTCGCTGGCTCCAAATCTGATGAATCTATCTAATACTGCCTCAATTTCCTGATCCGATATGGGAGGAATGTGATCCAACTGAAACTCTAAAACTGTAACTGTTTGCCCATGTCGGGCACATGATTTCTTCCAGGCAACAAGGGCGTGCTGTGACCTATTTCACACATCGCCCCATCGCAAATGGGGACCCCCAAGTTTGGTTCTTCCCTCTGCGCAACGTCTTTGAGAGTCTTTAATTTGGGTAAATTTTGAAAGTCAGTCTGGCTAAGTTGAGATTTTGAACCCGTTTTTGGGCCTTAACGCCATAAAAGTGCTTAGAAGACCTAGTAGACGAAGATCGCCATTGCTTTCGGTCGTTTCTGACACTTCCTATTTTTTAGGGATTTTGCTTTTTTGCTTTTTGCTTTTTTGATTTTTGGCATTTTTAGGCCATTCTGGAGTTCCTATTTTTTAGGGATGTTTTTTGATTTTTCTATTTTTGGAAAGTTTTTATTTTGGGAAAAAGTTTCTATTTTTGGATCCCATAGAGCAGGAAATCAACACGTCTCCAGAAATCAAGAAAATCAAGGCAAAATGAAAATTTTTTGAAAAATGGTGAAAATTTTGAGAAAATGCTTAAGTCTGAGAATGGCGCCATCAAGAAAGAAGATGGCATGGAAACCTCAAAGTCCACCCTACCTTTGGCATGCCAAAGATAGGCACTGGCATGAAAGTTGCCAAGTCCGCCATAGGCAAGGTGGTCTCCAAGTCCGCCCTTGGCATGGAGAAGCTCAAATGGCGCATGGCTTGAGGAAGCCAAAGTCCGCCCTTGGCACAAGAAGTTCAAAGTCCGCCCCTAGAGAAAGATGGCATGAACCTTGTGAAGTCCACCCAGCCTAGAGGAAAATGGCAAGAGGCACATGAAGTCCGCCCCAAGAAGTGTGGAGAAAGGTAAAATATGAAGGGGTGCGCTCCAAGATGTTTGGAAAGGGGTGAAATTACAAGGGAATTCATTGGAAATTGGATTAAATGATTAAAACAAGTGGAATTTGCCGTTGGACAAGGCACAAATAAAATTCGCCATGGCAAGGAAAGTCTAAGACCAATGGATAATAAAAATATGCCATAGGCAAGAGATTATAAGAGATTCGTCCAAACTTTGGAAGGAAAATTATTCTAAGGCATGAAAAACGGAGAATTATCTAGAAGAAAAAGAGGTTTTGGCCGGCATAAAAACCACGCCTCAGCACAACGGAATGAAATTCTTTGGCACAAAATGCAGAGTGTTTGGCAGAGCAAGCATGAAGTCCGCCCCTCTCAGCTTGGAAAATTCCTAAGGCACTAGTAAAAAAATGGCAAAGTGGCAAAGATCTCCAAGTTCACCCAACCCAGAAGATGAATCGTTTGGCTAAATAAAAATGTCCAAAGAGGTCAGAACTCCGCCTAGAAAGTTGAAATTTGGCAGATGAGCTATTGAGCATATTTTGGCTAGGCAGACAATTTGAAAAGAGATATTTTGCCTCGGACAAAAGAAATTAGCCATGTATCAAAGTTAAACGGGTTGGAATTTAATATTTTAATATTTTTAATTATTTCCCTGACACTTAGGGAATTTTAATTAAAATTCAAAATCCGGAGATTATTTGGAAGATTAAACTAGTCTGCCTTAGATGAATTTAAACTTTGCCATGTTCGGAAGATTTAAAATACATTGGAAAATTAAATTTGGACAATTAATTTAATATCTTTTCCAAACTTAGACAATTTTCTTTGAGAAAATTCGAAAATCTCAAGCAAAGATGAAAATTAGAAACTTGCCTCGATAACTGAAAGTGAAATTAGAAATTTGCCAATCTGAGAAGAAAACGTTTCTAAAAATTGGAAGAAAATCAAAGGAAAGAAAACAATGCCTTGAAGAAAATCGCACTTCTCAGCCATAAATGAGTTTCAGCAACTCATTTCTTCACAATTCCGGCTGTGAAGTAGCTATCTCTCTCGAATGTTCAGGAAATCATTCGCAAAGGAGAAATTTGTGAGAATAACATCGTTGTGAGAATCGAGATAGCATTTTCTTATTGACAGGCATGATTTTTGAGAGAAGTAATTTATTTCTTTGCTGAAGTCGTACTTCTAGCATATTGGCACACTTCTTCTGGCAGATTTTTTGAATTTTTAAGTTCATTTGCAGCCACAACACGATCTTTGAGGTTTGGAAGTTAGTTTACAATGTATTTGCACTGTGTTTCTATCTTCTACTTCATTTCCGGCACGAATTTCATTCATGATGGGCGAATTTAATTACTTTCAGCCTGCTTCTTGACAGAAATTTTTAATTTAATAAGGCTGAAAGTGCGACTTGTCCAAGCTACACCCCGAAACTTGTTAAATTTAAATAATCTTGTATTAATGTTAAGTATTTTGTGCTTGCAGGCTGTCGATCGATCAAGGAGAAATATCCAGGCAGGCACAGATGAAGTTTGCAAGTAAAGGATCGCAGCCAGAGACCAGAATAAAGTCTAAATGGAAAAATGTCTCAGACACAGATCTTGGCCACATCGATCTCGTGGAATTTAAAAAGAGGATATATGGACACAACGGACCCTTACCGACGCCTGCCGCTAGAAGGATGGTGAGAAACGACATATTTCAAGCTGTCGGATTCCCGCCTGCGCTTTGCTATGCTGAACTGATGGTGGAGTGTGCACTTCACTATGATGCTGAGTCAAGGCGGATTATGGCACCTGATGGGAGAGTATTGGCGCATCTGATGGAGTTGGCCATTCAAGAAGCCTTCGGTATTCCGGCATATCCTAAAACCATTTACAAGACTAAGGAAGATGCTCATAAGTTATATGATGAAATCCCTGGTCTTTGTGCTGCCAACCTTAAAAAATCTTGGCTGGACAAGCCTAGGCCATCTGTTAAGAAGATGCCCAAGAAGTTGCTGCGCACGGACTTCAAGGAAGACTATGGAGATATTATTATCTTGCTGAACAAAGTGGCAGGCAATCCCTCAGGAGCACCCTTTGAGCCATGGATGTATTACTTCATTGAGGACCTCACAGAAGGTGTCAAGATGTTCAACTGGGCTAGAATGATAAGCAATAATCTTCATCACCAGCTTATCAACCTAGAGAGGACCAAAACGTTTTACATGAGTTCTTACGTCATCTATATGTTGGCTAGAACTTACAGATATGCAGGTTTGATTTGCAAAGGCACAGTTGGCAGTAAAGAGAATGAGCTAAAGCCTTATGACTGTTACCCACAACTTCAGCTGAAGGAGAAGACGCACTTTAGGCGAGCCCACGACGCGTTCTTGATGTACATCAGCAGGATACTCCAAGGAGGGACGCATCAGCGGCTGACACATGAGGCCAAAATCCTAATCGGTAAATACGGGTCTTGGTTTATCCAATATCCAAGATTTACGTATATCAGAATTCAAGGATTCACTGGAAGCCCGTACCGTCTGCCCATCTTCCCCACGAATAAGATGGTCCTGCTCGAAGTGTTGAGGCAGTTAGAAGAGTTTCAGGGTCTTCAAAGGGTGAAACAGAAGGCGGCAGTTACTTTTCCCTTCTTTATAGGGAACATGCTGGAGTCTTGCCCATCATCACAGGCAGCTGACAGTGCCAGAATCGAGATACAACATTACCCTTTTTCCCCATATCCGGCTAGAAATCACTACGACCCCCATCACCACATCAAGACGGTGGATGGAAGGAGATACAAGCATAGGGTCGAACTGGAGGACTATTGGGCAAATGCTGCGGATGAATTTGAGGTCAGACGGAGGATGTGGTCCAGATTACCTCTCAACTTGATCAGGGCAACAGAATTTTGTCACGTGCCAGATTAGTTGGAAGAGGACGAGAATCAGACGCAACCGCGCTTCGATGAGAATTCAGCTTTGCCCGCTGTCCAGTGGTCAGAAGCAGAGCATGCTGACTTGAACGTCTTGATGAGGCCTGTCATCAAGTTTACTCAGTGGTGGGTTGATCAACGAGTTCAAGAATTAAGGCGCCAGAAGATAACCCTGACCTATGACATGCTAAGCGAGGCAGAGTCTTATTCTTCCAACGCGGGAGCATCACATGACCTCCCAGTGATAGAGGCCACCACATCTAGGAAAAGAAAGGAAATAGCAGGCAAGGAGCCGGTCCAGAAACAGGCAAAGATGAAACCTTCTCAATCAGCCGCCTCCAGAAATATTGAGGAGATATTGGCTACCGCCGATGCTTCACTGGCAGATATGAGGGATCCTTCTCCGATTCCTGAGGACAACGCGGAGCTTCAGCCAGATGAGGATGCGCCACCTTCTCCCACGGGCACCGAAATATTGGAGTCAGATGACGACAATGTGGGCACCCAAGATGAGGATTTTCAGGAAGGGATGATTTCAGCCCTTAGGGGAATTGTAGACGGTCCTGATAGAGAAGGCGTGCCGGAGGAAGACGGTGTTGAGCAGCTTACGATCCCGGATTGGCTGAAGGAAAGGCTAAAGGTACAAGTGCCGGCAGACGAACCAAAAGAGGATGATACGGCGGACTTTTTGGCCAGACTGTCTCAAACCGTGGCCAAAAAGTCGGTGAAGAAATTCTCCAGCATACAGAGAGACGAGGCCGGCAACAGGATAGTGCAAATCACCGTGCCTACAGTGGACAAACCGCAGGAGGATATGGTTCCATAGGATTACGCCATCACGACCATTGACTTGGGTCCAACCACTAAGGGCCAATAAATGGAAGATTTGGACAATTCTGTGTCCACCATCAAATCAAGGTTGGCGAAGGAGGTAGCCAAAAGGAAGGAGTGCTAATTAGAGATTGAGCGCTTAAGGGAATATATTCAGCACTTGATCAAGCCACTTGATCAGGACACTACGGCAGCTCCTCTACTTCCGAACTCTTCGCAGGAGGCCATTAAAGGGATAGAAGAAAATAGGTTCACCGTTCAGGAGGCCAAAGAATGGATAGCAGCCAAGGGGATTGAAGCTGAGGCATTCTTGGAAAGATTAACTTTGGTTTATGGTCAGGCCACTGCCTTACTTTCTAGGTTGGCTGCTTTGGCAGAAGTATAGGATAACCTTCCGGATGTGCAAGATAGGATAATCCCTTGCCTTAGGATTCTGAAAGGAGTTCCTAAGCAAGAATTGATAGAGGGAGGCGTCATCGCAGCGGGAGCAGCCTATGACTTCCACACTTGGTATTGGGCCTTGACGGCATGAGGTGAAGTCCTGGAGAGGGTTAAGGTTGATGGTGTCAGATTGGAGGAACAGGTCAAGGAAGTTCAGGCCAGAATCCTCAACATAATTGTCGATGTCCTGGATAAGGAGGCGCTGCAAGAGAATGACCTGCAGTTGGAAGTTTTGAAGAAAAGTGTCCAAGAAAATATCTTCGACATCACTGGGCCCATCTTGAGGCAGGACTGGGCCAAATTGGTGAACTTCTTGAGCATCAGAGAGTCCTTTGAGAAGACTGAACTAGAGTGGGAGGAGACCTTCGCCAGATGCGCCGAGGGCATGGATGGGCTTGAATTCAGAATCGGCATGCTTCCACAGGTTACCATGGACGAGGTTGCCTTGATCGTGTCCAGATTCGGCGAATACACGGCAGCTCAAGAGGATCAAGATGTAGTCCCTTGAAAATAGCTCCAAATGCCAACTCATTGCTGTTCATTGCCAGTTAACTGAAGTCATTTTGGGAAACCCTAATTAGGGTTTCGTTTGTTAAATCTTGACCGTCGGCTCATTTTTAATCTGAGCCATTTATTCAATTTGAGAACTTTATATAAACTCATTGACCCTCATTTGTAATTGGTGAAGTGAGTAATAAAAGATTGTTGCGACGAAACTATTTTCGTTTATAAAAGCTCTTGTGCATGATTTGCTAAGAAACACTTTTATTTTCAAGTAGTATGCAAGGTTTAATATTTCTCCTTCAACACTTAGATTAGAACTAGAATAGCATTTCATTTATACATTAGTTAGATGAATGATAGATTTGATCGTAGTGGCGGATAAAATTTTGCTCATACTTTTTTCGAGTGGATGATTTGCATTTGACGTGTAAAGTTAGTCTGAGCCATTAAATCGTGGATGCTTAACTTCTGTTTGTTTCAATTACCGATTCAAATATGAAAATTCTTATCACTTCCGTTGAAGATTGCACCTGCTTCGCGTAGTTGTCCAAAGGTGGCGAAACGAAGTGTGGTTACCCATTTTATCTAGTCGCTGCTGTCTCTTAAATTCTTAGGCATAGTTTAGATCTCTAAACCCTTATCCTTTTTATTTTTTTTGGAAAATCTGAAGATACCCACCGAAAGAGCCTTCAAGGATAAAACCGTCTAAGTCTCCAACCTGCAAAGAGAATTTCATGTAAGTCCCCTTGTGATTACCAGCAATCACAATGCCCACTGGCCTTATCCACATGTCAAGACCTGACCAAAGAAACCATGGAGTTATTGTATTGTCTACTAGATTTTTGCAAGCACTTTTCAAGAGAGGATAAGAGTGTCCTTTGGGCATTTTTATTCTGTGTTCGGTGGCGTACTCAAAACACACACCAACAGAATTGGCGCTAGAAGGAGGGCCAATTGCACGTAATTATTTGCAGAGTTGAAGGTAATAGACATGATAAAGAATGGTGTTGCCACACGAGTTCCCATTTAGCGTGCCGCTGGAACAGCCAGAGCAAGGTCAGACAGATATTCTTGGCCAGTTGCACTCACTAGCATGGCAGACACAAGTAGATAGCGCCCAATTCAGACAAACAAGTCTGTTTCTTGCTCGAGAAGAAGAGAAGAGAGAATTCATCGAAGGAGCTATTGAAAGGCACTTGATAAGACAGAAGATCAACCGCTTGAAGCGAGCTTTTGACTACATTGAACACGCAATTGCTTTCGGATCATTGACAAGATCAGGCTTTACCCGTAAGATGAAGAATGGTACTTCCGACCAGCCTTCCTCTTCCCGGGCAGGAGCCTAATCCAGTGTTGCAGCCTGACTTGGGATTCCACGACGAACAAGAGGACGTGATAACAAAATTATACAGCTTAGCGTGGAAATTGAAACGAAACGCGCTTGATTGGATGCGCATGAGCTTTATTCTCGAGGAAGAGGAAGAGATTGCCCAAAGGATCGAATTTCGCATTCAACAAGACTTGCTTGTTCAAAGATTTGAAGCTCTTCAACGACAACAGGCAAATCCTCCGGCTCCAGAAATAGCTCTGGCACAACCCCGACAAGCTTAAGAGGAGATACACTAGATCGTATTAATTCTTTCTCTCCTGACAGACTAAGGAGGATTACTAGGTCAACCCCGAGTTCATTCAAAGAATTTGTGGAGCTATCGCCTTTCAGGCAGAGAAGAAAGGCTCAAATAATTCAAGAGGGAACATCAGGCGAAATCAATCTCGACGGAGAAGCATCAAGCAAGCATCTTTTTGGTTCCTCCCAAACTTCACCACCAAGCACTCAGATTTCGGGAGCCGTCCCAGTGAATAATCAGCGGCAGAGAAGAAAGGCTCAAATAATTCAAGAGGGAACATCAGGCGAAATCAATCTCGACGGAGAAGCATCAAGCGAGCATCTTTTTGGTTCCTCCCAAACTTCGCCACCAAGCACTCCGATTTCAGGAGTCGTCCCAGTGAATAATCAGCAAGTGCTGATTCAACCTGCCCAGCTAGCACAGCCGATCCAACCCAACCTGGCGAATCAACCAAACATTCCAATGGCGTGGCATCCAGCTAACGCATCTCCCATGACGTTCGCCGCATACCATGATATGCCTAAAAATCCGAAACATTTTTGTTCCAAGTTTCATAGCGGCGACTTAAACCACACTGCGGATGAGCACATCAAACTATTTGAAGATCTCCTCCAAAATAGAGACATCCGAGAGGAAGATGTTACATGTCGGTTGTTTCCTTACACTTTTGATGATCAAGCGTCTTACTGGTATATCCATTTACCAGCTAACTCCATTACCATGTGGCAAGGAATGAAGGCGGCATTCTTGGAGAAATTCAGGGCACCAATTTCAACAACCGATCTATATAGGCAGTTCGTGGAGGTGAAAAGACAAGAACACGAGCCCATCAGTACTTTCAATAATAGATTTCAAAGGGCATACACAAGATTGCGAGATCCTTACAACTTGGATAATGTTGCAGCACTGCCCATCTATTATGAGGCCTTGAATCGTCTCACGGCCATGTTTGTAAAGTCCAAAAATCCAGTCCCTACCAACTTGAAGGAAGCATATGCTGAAACAGTAATAGCAAGCAATGGTCTCGGAGTGGGGGTTCCCCAAGGTTCACTCCAATACTTAGGGAATTCAACTTCCCAAAATCAAGTGCAAGACATCAATCGTGCTCTGGCTCACCAGACACCCATGATGAACCCGGTTCCCACCAGCAGCAATCAATTGGTTCCGCACCCAGGAGCTCCAATGTCCCAAGCACCACCGGCGCAGCCTGTATACCTCCAGAACCTGACAACTTCCACCAGAAGTCAAGAGGAGAAAGATGAAATGAAGGAGCTAATTGATCAAGTTAAAAATTTGTCGACCGACGTCACCTATCTGAAGGGTCAGACAAGTCAAATACAGAATTTTCAAAGGAATTACCAGCCACAGCAAAATAATCACCAAAATCAAAATCATTCCGGATATACAAGGGATAATCAAAATTACCAAGGAAACAATCAAGGGTTCCGAAATAACAATTCGGGCTTCCAGAAAAGACTTGGAATACAGGACCAAACAATGGTACTGTACCATCTCCCTTGGACAATCCACCTACAGACAACCGTCCTGCAGATAAAGTATTCTTGGCCGAAGCAGCATTATTAGGTTGGTGTCGATTACACAACACGGACCAACACTCAGAGTTGCATTGTCGTGAATTCCAAGTAGCGGCAGATATATTCAGAAGTGAAAGAAGAAATTCAGAAGCAGAAGATCCGCCAGCAACCAGATATGAGCTAGTTCCCGCGCCAAGATACGACCAAGCCCTTGTAATCGAGAATGTGAGATTTTCATCTCAGGAATATCTACCATATTCCCCCGGTCAAAGATTCCCACTAGCATCAGCAAATGCTTTGGCAGAAACATTGCAATATCAAGACGAAACGAAGACTTACACTCTAGCCGACCAATCCACTTCAAGCGATGGGTATAGTTTTTCGCCTCTACACAACAGCGCATTAGTGGAAGGAACAAGAGAAGTTCAAGCATTTCAACAAATGTCTGGAAACCCGCCAAGGGTATACCAAAGAAATGTTCGCCAAAATGAACCCTTGACTTCGTCTATTCCTCCTAATAATTTTCAGACTCCGCCGAATCCAGGTGCGTCCAATGCGCCGCCTCCTCCGAGGGATTCTCCGGAATATCGCCAACAGAACGTTCAATCAAATGGGACAAGGCAAGTCGTTGTTCCACAAACAGAACCAAGGCGACCAGGAAACCATCAGGTGGAACAGACACAAGCCCAAACAAAAGATTGTCCCACGGAGGAATTGAAAAGATTGAGCTCATATGTATTGGAAGAGTTCAAGAAAATAAAGGTCAGTCTACCCCTAATAGAACTAATGAGAGTTCCCGAAATTCGGGAGACACTTTTTGGTAGTCTAACTGAAGCTATTGCCCCGAGGAATATTCCTCAAAGTGTGCCAAGTAGAGGAGCTTTCAACGCTCTGGCCAACACTAACGTCACTGAATGGGAGATATCAGGCAACTGGGCACAAACACAGTCCCCGGTAATAGACCCTAATCAGAGGGACATAACACCAGAAGAAGTTCTGGCTAGTGAATTGCCGCATAATCCGAAGAAGCCAGAATATGTCTCCGGAACACAGAAAGAGAAGATTCAAGGTGTCAACAACCTAGACAAACACCCCGTGGTATTCTACCAAGGAAAAGATGAGCCTGCTCCATTTCTGTTATCCATTCATATATTTGGCAAAATGTTGCACAATTGCCTAGTAGACTCCGGTGCCTCAAGCAATGTAATGCCACTGGCGGTCTGTCAAAGATTAGGACTTGTACCCACAAGAACTAACAAGAAAGTCACCCAATTGGACAAGACGAAAGTCCCTGTGATGGGAGAATTGAACAATATCCACATGCAATTAGTAGCAGACCCGAGAATGCAGAGTTGTATCGACATCTCAGTTGTTGACATTCCAGATGGCTATGCCATGCTTTTGAGCAGAGATTGGACAAGAAAATTAAATGGATATATTTCCATGGACTTTTCCCATATGTGGCTACCATGGAAAGGAGTTCCCAATCAGATTAGGATTGATAGTACGCCAAGACTAAGATTAATGATCACCGAGTATGGAGAGAATAACGCGATTCTATTTCTCGAAACCGACTTAGGTTCTTACAGGCCTAAAGCAAATGAAGTATTAATGCTGCATGGGTCGACCCACAAGACCAATAAGATGGTCAACTCTACCGAGACATTTGTAGAGGAACCTCAAAATCTTCAAGACGATGGCAAGGAAATGTTTGAAATTTTTCAAAACTTTATCTTGAGGAGTGTTCAGTTGAAAGCAGAATTACACGAACACCACCACATTCACGATCTGTTGCTACCAAATTGGTGTCGAATCCATAACACTGCACACTCCGAGTTTGTATGCAAGATGTGCCACGAAGTAGTGGACGAAGTATGGAACAGTATTCCACAGGCGCCATCCCCATCACACAATAAAGAGGTTAGCTACACAGGAGAGTCTACATCAGTCCTGATACAAGAGATCGAGCAAGAAGAAAACGTGGAGACACATATTCTGCCCCCGCCACAACAAGAACAAACCTGGATCCTGAGATTCAACGGATCTCGATCAAAGAAAGGAGCTAGAGCTGGCTTCGAATTAACCAATCCGAGGGGAGAGACATATCTCGCCGCTCACAGGTTGGAGTTCCCTTGCATGAACAATGTGGCGGAATACGAATCACTAATTCATGGATTACTACTGGCACTAAAAAAAGGAGCAAGAGTGTTGTACGCTCTTGGAGACTCGGAAATAGTTGTGAAGCAAGTAAAGAAGCAATATGTTTGCCAAGTAAAGAAGCAATATGTTTGCCACGATAAGAGATTGGCCCGATACCGCAACAGGGTATGGGACCTCATAGAAAGCTTCGACGCCTTCAACATCCAATCCATGAGCCGGTCCAGCAATCAAGTAGCAAACTCTTTAGCGCAGGCGGCCAGTTCACTGGAACCCCTAGCCATGGAATCTATAAGCCAGTTCACGGTAGAACTATCATCAATACCGTCCATTCCGGACAATGTTACAAATTTTCAAGTCTTTGAAAATGATGACCACATTCACGAATTTTTGACTAGTTTCGATGTTTTTGCCACCCAAGTCATTGATGAGGAGGAAACACCAGAAGCTGAATTAGACGACGATGGCATCCTGAACTTGAAGACCAATATCATCCCAAGAGGAATGATACAACTGGAACGAATCTTCGACCAAGATCAAATCCAAGAGGCAAGTAGCCCAAGGATTGAGGGTGATCAATACGAAAAGATAAACTTGGGAACAAGAGAAGAAGTCAAGAACGTGTGCATAGGGAAAGCTTGCACCCCCACTGAAAAGGCCGGAATAATCCGAAACATGAGGGAATTTATGGACATCATAGCTTGGAGCTATGAAGATCTCAGAACCTATGATACATCCATCATCACACACACCATTCCTCTGAAGCCCGAGAGCAGACCGTTTAGGCAACGCCAAAGGCCGTTCAATCCGCTGCTCGAACCTCTCATCCACCAAGAAGTCAGGAAACTACTTTCAGCTGGAATCATATTCCCAATACACCACTCAATGTGGGTCGCCAACCTGGTGCCCGTTCGAAAGAAGAACGGAGAAATAAGGTTGTGTTTCGACTTCAGGAACTTGAATCGGGCCTCAGAGAAGGATAACTACCCGCTGCCATCACTGGATGAAGTCCTACAAGTTGTCAATGGATCTCGGATGATGTCCTTCTTGGACGGGTATTCGGGATACAATCAGGTATTGGTAGAGCATGAGGACAGATTAAAGACAACTTTCACCACGAAATGGGGAACTTTCGCCTATAAAAGAATGCCCTTCGGGCTAATTAACGTTGGAGCCACATTTTAGAGGGCCATGGACATCGCCTTCAGAGAGTTGATTGGGAAATGCATCATTATATATATGGACGATTTGATAGTATTTTCGAAAAGAAGGGAAGACCACATAGAGGACCTAAGAAAGGTGTTCAAGAGGTGCCAAAGATACGGGATTTCTTTAAATCCTAAGAAGTGTATATTCGGGGTTACTGAAGGCAAGCTATTGGGTCACTTGATCACGGAAAGAGGAATTCTGATTGATCCTGAGCGCATCGAGGCAATTTCCAGAATCAACCTGCCTACTAGTCAAAAAGAATTAAGATCTTTCTTTGGAAAGATCAACTTTGTCCGAAAATTTATCACTGGCTTTGCCGAAATAGTGAAACCCTTGAACGAGATGTTGAAAAAGAATGCTAAGATCGAGTGGACGACACTGACAAAAGGGGCTTTTGAAGAAATCAAACAAGCAATAGTTGAAGCTCCTATCTTGGTTAGTCCGGACTATACCAGGCCCTTTTATCTGTATTCCTTTGCATCAGAACATTCCTGTGCCACAATACTTACTCAAAGAATGGAAGATAGGGATGAACATCCCATTGCATTCATGAGCACGCCCCTCCGGGATGCCGAACTTAGGTACCCGAGTGTTGAGAAACAAGCCTATGCACTAGTGAAAGCCATTAAGAAATTTAGGCATTATATTTTAAGGAGTAAGGTTTTTGCCATCGTGCCGGATGCAGCCGTTAAGACACTCTTGATGCAAAATGAGCTTGGAGAGAGAAGAGGAAAGTGGGTAGCCACTATCCAAGAGTATGACATAGAAATACAACCAATGAAGTTGGTCAAAGGCCAAGCCTTAACTCAGACGATGGCAATAGAAGGACCGGGTTTAGTAAAACAAACATACGTGCTAACTGACACTCCTCCAGAGGAGTGGTATTTTGATATCACTGCATATCTAATTAATCACAGATATCCTGCTCACATGAATTCCACACAGAAACAAGCTTTTCGCCTGAAATGTCAGTGTTTCATGTTGCAAGGGTCAGTACTTTACAGAAGAAACCACGAAGGAATCTACTTGAGATGTGTGGGGAACGATGAAGCAAGGATGATAATGGAACATTTCCATTCTAAATTCAGGACAGGCCATGGCGGAAGTCAAGCAACCGCTTGTCAAATACTTCAAGCAGGATATTATTGGCCCTCTGTGTTTAAAGACGCCTATCAGCATGTTAGGACATGCCACACATGCCAAATCACTGCAATCCGAGAGAAAAATCCGGCCATGCCATTACAACCCATCACAGAAGTAAAACCATTCGCGATGTGGGGTCTTGACTTTATTGGCATGATAAATCCACCATCCTCGGCGCAACATAAATACATCCAGACGGCAACTGATTACTGCACTCGATGGTCAAAAGCGCAAGCATTAAAGAATTGTACAACGGATGCAGTGATCAAGTTTTTGGAAGAACATATCATCACTAGATTCAGTTGTCCTAAAGCCTTGGTGTGCGACAATGGTTCTGCATTCGCTTCTCTGAAATTCTCCAATTGGGCATTCGACCATGGGATTACATTGAAATTCTCTTCGAACTATTACCCTCAGGGTAATGGATTAGCAGAGTCAACTAACAACAATTTGCTCACTGTTATCAAGAAATTGTTGGACCAAAATCCAAGAGATTGGCTTTCTCAACTGAGGTTTGCCCTATGGGCAGACAGGACACGAGCTAAGAGATCATTGGGGACTTCCCCATACCACCTAGTCTACGGGCAAGATCCTGTATTTCCAATTCAGCTGAGGATTCCGACGCTGAGGTTTATGCAAGAATACTTGGACCCAGATGACAGAGTCCAGATATGTTTGTCGCAATTATTATTACTGGAAGAACAAAGGGACAATGCCCTGGAAAAGTTTGCGAAACATCAAGGGGTTGTCAAAAGATGGTTCGATAGACGGGCTACAATAAAGTCTTTCAGAATCTCTGACCTAGTCTTGTATTGGGACAAAGCACATGAGAGGAGAGGTGATCATGAAAAATTTGACAATTTGTGGAAAGGACCGTATCAAGTCTCCGAAATTTTGGGAGAAAATGCTTTCAGGTTGAAGACCTTGACAGGAGAGGATATCCCGTTGCCAGTCAACGGGCAATTCTTGAAACACTATTTCCGACCTTGAATCCTTAAGTGGGGTTTGCTTGTATATAGTTAGCTTAGTTTGTTTTGGTTTTGTTTCCCTTGTTTGGTTTTGGTTAGTTTAGGTGTTTTGCTTTCTTGGCTTTCTTTGCTTTGTTTTTCGTAGCTTAGTTTGCTTTGGGTTTTGTGTGTGTTTAGTTTAGCTTGAATAAAGAGGGATCCCCAGTTTGTGAGAAGGGTGATGTTGCTTACACGTACACACTGGATTGGTTTCACCCGGTTGTGTTATGAATATCCCTTAGACCAATGTTCGCAGGAAACCCTCAAGTCCCAAGATCAGTTGTCTCAGAAGTATCCGTTGGTTAAGGTTAGTACTTAGCTGAACGGGGAATCATCTATTATATCTTGATTTTGAATTTGACAGTTACTACACCTTACACATACAATAAATTCTCTAAGTCACGATAGTTTCTGAGAAGAAATCATGGTTTGAACAAAAGGAAATAATCAAAGTCTTACTTCAGCGCCACTATAATACTCAAACCCACGTAGGCTTCGTCGCTTACAAGCCACAATGCACAGAAGTTAAGAAAGAACAAGAATATCAAAATAAGAAAAAAAGAAAAGAAAAGATCAAAGCACTGGGTTACGGGTGTGCGGACATCTCTATAGGCGTACAGTCAAACAACACGATAGAATAAATCACCGGAAGTAGAGCAATCTCCGTGAGATTGTAGCAGATAACCTCGTAAGGGCTATGGACGCTCGCTGGCAGCAAGGCTCTATCCAAGGATGCTTTTGGAGTTAAGACTAGTTATAATAAAAGCCATGATGGAACCAAAGAGACTTAGTGTCCTTACGAGAAGGAAATGAATACCATCGCACACACTTGTAACGAACAGATAAAAGATCTTGATATAATTTAGGATTCCCTGTTCGTTTTAGTACTTTTCTTAACCAAAAGATGAGTCTGTTGGAACTAATTTAAGATGTTGGGTTGAAAGTGGGTATTGTCTTTGGAATGTTCAGGAACATTCCCAACGTGGAGTCACCAGATGTTGTGACCTATTTCACACATCGCCCCATCGCAAATGGGGACCCCCAAGTTTGGTTCTTCCCTCTGCGCAACGTCTTTGAGAGTCTTTAATTTGGGTAAATTTTGAAAGTCAGTCTGGCTAAGTTGAGATTTTGAACCCGTTTTTGGGCCTTAACATCATAAAAGTGCTTAGAAGACCCGGTAGACGAAGATTGCCATTGCTTTCGGTCGTTTCTGACACTTCCTATTTTTTAGGGATTCTGCTTTTTTGCTTTTTGCTTTTTTGATTTTTGGCATTTTTAGGCCATTCTGGAGTTCCTATTTTTTAGGGATGCTTTTTGCTTTTTCTATTTTTGGAAAGTTTCTATTTTGGGAAAAAGTTTCTATTTTTGGATCCCACAGAGCAGGAAATCAACACGTCTCCAGAAATCAAGAAAATCAAGGCAAAATGAAAAAAGTTTGAAAAATGGTGAAAATTTTGGGAAAATGCTTAAGTCTGAGAATGGCGCCATCAAGAAAGAAGATGGCATGGAAACCTCAAAGTCCGCCCTACCTTTGGCATGCCAAAGATAGGCACTGGCATGAAAGTTGCCAAGTCCGCCATAGGCAAGGTGGTCTCCAAGTCTGCCCTTGGCATGGAGAAGCTCAAATGGTGCATGGCTTGAGGAAGCCAAAGTCCGCCCTTGGCACAAGAAGTTCAAAGTCCGCCCCTAGAGAAAGATGGCATGAAACTTGTGAAGTCCGCCCAGCCTAGAGGAAAATGGCAAGAGGCACATGAAGTCCGCCCCAAGAAGTGTGGAGAAAGGTAAAATATGAAGGGGTGCGCTCCAAGATGTTTGGAAAGGGGTGAAATTACAAGGGAATTCATTGGAAATTGGATTAAATGATTAAAACAAGTGGAATTTGCCGTTGGACAAGGCACAAATAAAATTCGCCATGGCAAGGAAAGTCTAAGACCAATGGATAATAAAAATACGCCATAGGCAAGAGATTATAAGAGATTCGTCCAAACTTTGGAAGGAAAATTATTCTAAGGCATGAAAAATGGAGAATTATCTAGAAGAAAAAGAGGTTTTGGCCGGCATAAAAACCACACCTTGGCACAACGGAATGAAATTCTTTGGCACAAAATGCAGAGTGTTTGGCAGAGCCAGCATGAAGTCCGCCCCTCTCAGCTTGGAAAATTCCTAAGGCACTAGTAAAAAAATGGCAAAGTGGCAGAGATCTCCAAGTTCGCCCAACCCAGAAGATGAATCGTTTGGCTAAATAAAAATGTCCAAAGAGGTCAGAACTCCGCCTAGAAAGTTGAAATTTGGCAGATGAGCTATTGAGCATATTTTGGCTAGGCAGACAATTTGAAAAGAGATATTTTGCCTCGGACAAAAGAAATTAGCCATGTATCAAAGTTAAACGGGTTGGAATTTAATATTTTAATATTTTTAATTATTTCCCTGACACTTAGGGAATTTTAATTAAAATTCAAAATCCGGAGATTATTTGGAAGATTAAACTAGTCTGCCTTAGATGAATTTAAACTTTGCCATGTTCGGAAGATTTAAAATACATTGGAAAATTAAATTTGGACAATTAATTTAATATCTTTTCCAAACTTAGACAATTTTCTTTGAGAAAATTCGAAAATCTCAAGCAGAGATGAAAATTAGAAACTTGCCTCGATAACTGAAAGTGAAATTAGAAATTTGCCAATCTGAGAAGAAAACGTTTCTAAAAATTGGAAGAAAATCAAAGGAAAGAAAACAATGCCTTGAAGAAAATCGCACTTCTCAGCCATAAAATGAGTTTCAGCAACTCATTTCTTCACAATTCCGGCTGTGAAGTAGCTATCTCTCTCGAATCTTCAGGAAATCATTCGCAAAGGAGAAATTTGTGAGAATAACATCGTTGTGAGAATCGAGATAGCATTTTCTTATTGACAGGCGTGATTTTTGAGAGAAGTAATTTATTTCTTTGCTGAAATCGTACTTCCAGCATATTGGCGCACTTCTTCTGGCAGATTTTCAGACTTTTTAAGTTCATTTGCAGCCACAACACGATCTTCAAGGTTTGAAAGTTAGTTTACAATGTATTTGCACTGTGTTTCTATCTTCTACTTAATTTTCGGCACGAATTTCATTCATGATGGGCGAATTTAATTACTTTCAGCCTGCTTTTTGATAGAAATTTTTAATTTAATAAGGCTGAAAGTGCGATTTGTCCAAGCTACACCCCAAAACTCGTTAAATTTAAATAATCTTGTATTAATGTTAAGTATTTTGTGCTTGCAGGTTGCCGATCAATCAAGGAGAAATATCCAGGCAGGCACAGATGAAGTTTGCAAGTAAAGGATCACAGCCAGAGACCAGAATAAAGTCTAAATGGAAAAATGTCTCAGACACAGATCTTGGCCACATCGATCTCGTGGAATTTAAAAAGAGGATATATGGACACAACGGACCCTTACCGACGCCTGCCGCTAGAAGGATGGTGAGAAACGGCATATTTCAAGCTGTCGGATTCCCGCCTGCGCTTTGCTGTGCTGAACTGATGGTGGAGTGTGCACTTCACTATGATGCTGAGTCAAGGCAGATTGTGGCGCCTGATGGGAGAGTATTGGCGCATCTGACGGAGTTGGCCATTCAGGAAACCTTCGGCATTCCGGCATATCCTAAAACTATCTACAAGACTAAGGAAGATGCTCATAAGTTATATGATGAAAGCCCTGGTCTTTGTGCTACCAACCTTAACAAATCTTGGCTGGACAAGCCTAGGCCATCTGTTAAGAAGATGCCCAAGAAGTTGTTGCGCACGGACTTCAAGGAAGACTATGGAGATATTATTATCTTGCTGAACAGAGTGGCAGGCAATCCCTCAGGAGCACCCTTTGAGCCATGGATGTATTACTTCATTGAGGACCTCACAGAAGGTGTCAAGATGTTCAACTGGGCTAGAATGATAAGCAATAATCTTCATCACCAGCTTATCAACCTAGAGAGGACCAAAATGTTTTACATGAGTTCTTACGTCATCTATATGTTGGCTAGAACTTACAGATATGCAGGTTTGATTCGCAAAGGCACAGTTGGCAGTAAGGAGAATGAGCTAAAGCCTTATGACTGTTACCCACAACTTCAGCTGAAGGAGAAGACGCACTTTAGGCGAGCCCACGACGCGTTCTTGATGTACTTCATTGGGCCCATCTTTAGGTAGGACTAAGCCAAATTGGCGAACTTCTTGAGCATCAGAGAGTCCTTTGAGAAGACTGAACCAGAGTGGGAGGAGACCTTCGCCAGATGCACCGAGGGCATGGATGGGCTTGAATTCAGAATCGGCATGCTTCCGCAGGTTACCATGGACGAGGTTGCCTTGATCGTGTCTAGATTCGACGAATACACGGCAGCTCGAGAGGATCAGGATGTAGTCCCTTGAAAATAGCTCCAAATGCCAACTCATTGTTGTTCATTGCCAGTTAACTGAAGTCATTTTGGGAAACCCTAATTAGGGTTTCGTTTGTTAAATCTTGACCGTCGGCTCATTTTTAATCTGAGCCATTTATTCAATTTGAGAACTTTATATAAACTCATTGACCCTCATTTGTAATTGGTGAAGTGAGTAATAAAAGATTGTTGCGACAAAACTATTTCCGTTTATAAAAGCTCTTGTGCATGATTTGCTAAGAACAACTTTTATTTTCAAGTAGTATGCAAGGTTTAATATTTCTCCTTCAACACTTAGATTAGAACTAGAATAGCATTTCATTTATACATTAGTTAGATGAATGATAGATTTGATCGTAGTGGCGAATAAAATTTTGCTCATACTTTTGTCGAGTGGATGATTTGCATTTGACGTGTAAAGTTAGTCTGAGCCATTAAATCGTGGATGCTTAACTTCTGTTTGTTTCAATTACCGATTCAAATATGAAAATTCTTATCACTTCCGTTGAAGATTGCACCTGCTTCGCGTACTTGTCCAAAGGTGGCGAAACGAAGTGTGGTTACCCATTTTATCTAGTCGTTGCTGTCTCTTAAATTCTTAGGCATAGTTTAGATCTCTAAACCCTTATCCTTTTTTTTTTTTGGAAAATTTGAAGATACCCACCGAAAGAGCCTTCAAGGATAAAACCGTCTAAGTCTCCAACCTGCAAAGAGAATTTCATGTAAGTCCCCTTGTGATTACCAACAATCACAACGCCCACTGGCCTTATCCACATGTCAAGACCTGACCAAAGAAACCTTGGAGTTATTGTATTGTCTACTAGATTTTTGCAAGCACTTTTCAAGAGAGGATAAGAGTGTCCGTTGGGAATTTTTATTCTGTGTTCGGTGGCGTACTCAAAACACACACCAACAGGGCGTCCTGGGTGTTCTGTATGATACTGGAGAACGTAGCAGTTTTCTCGAAGTCATCCTGTGTGAAGGTCTTCACCTCAGAGAAGAATGGCGCTAATTTTCTCTTCAAACCATCTGCAGTTACTTCTTCAGAAGTCAACCTCCTGGCAAAGATTGCCTCCAATGTGTTGAGGATTCCATCTGAGATGTTTGTCATGGCCTTTCTGACCCAGACAAAATCTATCTGTGATGCATCGTAGAATCCCTGGCCTGTGACTATTGAAGAGTACCATCTGGCGAAGTCGTATCTATCCCCTGTTGAATAACACCTCCCTCAACCAAAGTGTGTTGAGGTATGCTCATCAAAGCCCATAAACGAAGAACAACTCTTGTCTGATAGATGCGGGCCTCACCCCAAGCATGGTTAACTGCCTCCACCCTAGCCATAATATCGGAAGCTTAGCCCATAGGCATGTGCAAGATCCTCCATGAACTTTCTTGTTTTTGTATGCAACCCACTTGTCTGCCTACTGTGCCATTCTCTTCAAATCCTCTAACCCACTGATTGACTCCCTAGAAAATTCAGCTGGCAGCTCAATTGCCGGATTCTCTTGCCCACAAGGATGGGACAAGTGTTGCACGTAGCCAATCAGTGTCTTGTGCTCTACCTTCAACCTTTTGTATTTGCCCTCAACATGGGACAATCTATCCTTGAGTGCTCGATAGGAATTATCGCACTCCTCTACTACTTGTGCTCCAGTAGGGCGGCCAAGCTCCATGGTTGTGATCACATAGTTTTCTGGAATGGCCTCGTCTCTATCACACTCTATCTGAGGTACTGCCATATGCAAAATTCAGGATCCATCCTCATCCATGGATATTTTAGAGAACTTCCTGGCCTTCTTCTTCGCTGGAGGTGCACTGATTCTTTGTAATAATTCCTCCATCTCGACCGCGGGATCGATCTCATCTACAGGATCACGCCTCATCCTATCCCTTAGCCATTATGGTGCCTCCTGCCGCTCATCTGATATAATAAAAGGTTGCTCCACCTCGGCCTCTACCTCGTGAACTTCTCCTCTGCCATCGTTCTGACGAGGCTCACCGTCATCAATAGGCTCAGTGTCTCCTGAGCTCTGGGCATCCTGATCTGAAGTAGCATCACCCTCGAGAGCTGCCTCAATTTCTTGCTGAAACTGAGTATCAGTGGTCGTCCCCTCATCTGTCTCTTGCTGATTTTCTTGTGGGTTATCTTCTCGGGGCATGTTGATGCTCTGGCCCACTGATTCTCTACGAGGTGGCTAACTCTCCACTCACACCATTTGCTCTACATCCAATCTCTCCCTCTGATCAACAAACAATGACACCTCCTGTAAGCTTGGAGAATGTGCCCGAGATGGCATATGCATGGACTCCTCAACTACCACAGGCTCGGGTCGAACTGGCTCCTTTCTTCTAGGCTCTGGAGTTGGATTACTCCGTCTCCTCTGATTAGTTGCCGGTAATCTGTTGTCTCCCATCAAATTATACGTGAGGAGAATTGACCTTCCCTTAAGTCGGCTGACATGCCTCTCTATCCAACTCCGTGTAAATGTCAAGACTGGGATACAAGGTGTATCCAAGTCAGTGATCTCTAGCTCAGACCAATCTGGGAGTGGCAGAGGCGTATCTCTTACTGTCTTGTAGTCAGCCTGTACAACGTTTATGTCTTACTCAATCTGATCTGGTACTGGGATAATCTTGCACTCTCTGACCATCACCAACGGTATCCAAGAGAACATTCTATTTCTGACTTCGATCTCATCCACTGCAGTTGCCCAAAAGTCTTCGATCTGCACCTTGTGCCTGAACTCTTTTGTCAATATCCATCTGATGTTTCGGTGGGGATCGTAGTAGTGCCTACTGGTGTGATAGGAAAGGTGAAAGAATTGGAGCTCCGCTTCTGCCTCTCTTGCTGCTTGCAGCGATGGGCAGATTTCATTTGAATTCCCCATGGTAATTAGGAATCCAAGTCCACCTGTCTTCTTCTTCTTCTTCTGAATCTTATCATAGGCAATCAGTTGCCTAGATACTTCCAGCATCACTATCCTGTTTGTCGGATACCGAGGCAATCTGTATGGATAGGAGGAAAATCCTTGCAGCCTTATGTAGGTGAATTTTGGAAATTGGATAAACCAACATTCGAATTTCTCAATCATTTCTTGTGCCTCCCTTGATATTCTGTGATGGGTTCTTTGCTACAGAGTCCTTGTTATGTGCATAGTAAAGGCATCATTGACCCTCTTGTAATTAGTTGTGCTTGTCAAATGCAACTATGGGCAAACCTCATATATTTTAAACTGATGGGAACCACAACCGATTGGTTCCTTGTAAGAGATCCCCCTGTATCTTGTCATGCGAGCCAGCATATAGACAAGGTAGGAGCCTATATAAAATGTTTTTGTTCTCCTCACGCCACGAAGCTGCTCATGTATGCTATCACTGATCATCAGTGCCCAATCCATGTAATCCTTTCCCTCTAACACCAAGTTGACAAAATAAAACATCCAAGGTTCAAAGATGAACGCTTGGGGGCATCCTCCAACTCTGCTTAACATCATGATCAGATCACCAAACTCCTACCTCAAATCCTCCGAGACTATCTGCTTGGGCAATTTTGTGCGAGTTGGCTTGGGTTTAATCATCCACCTGGTATTTATCAAATCAGCACACCGGTCTATGGTGGATGAGTACATCTTTCCAGCTCTTTCCTTTGTCTTGTAGATCATCTTCTCATGGACTGGAATCCCGAATGCCTCTCTGATTGCTTCAGGTGTCAGGTTGGCCAATACCTTGCCATCTGGCGAAGTGATCATTCTTTGCTCTGTATTGTAATGGTGGGCGCATTTCATGATGAGTTATGGGCACCGGATAATTGGCGGAAAGTTGGCAGCTGCATACAGTCCACTTCTGACAATACTGTGTGAAGTCACTGATGGGTGATGGCCTCTAGTCCCCATTATCCTTCTTCTGAATGCCTCCAGGTTGAATGAGCCTCAGTTCTTGTCAGCTAGCCTGCCGAGCTTTAATGAAAATTTTGACTCTGGCAAGAATGATTTGCCCAGTTTCTTGATCAACGCCTGTCTGGACTCAGTGTGGTTGTTTTTGCCTGCAACTCTTCTGCTTGATTCAGCCATTTTTCAAAATGGAAAGAGGGTTAGAAAACAAGATTTAAAATAATAAAATAAAATCATTGAGGGTGTCAGCAAATTTTTAAATAAAAAGGCTGCAACACTTTTTGCCATTTCCAACTCAAACTTTAATTGTCTTGTTCACTTCAACATTTTTAGAAGTCTCTTGTGAAATTTCTGTATTTGCAGTAGCTCTTGAGACCTCTCTCAAACTCGTATTTCTCTTCTAAAAAATGTATTTTCAGCAACTTGAGACTGTCTTCACAATTTCGAATTCTTCCAGCAAATGTAGCCCTTTCAACTTCAAATTTTTCAGCAACTCCAAAAATGTCCAGACTTAACCTCGTTTATTTCAGCAGTCGGATGAAACTTCTTCACAAAGTCATACCTTCTCAACAACTGGCAACTGGGAAATTTGCACCTCTTCAACAACTGTAGTCTTAGCAAGCTAAGTCGTACTTCTTCAGCAATTTCAACTTCTGCAAATTTGCACTCCAACAACCTCCAGCTCTCTCATAATTTCGAACTCTTCAGCAACTTCAACCTCTTCAAAAATTCGTACTTTTCACTTTAGCAACTTTTTTTGTGCTTAGCAACTAGTGAGAGGAATGAAGAGGACTTCAAAAACTTATAGCCAGGTCGAATTCCTGCAGAGGCTATACTTAGCAAATTTTTTGAACTCATTTTCCCTCTCTTTCCCAGTCGTAACACTTGTCATCTGAGGCATAGGAATCTCAAGTTTCTAGAATTATGAATTTTACCATTTCTGCATAGGCTTGCCTTGTGGCATTTGATTTTTTAAAATATTAAATCACTCATTCCGTTGAACAACTTCAAATTGTTTGGCTAAGTCGTTTGATCTCTCCTTCGTTTTGGCAAAATTATCCAGCTCAAACTTTTAGTGAAATGCTTCTCATTCATTTTATTTGTTTGCCTTAAAGAAATTCCTCAAATTTGCCTTAGGAATTTGATTTAAAATAGGCACTAGGAAAAATATCCACCAGAACGATATGGACATGGCGTGGAGTAAGTTTGAATCACCTCTGAATTGCAAGCGTTTAATACCCAAAAGAAAAAACTTTCCAGAATCCATCATTTTCATGTGTATCCGGACGAAGGGGTACTTTTAATTTTTATTATTTAATAATAATAAAAATGGCTAATTTTTATTTCTTCTTCACATCCGGATGTCTTCCACTCCTGCAATTTTGAGTTTCTCTGCCTTGGCAAATTTTCTTGATTTCTCTGTGAAGAATTTTCTCTCCGGAATTCTAGCATCATCCTCTAGACATATTACCCATTTTCTCTTTTAGAAAATGCCTTAGGAATTATTTTAAAAAATCTAAATTTCATCATTTTACCCTCTGAAGGGTGCATTTAGCATGTCATGCTTCCATCCCATTCCTTAGGCAATTCCACGCCTAGACCCTCTTTTCATACTTAGCAATTTTCATTTTTCAAGTCCCAACTCCTTGGGCACATTCCACATGGTGAGGAGGAAAAATATCAACCCTTAGTCTTTTAAAATCACGCCACCCTTAGTATTTCTTTCCCCCCTTGGCGCATGGTGACCCTTCACCTTCCTTGAGCGCACTTCACATAGTGGACTTCCACTTTCAAGCGTATTTCACATGTTGAGGAGAAAACTTCCTTTACCCTTGGCGCTTCTCCCTTTGTGTGAGAGAATTTACTCAATGCCTAGCACATTTCTTCAAACTCTCTAACGTTTTTACCTTTCACCTTTTACCTTTACCTTTTACCATGTTACCTTAAGCGCATTTGCCATAGGGAAGGGGAACTTCTTGAGCGCATTTCACCATGTGAGAGGGAAATTCCACGCCTTAGGTGACCTTTCACCTTCCTCTGGCGCATATAAGCATGTAGACTTCCATGTTGGCCGCATATTGGGGTGTGAGAAGAAATTCCGCCCATGGTGACTCTTCATCTCCCTTGGGCGCATTTGGCCCATGCAACTTCCTTGCCTTAGGCGCATATGCTAGTGTTAGAAGGAAAATTCCATGCCTATCAAGTGGCTCTTCATCTCCCTTGGGCGCATTTGCTATGGTGAGGAGGAAAAATGTCAACCCTTAGTCTTTTAAAATCACGCCACCCTTAGCATTTTCTTTCCCCTTTACGCATGGTGACCCTTCACCTTCCTTGAGCGCACTTCACATAGTGGACTTCCACTTTCAAGCGCCTTTGCATGTTGAGGAGAAAACTTTATGCCTTGGAAGAATTTCTATGCCTTTGCCATGTGGGCACATTTGACCTTTGTTCAGGAAATCTTGCACTTGGAGATTTTCATGCCCTTTTATTCCTTCTTGGCGCATATCATGTGTTTCTATGCCAATTGCCTCTTATAAATTTCCAACGCCCTTTATGCCCTGGCTTTCTATTTTTAGCAAACTCGGAGAAATTAGGGTTTCTTTGTATTTCATCCTGTTCTGAGCCGTGCTTGCAATGATTTTGCCACCCTGTTTACCTTCTGCACATACTGGTATGCTATTTTTAGCCTTTTCTATTTTTAGTAAACCCTAAATTTGATCAGTCCATGTATCTCTGTTTGCTTTGAAATTTGTTCTAGTTGCTTTTGATGCTGCGAGAGACTTGTTCACACTTTTCTCTGGCAATGACGTGCTATTTTTAGCCATGAGGTGACTTACTAAAAATAGTAAGTATTTAGATCGTGCTCAAATTTTGCCAGTAGGTAGCCTGAAAGATGTTGATCCCGGTGGCGTGCCTCGTTTTTGGCTCCTCTGCATTTTACTTCATCTATTTTTAGACATAGTAGGGGAAACCCCAATCTGACTTGTATGCACTCCCGACTGCTCCTGATTGCCTTGATTTCGACTATTTGTCACTCTGCTCGCTGGAATGAAGTGTTGGGTAGTCGTTGGGCTGAAGCTGCTATTTATAGTAAGTGTCCAGAAAGTGGTCCATCGAATGTCGGACGAGTTTGCATGTCACAGTGCCCATGGGGTCTCAAAAAACCCAAAAAATTGGTCAGCGTTCCGGCACTAGCTAAAAATAGTAAGTCCTTGAAGACTGACTCATTCCGCTTGCATGTCATATCATTGCGAAGCCCTCGCAAAATCCACATGGAATATCCGGACATGCATTGAAAATTCCTTCATGCAAACCCTAAAAATAGCCTCTGAAGGCTGAACTCTGAAAGTCCTTGTCTCGGTTTGCATGTTATACCATTGCGAAGGTCTTAAAAAACCCAGATCCATTCTCTAGTCATTCACCGAAGAATTGTTTGTTTAAACCCTGAAAATAGCCTCTGAAGGCTGAACTGCTAAAAATAGCCAATTGTCTGAATCCGTTCAAATTTCACGTGTGGGTGCTCTAAAGCTACCTGAATGTGCTGAAGTAGTTAGAATCCCGAAATCCTGAGGAATAAGCCTCAAATTAGGTACTTACTAAAAATAGTAAGTTGTCAGATTTCAGTGGGACTCTGCTTTGAGCTTCCTGACTGTGCTGCTGCACTTGGATTTCACCTTGATAACTCAGTTTGACCTAAAACCAGCCTAAAGGATGGAAACCCTAATTTCGTAGACTTGGCCATTATTTCAATCTATGTCAAAAGACGGGACATCCCCGGAAGGACAAAAGATCAGAGACAGAGAGAACCAAAGCCAAAAGACTAGAACAGAGCAAAAATTAGGGGGTCCCCATCTTGGATGGGGTGATGTGTGAAAAAGGTCACAACAAACTTGTATTGTTATTTTTAAACATGTTTTCTCTACTTTCTAAATTTCATCACCATGTCAAACTATAGAGTTAGTTTGTTCACTTCTCACAACTCTCACTCATAGGAGTATGTGGCAGAGAAAATTAGAAGCAAAGGTTTGTACTATGTGATTGTGGGAAAAGAGATAGAGCCACCTAATAAAATTGAGAGGTAATTTTTTTATCATTGTGATGAAGCCATTAGACTTGTTAGCCTCTTAGTTTAACTAGCTATTGAGTTTTATACTTCACATAGAAGCATCTTATGGGTTGTGCAATCTTGCATCACCCAAAAATATGTTTTGTGTGCAAGGTTTCTTGTTGCACATATGCTTTTGTTTTCTTGTGTTATTTGTTTAGTTATTTTTATGCATATTTGTAGGTTGGTTTGTAGGGTCTTTTAATCTTCTTTCTATCCACACATTGAATTTAGAGCTCACCCTTAGTTTACAATATTCACAATTTTATTTCTTATCCACATGTGCATTCTTAAGCCAATATCAATGGTTCATACACATTTCACAACATGTTGAAAACATAGTAATAAACTAACCTAGAAAATTTATTATGAGGCTACGACTAATGATTGATTTAGCTAATAGTTCATTGGGCATTAATTGTATGGGAAGAGAAATAGCCTTAGTCATGATAATGGTTTTTCGTCTTGGAGACAATACTACATGATGAGATCATATTTTCCAAAGTAAAAAATATATGCATAAGATCATAAGACATACAATAATTGGGTTGGTATTAGAGTTTGGCATCAAACAAGTAGGTAATTTATGCATAAATCTACTTTGAGAGGATCACCATTTGAGAATAATGTGTTGAATTTGATGGTTGTCACGTAGTTGGATTCAGATTATAGAAAATCTCTATACATCTATGTTGTAATATTTTATGAATGATTAGCATCATTTTGTAATGATATATTTTATGATAATCATGGTAATATATATCTAATAACATAGTTTACTATCTTTCATTATGTAGTTGACATGTCTATCAATAGGTTTCTCATTTCATCTATTACAACATTATATCAACATTTATCTTTGATTCTCATTTTGATGCTTGGGAGAAGCTTTGAAGTTTGTTTGAAAAGATATGTCATAAGGGTAAATAGGCTGAAAATTGCACTTCTCAATTTGAATCGTCAAGATTTTAGCATCATCAAGGATTTCATATTGCTATTTAAGTTTATTAGGTTTTAACTAAAAGACTTGAAGGTTGACAATAAATAGGATTAATGAATTGTCACAATCCCTTCTAAGCTGGGAGGCCCATATTCCATGTTTGTTTCTTGTTGCAACACCAATATGAATTTATGGGTTGGCAAGTTTAGGAGCACTTGAAATGTGAACAAAATAGTCACATGCAAATGAGTAATAGAATATTATATAAATGATAATTTTTTCTTCTCATGAGTAAAAAGATCCACACTTTTAGTACACAACTTAAAGAGTTTGAAGAAAATCAAGACACCATCAAAAGAGTCAAAGTGATTTAAGAATAATTTATTTAAAGGTGATTACTAAAAAAAACTCTCACAAATATCAAAGAAGAATAAATCTAATGCATGCACATACAAAAAACACTAGTATCATACAAAGACCACTTGGAAAACTTATAAGTTGTATTGAAAAATATGGTCTCAAGTGAAAATGATTAGAGAAATTATTAAAGAGACACATATCATATGGCCAAATTAGAATTTGACTTCTTTACTTCTAATCATTGTAACTATTACAAATTGTTTATCAATGATAACTCATTTTTAGATGTTTAGAAGTAGGTGTTTTAAGGCATAGAAGAGATCATTCCAAAAGGTTTTCCATGTACCTTAGTTCCCATATAACCTTCTATCTATTTATCAAATAACTCATTTAGGAGATGGAAAAACCATTGAGTTTTCACCAAGTAGAGTTCTAATTTAAGATTTGCAATACTAGGTATCCATTGACATTCATAAGGTTTTTTATTGATCCGATTTATACAAATTTGACAACTTTGGTCCTTTACCATATTCTTTTGTCACTTTTCAAGGATCTTACAAACACACTTTTTTTCTTTCATCTTTCAAAGTCCTCAATCCTTGTCTTCTCTCAAGAATGATGGGTTTAAGAGAGGATAAATTAATATTCTTACATAGTTGAGGGTGATCCCACAAAGCTGGTTTACAATTTCTTAGAGGAACTGATTTTTGTTGAAATCACATATTTTTAGAAAATATAATGATTTAAGCCTTCAAAAGTTCCATTTTAAGGATTCCATTTGAAGAGGGTTTTATCAAACCACCTTAGATCAAACCCCCTTGGATAGAACCTCGCTAGTTGTAAACCATACCTATAAATGAGTCTCTTTTACACCTATCAAAATACTGATAAAAAATCACTTTTGATTTACCTTTTGGGGGATCAAATGAATTCATTTAAAATTTATTTCAAATGATTATGGTAGTCCTCTAAATGAGTTATCCCATGAATATAATTTTAATATGTTTTGGTTTTATTATGTATATGTTTTTTTAGTTTTATTAAACATAGGTTTTTCACCGAAAATCAAGCTCTCTGTCTTGCACGTGTGGAAAAATAGCAAATTATCAAAATAATTTTTTTTTTTTTAATTTCGTGCTGCGTATTGATTTCCTTGATCCATTAAAAAAAAAATTTGAATTTCAATACATACAAAAAAAGTTATGTTGTATACAGTCAGCCTATGTCTAAATTGCAATTGGTTTGACTTCGAAACTCTATTAAGGAAAAAATATTCAATAAAAAACTATGATACCAAATTAAAGTGCTAGATATCATAGTTACGAATCTAAATTTGAAAAAATTATAATTTTATCCTTCATACAAAAAAAGTTATGTTGTATACGGTGAGCGTCACTTTTTTAAAATGTTGTTTTCTGAAAAAAACCAGTTTTCGTGGGAGATGGGAAAAGAAGTGCAATCTTATTCCAAAAATTTTGAAAAAAATATTTTTAGAATCTATAGACAAAATTTGATGAGACTCTAGTTTGCACCATCTTCAAATTCCTCACGGTTTAGTCACTATAGGTGCCCGATTGTGAAGATTTAGTTAAAAATAATAATTTCAGTGTCCAGTTTGGCCAAAAATTGTAAACCACTATTGTGGGATCACCCTTGAGTCACCATCTCTTATATCTCTAACTACTTGCAAGACACCAATTCATGGAATGCACATTTCTCAAGCCATTATGACTCCTAAGACCATTAATGATAAATCAATAAAAAATTGATACATCACAAGAAACATGGGATATTTCCTTGTTGTCATTGTACGTGCCCAAAATTATACATATTGACATATAAGTTTGATGATGATTTGGTAATCTAGCTCACAACCCATGTGATATGATTAGTTTTTGTTCACATCTTCATCTTGATAGAACTCTATTTTACAATTTTAGAACCTTCCTCCATTTGTTTTCTATTCTTGCTAGCTGCGTACTCAACTTGTACATCATTTCCCTCCTCTAAAATTGGTATTTTGTACCTTTAGTTATAGAGGTACCCAATAGAGGCTACATCGGTTAAGTTATAAGGTTGATTACGTGACCTAACTTCTAAAAAGGGTGACCTTGTTGTGTCAGGTTGGTGCATGAATCTTTCATTTTTTAGAGTTTCTATTTTGGTTTGGCCTCTAATTAACAATCCTCTTGAGTCCTAATGATACCAATCACTCCCCTTAAATATCAATCTTCTCCTCTTGAGGGATTGCCATCTCCCATCTTATTGGTAATTATTTTTCCTATTTAAACCACCATATTCCCCACCCATTTGTGAACATAATAAAAGAGTGAAAATAGAAGAAAGAATAAAGAAGTAGAAGATAATAGGTGATCTAATCTTGCTAGCATTTGGTGCCTTTGGACAATTCTAAAAGAAGTATATTTTTGCCTCTAGGAATAGGATCCCACCTTCAAGAGTTTGCAAATCCTTTTATAAGCCAAATCCAAGATCCATTACTATCTTCTAGGCTCTAAGCCTCCCACACAACACTAAAAGCTTCTTAAGCCTACATACATTCCCAAGAAATCTTCAATCTCTCTACATCATGATCTTTCATCAAGAGGAGTATCCTAAAGTTGGATCTTTTGAGTACACAAATCACAACAATTTCAATGAAGCTTCTTTAATTTTTTAGAAAGGTTTCTTGGCTTTAGTTAATTTTGCAAAAGCTTCATTTATATAACAGCTTAAAGTAGTAATTAAATCATCAAAATTGCCTAAGGACTACAACACTTATTTATTACTTCTTTGTTAGATTATAATTGATATTACTTCCTTTGGCTAGGTTAGATTTGGTATTGCTTTCTTAGATTAGAATATTTTTTTAATTTTATCTGCGTTAAAGAAAAATTTCCAGCAATTCAAAAAAACTAAGATTCATTCTTATTCAAAATGATTAAATCAAAATGACAATCTCTCATCAAACAAAAAGTTACAAAAACATAGAAATTACATTTAGGAAATTAGACTCATTTAATTGTATTCATTCAAATTGCAAGAAGTAAAGTCTTGTATTTGCTAGTTATTAATTAATTTAAAATCTTTATTTATGGAAAACAATAGAAAGATTATTAGTTATTTGAATACATCTAGCTCCTATCCATACAAAAATGAAAACATAATAGTAAGATCATCTTTTTACAGATTTTGAAAACTTCACCAAGGTCACAACCCACCTTTTCAACTTTATTATTCCAAGTAATTAATTGAATTCTAAAGGTGAATTGTGACGACACAAACAAACACACACACCATAAAGAGAATCTTATAGTTAGATTGCATACACGTAAATATCTACATTTCTTTTATCTAATAGATTGTTAAATTTGAAAGTTAAATTTTATAATTTTACTTTGGTCATAAATGTAAAATACAAATAAATAGAAACAACAGATATAAATATAAAAATGCAGAAATAGCATAAAATTTTGAAGTTCTTTAAGAAATAATAATCATTCTATAATGTTCTTATTGAATGCATCTTAGAATTGTTTAGTTGGCACACATAAAACTTAAAACTATTAGTAGGAAGTATGAATTAAGGAAGACATGTTCTTTTTGATCAAATGTTTGGCAAGCTTTAACACCACATTCTAAGTTTTGATTAGGTGACTCATTTGAAATCTCATTAGCTTCTCTAATAGAATCCATTTATTAGCGTGATTTCAAATGAATCATCTAAACAAATCAAAACTTAAAGTGTGCTATTTAAATCAAAATAAATCACAAATTGATAATTATATAATTTCATGATTTAAAAATGATAGAAGCATCACCATGCATAGATAATGGGGAAGGTGTTAGAAGAGATGGGGGACCACGCATTCATACATCCTTCTGAATGCAGACTGGTTGCATGGGTGATGAGCATTAATTGGAGACTGGCAATGTGGAAGCTGATCTCCACCTAGAAGAAGAAACAACAGTCAACTAAAGGAGGAGGCTGGAAAAAATTGCCAATTAATTGCCTTGTTCGTAGGTTTCCAAAGACCTTTTAACAAATCTGTTATATGCTTATCCTGCAAACATTTGATTCCATGAGATGACAACTCGTTTAGGCATTCTGTCAAACTGCATGTGCCTTGTCTCTACTTTCAGATTTGCAAATTGCTTGAAAGTTTCGAAGGCATCTTCTACAAATCCATGTTGTACATATGATAGATGTATAATAGAAAATTGTGATAAAGATAACTTTATGCAAGCATATGTTGTCTTTTATGTGTTATAGAGAAAAGTACTTGTGATTTGGGTTTGTGTTGTAGGGGGGTGGGGCAGAATGGGGATGAGTTGTTTTTGTGTGAAACTTTAACTGCAATTATTGGGCATCTATGTCAGTATAAAGGTTTGTCGATACATGTTTTACATTACTCTGTGTATTCCTGTTTGCTGCAAACTATATAATATGTGGGTTCTATTGAATGTGTCTCATGCTGATGTACTGTTTTGCATGGATTTGTATTTATTATTGGCATAACACTATATATTTTGACTACATAGGCTGTGTGTGAAAGCTGCCAATGAATGAATACTCTTTTCATTTGCTTTTTATAACTTAGAATACTATTTTCCTTCCTTTTTTATAACTTTTGCACATGATCTGGCGATCCTTTGGGGAGTCAATTCAATCTTAGGTCCACATTATCCTTGGTCGCTTGGCTCAAAGGACATATTCCTTATATAATAATTTGGCTAGAGCTTTGATTATGGCATAGAGGTCATGGGAGGATTATACAGACCTCGATCCACTGTTGTGTCTTTTCTGTCAATCTACGTACTAATATTGGATGCATATAATCCAATCTAATAATTGAGAAAACTATTTTGTTATTCTTTCCAAATAGTTAGGATATTGTGTATAGGTTGAGTGCCTTTGGTATTCAATGAGAGTAATTAGTTTGGCATCATATTGAGTTATTTTCATATTTTGTCAGCTTTCAGATTTATGTATATTTATCAAGGCAATAGTAATTATAATATGAAGAAATTATTCTATTTAATTTTTTTTTAAAAATAGATCTAATTTATCTATATTCTATTCACATTGCATTTCTAAGGATAAATTTTTCAAGGTGATCTATCAAAAGTTCATGTGTCTTGTTTATATTTTCTCATTTTGTCTATATGATTATTAGGGCAATCACAATTTAACCAATTTATTCATTTATCCTCCATGCTTGATGATGTTCATACCTAGTCTTAGCTATCATTTCATATTGAAAGATGTCAATACCATGTTCTAAAGTTACATATTGGCATAGGTAGGAAGGATGCTAGAATAGTTGTGGTATCTAGTTTTATATCAACCAATATTAGTTGCACGATAGTTTCTAAAGACTTTCAATTTGTCAAGAGTTGAATTATTTTCGATAACACAAAGATGGCTTTCAAAAGCTATTTTAGATGAAATGGAACCAACTGTTGTACCTACTAGAATTTCTAGAAGGATAGAAGAATATTGGGCCCTATGCCAAAAGAAATTGACATATGTTTTCAAGTCTCATCTCAATGATCTCAAAATTGCTTACAAACCTTTACTGACAAACCTATTACCACCTACACCTTTATGAAAAAGTAACTAGCACATGGGTTTGTCAGTATCATGATGCCAGTTATGTTATGATATGACAATAGGATGCTTCCTTGTCATAAAAATAAAGATCCTTATAGCCACTTACGAGTGTTAAGTGGACCCTTCTCACTCACAAGTTTTTAAAAAGTGATTCCTTTCATTGTCCACTAATTTTAGTGTTTATGATATATTGTGTAACAACTATCTACTCATGATAGTGCATTTGGTAGGTTAGACAAGTATCAATATTGTATGGTTGGATTTCTAAACCGAATCTATAACAATGAGGTAAAAGCTCATGCCCAAATCTATAAACTGAAGGACTTGCCTCATTGTGAGATTCAAAATCAAAGTCTAAGAATTCAATCTTTTTCGAGAGTCCAAGTTTTAGTCAAGCAATCATATGCTCTTACTCTATGCGCCTAGTGCAGTATGAGCAATTAGAAAATTGTGATAGTGTGGTTATTGTTGTTATGAAAGCATTGTAATCCTTAATCATTTAATAAATTTATTCTATTATGTTATTATGTAAATTGGTATCTTTGTGCATCCTAATTGCTTAGAACTATACACAATGTAGCTAGTTCTACCCTATTGTAATTCACGTGCTTGCTATTTTGTTTTATCAATGTCTTATATAATTTTTATTTTATGAACTTTTTTTATTTGTAATAGCAAACTATAAGTTGAAAAGGATATTGAAAATTCATAATTTTGAGGAATTAAAGCTTTTATTAAGAGCACTATTTGTGTCTTATAACTTTGTATTGGTTAACTCATTATTATAGTAACTTGTATTATTATGTTTTTCTATACTTTCTAAATTCGATCACCATATCAAAACTATAGAGTTAGTTTGTCCAGTCCTCACAAATCTCATTCTTCGGATTATGTGGTAGAGAAAATTAGAAGCAAAGGTGTGTACTATGTGATTGTGGGAAAAGAGATAGAGCCACCCAATAAGATTGTGAAGATGTAATTTTTTATCATTGTGGCAAAGCCACTAGACTTATTAGCCTCATAGTTTAACTAGATATTAAGTTTTATATTTCATATAGGATCATCTTAGGGGTTGTGCAATCTTGCATCACCCAAAAATAAGTTTGGTGTGCAAGGTTCTTGTTGCACATGTGCTTTTTTTTTTTGTCTTCTTGTTTTATTTTTTAGTTATTTTTCTGCATATGTGTAGGTTGGTATACAGGGGCTTTTAATCTTATTTCTATCCACACACATTGAATTTAGAGCTCACCCTTGGTGTACAATATTCACAATTTTATTTCTTATGGAGGTTCCACATGTGCATTCTTATGCCAATATCAATGGTTCCCACACACATTCGATAACATATTGAAAACATAGTAAGAAACTAACCTAGAAAGTGTATTATGAAGCTAATTACTAATGATTGGTTTAATTAATGGTACATTCAGAATTAATTGCATAGGAAGAGGAATAGAATTAGTCATGATAATGATTTTTATCTTGGAGATAATACTTAATGATCAGATCATATTTTCCAAAGTATATTAACATATATGCATAAGATCATAAGGCAAAGAGTTGGCACTAGATACAATAATTGGGTTGGTATTGGAGTTTGGAATCAATGGTTTGTGAAACAAGTGGGTAATTTATGCATACATAGACTTTGAGAGGATCACCATTTGAGAATAATGAGTTGAATAAATGGTGGTCATCACTTAGTTGGATTCATATTATAAAGAATCTCTATACATCTATGATGTAATATTCTATAAATGAGTAGCATCATTTTATAATGATGTATTTTATGATAATCATAGTAATATGTATCTAATAACATAGTGTGTTATCTTTCATTATGTAGATGACATGCCTGCTAACAGCTTGTTCATTTCATCTTTTACAACATTACATCAACGTTTGTGACTTTGCTTCTCATTTTATGCCTAGGAGAAGCTTTGAAGTTTGTTTGAAAAGATATATTCCATAAGGGTACACAAGTTAAAAATGCACTTGTCAATTTGAATCCTCAAGATTTTAGCATCATCAAGGATTTCATATCTCTAGTTAAGTTTATTAGGTTTTAAATAAAAGACTTCAAGATTGAAAATAAATAGGATTAATGAATTGGAACAATCACTTCTAAGTTGGGAGGCCCATATTCCATGTTTGTTTCTTGTTGCAACACCAATGTGAATTTATGGGTTGGCAAGTTTAGAAGCACTTGAAATGTGAAAAAAAGAATATCATGCAAATGAGTAATAAAATATTACATAGGAGATCATTTTTTTTCTCGTGAGATTACAAAAATCCACACTTTAAGTACACAACTTAAAGAGTTTGAAGCAAATCAAGACACCATCAAAAGAGATGAAGTGTTTTAAGAACAATTAATTTAAAGGTGATTAGTCAATTTTTTCTCACAAAATTCAAAGAAGAATAAATCTAATATGTGCACATACAAAATACACTATTATCATATAAATTCCACTTGTTATAAGAACATGGAAAATTATGCTATATTGAAAAATATAGTCTCAAGTGGGGCAAAGAAATTAATCCTTCCCCACAATCTACTATAGGTGAAATTAATTAGAGAACTTATTTAAGGGCCTCATATCATATGGCCAAATTAGAATTTCACTTCTCTACTCTTAGTCATTGTAGCACTTGCAAATTGTTTATTAATGATAAATCAATTTTAGATGTTTAGAAGTAGATTTTTTTAGGCATAAAAGAGATCATTCCATAATATTTTTCATGTACCTTAGTTCTCACATAACCTTCTATCTATTTATCAAATAACACATTTAGGAGATGGAAAAACCATTAAAGTTTTCACCAAGTAGAGTTGTAATTTAAGCTTTACAAGACTGGGTACCCATTGTCATTCATAAGGTTTTTATTGATCTCATTTATACAACTTTGACAACTTTGGTCCTTACCATATTTTTTTGTCACTTTTCAAGGATCTTACAAACACATTTATTTTTCTTTCATCTCTCAAAGTCCTCAATCTGTGTCTTCTCTCAAGAACGATGGGTTTAAGGGAGGATAACTTAATATTCTTGCATAGTTGAGTCACCATATCTTATATCTCTGACTACTTGCAAGACACCACTTCATGGAATGCACATTTCTCAAGCCACTATGACTCTTAAGACCATTAATGATAAATCATAAAAAAGTTGATACATCACAAGAGACATGAGAACTTTCCTTCTTGTCATTGTAAATGTCTAGAATTATATATGTCAACATATAAGTTTGATGAGGATTTGGCTCTATAACTCACAACCTATGTGACGTGATTAGATTTTGTTCACATCGTCATCTTGATATAACTCTATTTGACACTTTTAGAACCTCCCTCCATTTATTTTATTTTCTATAACCACATACTCAACTTGCACATCATTTCCCTCCTCTAAAATTGGCATTTTGTATCTTTAGCTATAGAGGTCCCTAAGAGAGGCTACGCGGGTTAAGTTGTAGGGGTGATCTAGTGACCTATTGTAGTAAAATAGGTGGCATACCTTCTAAAAAGGGTGACCTTGTGTTTTGTTGGTGTGTGAATCTTTCATTTTTTTAGTTTCTCTTTTGGTTTTGCCTCTTATTAACAATCCTCTTGAGTCCTAATGAAACCAATCACTCCCATTGAATATTGATCTTCTCCCCTTAAGATATTTCCATCTCCCATCTTATTGGTAATTATTTTTCCTATTTAAACCTCCATATTCCCCACTCATTTGTGAACATAAGAAGAGAGTGAAAAGAGAAGCAAGAATAAAGAAGTAGAAGATAACAAGTGATAATCTTGCTAGCATTTGGTGCCTTTGCACAATTCTAAAATAAGTGCATCTTTTCCTCTAGGAATAGGATCCCACTTTCAAGAGTTTACAAATATTTTTATAAGCCAAATCCAAGATCTATTACAACATCTTCTTGGCTCTAAGCCTTCCCACACAACACTAAAAGCTTTTGAAGCCTCCATACCTTCCGAGAAATCTTAAATATCTCCACATCATGATCTTCCATCAAGAGGAGTATCCCAAAGTTGGATCCTTTGAAGACACAAATCACAACAATTTCAAGGAAGCTTCTTTAAATTTTTAGAAATGTTCCTTGGCTTTGGTTAATTTTGCAAAAGCTTCATTTATACAATAGCTTAAAGTAGTAATTAAATCATCAAAATTTCCTAAAGATTGTAACATTTATTTATTAATTTTTTGTTAGATTAGATTTTTTATTGCTTTGTTTGGTTAGGTTAGATTTGTCATTGCTTTCTTAGATTAGAAGATTTTTTAAATTTTATCTACATTAAAGCATACTTCTCATCAATTCAAAAAAATAAAGATTCATTCTTATTCAAAATGATTAAATCAAAACAACAATCTCTCATCAAATAAAAAGCCACAAAAACATAGAAATTACATTTAGGAAATTAGACTCATTGAACTGCATTCATTTAAAATTGCAAGTAAAGTCTTGTATTTTCTAGTTAATTAATTCGTTTAAAAGCTTTATTTTTGGATAAAAACAAAAAGATGATTAGTTATTTGAATACATCTAGCTCCCATCCATGCAAAATTGAAAACAAAACAAAAAATCAAAACATAATAGGAAGATCATCTTTGTATAGATTTTGAAAACCTCACCAAGGTCACAATCCACCTTTTCAACTTTACTATTCTAAATAATTAATTGAATTTTAAAGGTGAATTGTCATGACACAAACAAACACATACTATAAAGAGAATCTTATACTTAGATTGCATACATATATAAATAGTTACATTTTTTTAATCTGATAAATTGATAAATTTTATAATTTTAATTTGATCATAAATATAAAATCTGAATAAATAGAAATAATAGATCATATAAATATACAAGTGCATAAATAGCATAAATTTTGAAATTCTTTAAGAAATAATAATCATTCTATAATATTCTTGTTGATTGCGTCTTAGAATTGTTTAGTTGGCATGTATAATGCTTAAAACTATTAGTAGGAGGTATGATTTAAGAAAAAAAATGTATTTTTTGAGCAAATGCTTCAGGTAAACTTAAACAACATTTTAAGTTTTGATTTGTTTAGGTGGTTCATCTGAAATTACACTATTTTTCTAATAAGACCCACACATTAGTGTAATTTCAAATGAACCATCTAAACAAATCAAAACTTAAAATGTACTATTTATGAAAGAAGCGTGAAGAAGGTGTTACTGGAGATGGAGGTGGGGACCAGACTGTTTGCATGGGGATGAGCATCAGTCTGAGACAGGCAATGTGGAAGCTAGAAGAAACAAGAGGTTAGAAATAGTTACCAAGTCAAGCTGTATGCCTATCAATTGCACTCGTTTGTAAGTTTCTAAAGACCATTTAACAAATCTGTTATATATGCTGGTCCTGCAAACATTTGATTCCATGAGATAACACCTCGTTCAGGCATTCTGTCAAACTGCATGTGCCTTGTCTGTACTTTCAGATTTGCAAATTGCTTGAAAGTTTCGAAGGCCTCATCTACAAATCCATGTTGTACATATGATAGAAAATTCTGATAAAGATAGTTATGCAAGCATATGCTGTCTTTATGTGTGAGAGAGAAAAGTACTTGTGATTTGGGTTTGTGTTGTAGGGGGGTGGGGTGGAATGGGGGTGAGTTGTTTTTGTGTGAAACTCATTTAACTGCAATTATTGGGCATCTATGTCGGTATAAAGGTTTGTCAAAACTAGCAGGTACATGTTTTGTTACTCTGTGTATTCCTGTTTGCTGCAAACTATATAGTACGTGGGTTCTATTGAGTGTGTCTCATGCTGATGTACTGTTTTTGCATGGATTTGTATTTATTATTGGCATAACACTATAGATATTTGACTACATAGGCTGTGTGTGAAAGCTGCCAATGAATGAATACTCTTTTCCTTTGTTTTTTATAACTTTGCACATGATCTTGTGATCCTTTGGGGATTCAATTCAATCTTAGGCCCCATATTATCCTTGGTCGCTTGGCTCAAAGGACATATTCCTTATATAATAATTTGGCTATGGCATAGAGGTCATGGGAGGATTATTTAGACCTTGATCCAATGGTGTGTGTTTTCTGTCAATTTAAGTATTAATATTGGATACACATAATCCAATCTAGTGATTGAGAAATCTATTGTTACTCTTTTCAAATAGTTAGGATAATGTGTATAGGTTGAGTTCTTTTGGCATTGTTGTGTAACATGAGAGTAATTAGTTCAGAATCATATTTAGTTATTTTCACGTTTTGTCAAACAATTCACATATTTGTCAAAGCTTTTAAATTTTTCATGCATATTTACCAAGTCAATCACGACATATGAAAAAATTCTTCTCTTTTTGAACTTTTTAATAGATCTAGTTTATCTATATCTTATAAACATGGCATGTTAGGATATATTTCTTGAGGTTTTCTATACCAAATTCATGTTTCTTGTTTAAGCTTTCTCATTTTGGCCTCATACGAGTGGCAAAAAAAGTGATCCAACTGGAACCCATAGATGCAAAGAAACTAGGAAATATGGGTTATGGTGGCATTCCACCAATTAATCCATACAATGCCTTGAGAAGGGTGTAGCTCTAAATTCCAAACACGTTGGATATGTGTTGTCGTGGCCTTGTGGCTGAGTGAAGACGTGTAAAGGAATAATTGACCCTTCATAGCCTTGGGGGATGAAGTTTTCCATTCAATCAAGAACCATATGGAAGGAAGTAAATAAAGATTATACTAAAATAATGGCAAGATCAATCCATTTTAAACCTTTGTTAGGCCTAGAATGCAAGTTGGTCCACATGTACCAAGGTATATGGTCATGACGACGACAAAAAATTGGGGTCGAAAAGACCCAATTTATTATGCATAAGAAAAAAATCCTCCCTCTTTCCAGCAATTTAATGCATGGTCAAATTTCTCATCGTGTCTGACACAATTGTGTTGACGGACTTTGAAACATACAAAATCGAAGCCCCTTGCTATGTGGATTTGGGGGTAGGTTTGGAAGAACTAGTGTTTTTAGCTTTGTAGCTAACCATTGTAGACCATCCCTCCTCTTTAACATGAGGTGATGATCCAACAAATATTGAGTACGAGGATTGGGTTGTTGAGAAGCCAATGACCAATCCTTAATCTTGTGGTTGGAATCTTGGCATTGATAATAATTATTTGAGAGATTAATATACAAGATGCATTAGGAGTAACAGGTTTGACCAATTTGGATATCCACTGCCTCTTTGAGGTATTTGGAAAGGTAGACCTCGACATAGACTCAACATTGAGGGTAGGATAAATAAAACTTCTTGAGCTTTAAACAAACCACAGAGCCCACTAACGATGCAATATGGGTAAGAAATTTCCATAATGACAAAGGTAATCTTGGGAATTCAACCCAAAATAGGACACAAAGAGACCTTTTTTCAATTACTAAAAAGTCACAAGTCTAAGGTTTAAACACAAGGAGAGATGAATAGACAAGTCATGGGCCTCAGGTGAGAACAACCTAAGCATGATTGGCTTCAGTAAAATGCAAAATAAAAATCCCCTTAGTCAGGTTTTGTACGACAACAAGTTGAATCTCATGTGGGGTCCAAGATTTATTTACCTAGTCACAAAGCACACTATTAGGGGGAATCTACCCACAAAATATCCAACAAGAGTAAAATTCTCAAGCCATTTGCATGCTTCATCAAACTATGGAATGGGAAGAACAACATCTGGAGGTGGGTTAGGGGACTTACCTCATGAAACGCTTTTAGAATTAATTTCTCGGGTCGTTTGAGCGAGGGAACCATGAAATTTCTTCATCAAGCCTTCAACTCTAGCAACAACAACTACATATGAATGAAGAGTTGAGGCCATATAAAGGGGTGAAAAAATCCTTTAGGCCTAGAAAATGAAAAAGAACTGCAATAAATGTGAGAAAATGTTAGAAGGATCCTACAAAAGACTGGAGTTTGACATGCACACTACAAAGGTAAGAAACCCTAGAAAATATCTCTCCTATGTGGTCATTAGTATATTTTATCCACTAATTTTTAAGATGTAATGTTTTAAATTAATTTATAAACTATTGGGTATTATACCCCCATTATGCAAAACTAGCAACATTTCTATTAAGGGAAAATTAAAACTTAATAGTTCAAGTGAATATAATTTAATCTTCCTTGGACTAAACCTCTATTCTAGGTAAACATGATGATCTTCACACAATAAAATAATAAATTAAAACAACTTCTTAGAGGGTGTTTTCAAAGAATTTTATTTCTTTTATATGATTATGTCCCTATTTCACCTAAGTGGGTGGTAGCTAGTGAGAACTATCTCTAGGAATTGTTAGGATTAAGGTGTCATCAACCCTTGTAATCCTAACTATTTAATTACTCCGATTTTTTTTTATAAATAATTCATAAGGGATGAGGGATTCACCATCATAATTAACTAATTGTATTTAACCATCAAGGTTTTTATTGGTGTGTTATTTGATGTTTTACTAGGGACTGTTGGTAACCATTTTTTATAGACAATGAATTATTATTTACCAAGAGAGAATCTTGGAGGTTATGGTGGTTTTGGGTGCAAAAATTCTTATGAGGTTGTACTTAGGTTATTTTGTCACCTTGTGTGACTATTATTAAAATTAAAACATCTTGTGGTTATAAACAAGAACCAACAAGTTGGTTAGAAACTAACAACAACTGGGTGCCCAATTTTAGTAGGTGACTAAAATGGTTGCGATCTACATTATCCTATGCATTAAATTATTTATTTATTCAAGGATGGGTGTTGGGATTCAATAACCAAATTGGATGGCCAATTTAGGGGGTAAAAAGGCAATATAAGCAATGCTTAAAGTGGTAGTAAGGTAAGGCAATTAACTAGTAAAATATATATATTTATGCAAACTTGTTGAAGGATTCAAGATTGAAGAGGTGAAATGAAGGATTGTATGTAATATCTATTTTGAATATAATATAATCTTGGGCCCCTCTTTTTTGTCAAGTTTTTTTTTAAAGAGTTTCTCCACACAAACACGGTATCATGTATTTTTCTTTTGTTCCATATTTTTCTTGTGTTGTTGATTTAATTTCATGTGATCTCCATTTGGTTATATATTGGTTTAGATCATTTTTACTATTGAATTAATATTTTCATATATTTTTTTCACCTTCATTTCTAAATGTGGTATTAGAGACTAAATTTGCTTCTTGATTGGAATGGTGAAGATTTTTTGAGCTATAGAGGGAGTTCTAGTTGAATTTATTTTGTAGAGTTGTGTGTAGAATTCATGGATACATTTACATCCGGTTTGGACATTAAGAAGTTCAATAAAACTGGTAATGAGATATGGAAGATGAAAATGAAGGATCTTGAAGAGAGGGATCAGTGGTTGGTAACAACAAAGGAAAATAAACCAAACAACATAAATCAAGATGAGTAGGTAAGATGGATAAGAAAGCATGGGGAAACATTTCTCTTTGTCTTGTAGACTCAATCTTATTGAATGTTTTTGAAGAGAATAAATTATGATCTATGTAAATGATAAAGTGATATCTACCAAGCCAAAACTATGGTAAATAAGTTATATTTGAATAAAAAGTTAATTTCTCTTCAAATTAATTAGGTGATTCAATAATAAAGAATTTGAATACATTTAATTTTATTTTGATTCAAATATTTTATATTTATGTTAAGATAGATGAAGAAGATAAGTGCATTATGCTTCTATGTTCTTTACTTGAGTCGTGTGAGAACATGATTCTTTCCCTTAGTACTAACCTTTCATATAATTTGAATATGGACAATGTTGTTGCAACTTTGATGTCAAAGTAAATGAGGAACAAATCCATAGTAGAGGGTTGAAAGGATGATATCTATGTCAAGGGAAGGTCCAAGGAAAGAAGATATAAAGGAAATTAGAAAGGGCTTAAGGAAAAGCCTAACGGAAGATCTAAAACTTTGGGTAGAAAGAAAAAAGTGTTGGAAGTGTGGTAAAAAGGGACATGTGAAGAAGGAATGTAGACATGAAAAGAAACAATGAGATTCCACCATGAAAATTCCTTTGATTCAGGTGATGAATTTTTTTCTTCAGGTAATTTTATATCTAACGGTTGATTGATTTAGGATGATATTATTATATGATTACTCATAAGGAGTGGTTTTCCACATATAAAAAATATGATGTATGAGAATTATACCTTGGGGACAATAGTTCATATCCCATTGTTGGACACGGAAAGGTTTAGATGTGTTTTAGTGATGGGAGGTTAATAACCCTCCCTGGTGTTTTACATATTCCTAGAGCAGCTAGAAAAATATTTTTGGTTTCTAATTTGAATGACACAATAATACATGTAACTATTTACAAGCATGGTTCCAAATTAGTGAAAGGGAGTTTGTTGATAGAAAGAGGGATAAGGATGAGAAATTCATCTAGGCTAGATATCACCACTATGTTTAACTCTACCAATGTATATAAGAAAACTAAAAATGCATGTATGTTATGGCACCATAGGTTGGGCCACATAAGTGAGATTGATTTAAAAACCATCTTAAATAATAAAAAATTATAGTCTTTTTCTTATTTTGATGAGATTTTTTTTATTTTGTGAGAATTGTGTGTTTTGTAAAAAAAATAGAGCATATTTTTCTTCAAACAATAATAAATATAAGATTAAATTAGAGATTATATATTTAGATATTTTGGTCATGTGGATATTGGGTCTATTGAAAAGTATATATATTTTATGTCCTTCATTGCTTATGTTTCATTGTTTACCTAAATTTATTTTATGAGACATAAATATGAAGTTTTCACTAAATTTAAGGAATTTAAATCTTATTTGAAAAGCAATCAAATTGTAAGATAAATTTTTTGAGATCAAACAATGGAGGGGAATATTATTCTATGGAATTTGATGAGATTTTTAAGCTTGCAAGTATTTTTAGAAAAAAGGATATTCCATACACTCCTCAGCATAAGGATGAACCAGACAATTATAGAAAGAGCCAAAAGTATGTTAAGTGGTTCACAATTAGATAAATGTTTTTGGGAAAAAGTTGTGAGTGTTGTTTGTTTCTTGTTAAATACATCTCCTTGTAAGACTCTTGATTTGACACCTTATGAAGTGTGGATAGGTAAGAAACTATTTTACATTTAAGGGTTCTTGGTTGTGAGGCTCATGTTCATGTGCCTAAAGAAAAATTATATGTTGGATCCAAAAGAAAAAAAGGTATATTTTCATTGGACATGGTGAGAATGTTAAAGGTTATAAGATTTGGAATCTACTAACCAAGAAAATTATATATTCAAGAGATGTGATTTTCAAGAATATTAGATATATTTTTTACCCAAACAACCAAAGATAAAGAAAAGGAAAGGAGAATGCACTTTGAGACTAAGTAGGAAGATGCACCTCTTGAAGAACAAAGAGATGGATCTGGTGAAAAGGACGAAGAAGAGGGTTCAAATGAATATTTTGAGAAAAATGAAGAGGTTAGGGAAGATAAGTAAGAGAAATTTGAGCACACTCAATAATAATTAGAGCCTCATACTCATATTCTCAAAATATCCACATGGCAATGAAATCTAGTTGATAGGTATATCCCACTAGATTTTCATTGTATATTTAATTTATTGAGTATTGATGATGAACCTAGCTCCTATATGGAAGATATTATTTCATATGATAATGAGTCTTGCATACAAGCCATGCAAGTGAAGATTATGGCTTCATACTCTTGTAATACTTGGGAGCTTGCATGTTTCTCAAAAATAAGAAGGCCATTGGTTGTATATGGATATTTAAGAAGTTTGGAGAAAATGATTCATTAGAAAGGTACAAGGCTAGACTAATAACCAAAGGCTACTCCTAGAGAGAGGGAATTTATTTTGGTGAAATATTCTCTCCTATTGGTACATTATCCTCATTTAGATTCGTTTTATCCATAGTTTTTGGTAATTATTTTTAATTTAGAAAATGGATGTTAAAATTATTTTTTTGTATGGAGACTTGGAAGAGGAAATTTATATGCAATAGCCTAAAGGTTTTGAGGTAAAATAGAAAGGAACACTTAGTTTGTAGGTTAAAATGGTCTCTTTATGATTTAAATAAATCACCTCAAATGTGGTATCAAATTTTGATTCATTCATTTTGAAGTTAGGTTTTGTAAGAAGTGAATAAGATCACTATGTTTACATTAGATTTATTGATGATCATATACTAATTGTTTCCTTGTATGATGATGATATGTCATTTTTTAATAACATCAATGATATGATTAGTGAGTTGAAAGCTCAACTTTCAAGTGCATTTGAGATAAAATATTTGGAGGCAACAAGGTATATATTGTGAATGGAAATTAAAAGAGATAGAGTAAACTAAAAACTGTGGTTATCATAGAGTAAGTATGTTAATACTATTTTGAATAGATTTAGTATGTAAGATTGTAAACCAATTAGAATTCCTTTACTAGTTGACAATAATATTTCATTAGATGTGTTTCCTAATAGTGAAGATGATTTTGAGGATATTTATAATATTCCTTATGCTAGTGCTATAGGAATTTTAATGTTTGCAATGGTTTGCACTAGGATAGATATTTCCCAAGCAACATGGGAGTTTTGAGAAAATTAATGTTTAACCCTAATAAAGAACATTAGAATTGTGTGAAAAGGGTGTTAAGATATTTGAGTAGTATTTTTTATTATTTTTTTATCTATTCTATTACTAATAGTGTGGTTAAGAAATTGGAAATATAAGGTTTTATTGATGCAAATTGGGCAAGCGAATTTGTTTGAAGCAGTAGTGAGTTGGATGAGTAAGAGGCATCCCATAGTTTCTTTATCCACCATTGAAGTAAAGTATATGATAACTACCATTGTCTCTAAGGAGGCAGTTTAGTTACAAAGGTTATGTACATGTACTGATTTTGATTACATGAATATTCAAATTAGTTGTGTTATCCAAATTGTAAGTTTTGGGCCAAGAATCCTATGTATCATGCACGAACTAAGAATGTGGATGTATAATACTATTTTTTTCATGAAATGATTGATAAAGGAAAGATTGATCTAAACAATATTTATACTCAAGAGAATGTCACAAATTCACTTACTAAACCTATGAGCATAGAAAATTTTAAATAGTGCAGCAAGGCCATGGGCCTTGTTCCTAGTACTTAGTTGACTTATGTATTCCTATGAATGTATTTACAATGTATGATGTCAAGTTGATGAATGTTAGGATTAAGGTATCATCAACCTTGTAAATACTATGTATTTAATTATTACTGATATTTTTCATAAATCATTCATAAGGGATGAGGGATTCTCGATCAACATTAACTATTTTTTACCATTAAGGTTTCTAATAATACAGTAATAATTTCTTACCAAGGATCGATAAATGTTTTTTTATTGACAATGAATTAATATTTACTAAAAGAGAGTCTTGGAGGCTATGGTGATTTTGGGTGCCCAAATTCTTATGAGGTTGTTATGATGTTATTTTCTCACCTTGTGTGGCTATTATTAAAGTTAAAATATCTTGTGTTTATTGTATGACCTAAAAACTAACTGTGATAAATGGAAAGTAAATATCAAATACTCAATTCACAAATCAATCTCAAAACCACACCAATAGAGCATAAGGGATTTGTATTACCAAAAAATATAGCAAACCTACACATAAAGCCTTACACAATAGCCTTAGCTTAGCTCCATTGTGTTAGTGTAAATAGGATCATTATCATACCTAGTTAGTTAATCACCTTTCTAGGATTGACCTATTCACACCTTGCTTAAATTTACTTAGGTTTCTTTTGATTTTGTCTTCATAGCATCGAGACATGTGTCCTAAGGACTTGAGACACTTATTGACACTTGATCACACACTTTTCAAGTGATCTAACACATGCCCCACCTTTGGAGGGGTAGTCATATTTTAACTCCTACCCTCTCACCTTCTCATCCTTGTCTATAATGCAAGGTTTGATTATTGTATTATACACTCTTCATCATATTGATAGATATACTATTTTACTCATAGTTTCACTTGTGGAAGGTTATCAATTTGAGCTCTTTGATCTTAGCATTCTCCAACATGGTATTAGATTCATGAGATAATGTTCCTTTCGGCATTGAGATAACTCTCATGCATAGCCCTATTAATAGAGCATCCTAGAGCCAAACATACACCACCATTGCATCCAAAAGACTCAAAAAACAAAAAATACCTTTCGTTTCATCAATTCAGTAATTTCAATTTTTGTAATCTTGTGGGCCTTTGTGCTTATTTTACAAGAAGTTATAAAATATCAATAAAAAATAGCAAATGGCCAATTTTCCCTCTACCCATCTTCTTGTTAGGGAAGATTTTGCATTCTACGGGATATTATTTTGATTTTGTAGTATTATTTGTGGCCTATTCGGCCTCATTTACAAATTAAAATCATTTTTTCCCATGTTCATGGATTTTACTTCAACCTACAATCTTGGCATTTTCATTCCATTCCAGAATTTCATTGTGATCGAATTGTTTGAGCAACTTGCAAACCACCTTCACAAAGCACAAATTTTCTCTTGCTCTCAACACTCTTCACATAGTCATGACTAGTATCATCTAAGCGAACAATAATTTTGATTGACCATTACTGATGTTGCATAGTTGATTTGGTGTTCCTATTATGTGAGCATTCATCTGTGATCTTCCACAATCTAATAGTCTCCAATTTTTTTCTTTTCTAACTCAAATTTGTATGTGTTGATGCTTTTTTATGCAAGGTGAAGAATATACTTTCACTTCATCTAGAGATTTAAAAACCTTTTTCATGTAATTATTTATCATTATATTGTGTGACTTATTGTTAAGGCACATCTTCTCTGCTTGATGAGTTCTTTTTTCAGTAGAGCTTGGTTTGTTTCTTTCAACAACTTCTCCCCTCATGGAGGTCATGGAAAGGGATCTGAAGAAAGATATTGGAACCAATGCATTTTCCCTATAAAAGTTCAAAATTTTGAATAAATAAAAGTTGTTAGTTTCATTAGAGGTGGTCGAAGAGAGTTTGTGTCCATAACATATTGGAGTAGATAGACCCCAATGAAACAAAGAATGTAGGGCCATTTTAAGAAAAATTGTGGGGTATAATTTTCTCTATGAGCATATCCTTTTATTGGCTGATATTGTTCCTATGAGGGCATCATGATTTTTTCTAAAAGGCAATTTGATCTAACTAGTTGGAATTTTTATTTGTATTGTGAGGTTTCTACAAACCTACAAAATCTCTAGAAGATCTTCATTTGTTTTGCAAGTAGCATTTAAATTCAATTTCCATTTTACCAGGTGTCACACATTGCCTCATATTCAAAGGTCTCTTCTCTCAGCCTTCCTCTACAAAGACGCACCTACAAGAAAAAGACCTAGTCATTTTCTCATTTGCGTCTATTTTTTTGCAGTAAAACACATGCAACACTTCTACACCACTTGTATGTTGCTACCACCAGTATAAGTGATGAGATATAAACAAGTTCAATACTGGTTGTAGGGAAATTCAATCTCTATCTAAATATGACTTCAATGGATGAGATACAAGGCTTGGAATACAACATGAAAATCTGAAACTTATATGCAAATTTAAAAATTAACTTGCCTTAATATGTGTTGGCTAACAGATTAGGAACCTTGAGGTTTTACTCCAATAACCTTAGTTCTTTGTCTGAAAGGTGTCAATTTCTTCCAACAACTCTAGATAATTGCTCTCCTAAAGAAATAATTATCCTTTGAATTTTGGAGGTACAACTCCCTCTTATAATATTCAATGAATTCAAAGCAACTAAAGAAATAAAATCTATGTTCACTTTTAACTTGAAAGAAGTAAAGGCAAAAAAGCCAATACTAGAAAACTTTCCAATATCATATGCAATGGAATAAACACTACTAATACTAGCACAAAGACTAGCATTCACATATATACTTATAAATTTCAATTACTAGTCCAACATTATCTGAAAATGAAACCAATTATAAAGATAAATGGACATACATTCTCACAGGAATAATAAAGCATGAGAGAAAGCTCAAACACACATATTCAATATTTCTAACTAATCTCCATAAACCATAGACACATAGAGGTTCCAATTGCAAAGTAGTATATCCAAAATTATGTAAAATATCAGTTATTTCTAAAAATATCTAGAGAGAGTTCTTTGATTTCAAATACGAATATATATAAGCGAATGAGTAACCTCTTATTTCTCCAGTAATTTCCCAAAAATAAATAAAATATTTTAAAATAACAATGAAAACCAAAATGCAACTGAAAGGTCATGACAATGATACTTCAATATCCTGTTTTGTAACTAATTGATTCGCTGATGTGGTGAGCCTTTTTCGCAAGGATTGGAAGGATTTAATGACTTGTGGCATTTCCTTATGCTAGGGAATAGTGATATTCACTACTCGAAACTTCTAGGCCATTTTCTTGTTATACTTTGCTTCAACTCTCTTGTCATACATTCTTTCCAATCCAACTGTTTGAAACAGTGTTATTTCTATGCCATTGAATCTCCTCAATCTTTCAACATTGAAATGTTGGGTGTTGGTAATATCATTAATCATCTTTTTGAAATTCTCCATCAAAATTCTAATTTATTCATCATTGTCACTTCCCTCCCAAGTGGGTTGCAAACTGAGTGCAAAGAGATTCCTATGAACTTCTTCCATAATTGTATTGCTTTCAGTTAACATTTTGTTAGATTCTTGTAAAAATTTCCTTAAAACTTTCAATTTCCACTCTACGGTTTTATTCCAAATCACATAATGACCATCAACAACATTAGGGATAATCTTCTCACTGGCTAGTTTATCCATACCCATGATCAACATCCCTCTAATCTCATTTAGGTATGTAACCCATCCTATTTCTTCATTTATAGCAAAGGAAATGTAATGCCCTGCCTCGTAACCCTAGAGGAAGTTGCAACACTATGGAAGTGTACAATTTTTTTTTCTTTAAAAGTGCATCATTAACAAGGAAGCTGCACTACACTTTCACAACAACTTCTAAGGCACGTGACAAAGATTACATCTAAATCCATAACATATACATTACTCACACAAAGCATTTAAGTAATTACTAAACAAGAACAAAGTGCAATCATTCAAAGCATTTAATTTACATAGAATAGAATAGAATTACATTAAGGTTGAGATTGCATTAAATTTTACATATAAAGTTTACAATACTCATTCCCAGAATGAGGAAGATCATACCTAACTATTACAGGTTACAAGATTCCTCCTTGAAACAATTGAGGAGTAAATTAAATACAAATGCTAAATTGATATAATACATCAAGAAAGGAACATAACCACTGGTACCATCACGAGCTCTCCAACTAGAAATTGCGCCATCACGATCTGAAGAAAGGGGACCCAACGGTGTAGGGTGCATGTTCCTCCCAACCAAGTGGTACCCAAAGGCCCACCCCCCGTGCTAGGAGACAGTAACAAGAATACATGACCAAACCTACTACCTCTAGACATAAGCTAACACATGCAACTAAACTTAACAAATACTAGTTCTTAACTATCTCAAAGGACACAATGCTACTAGAGTAATATAACTAGTTACACCAGTGAACCATACAAATTGCTAACCTAGGAGAAGTTTCACCACTAATGTGCATGAGTTACTCGACAGAGCTTCCCAGATCTCGACCCCCATCTAGAATCACTCTCCTACTTTCAACACTTGGAACATAACCACTCCAAATTAAGGAGGAAACAAATAACCAAAACTAGTCCGTGCAAAGGAGGCACAAATCCCCGTTTGTGGAAACCGGGTAACATTGACAATAAAAAATGCACTAATCCAAGGGTACTATATTGGGTTGACTCAAAATAAAACACAACCCCCATTTCCCTTTTACTACTGGAAGTCTTAAACAATTCTAAACTGATTTCCCCAAAACAAATTAACAGAGGAAATAACTTGTAAGGCAATCATAAAGGAAATAATCTAATTTTGGATATACTAAATCCATTTCCCTTCGACAATGAATTTACAATAAATACCATTGCCCTCATAGAAAAATTAATTAATTAAATAATCTTAATGCCTCTTCAGATCCAAAAAGGGAAATACTAATTTTACAGATAGCCACATTCCTCGATTACCTTTAAAAGCACTAAATTTCCACTACAAGATAACTCAATCAATTTCTTCAACTTATGCATATAAGCATGCTACCATTTTAAAATAAATCTAATTAAAATATATATATATATATATATATTGAATATATACTTAATTATATATTTACATATATACTCATAATATATATATATATGCATTGAATATATTTCGAATATAATTAAAAAAAACATTATTAATATATCACATACTTATATATATTAAATATAATATACATATATATAATATATATCAAATATTATATATATATAAACTAATTCAAAATTCCATTACACAGAGGCGGAGTAAATAATACATATTTCATTCACAAAAATGATAAGTAACAAGCTTTACAACCATCTACGCCTTAGAAAGGATGACGGTATTATTGAATGGGGCGTCGGTTGTTTACCACAGTCGGCTCCCATTAGTGGGGGCATCAACTACTTCCACACTTGGCTCCCCACTCATGGGGGTCAGTTGGGGTAGTTGTCGGCTCCCCATAATATAGTTAAAACTTCCATAAAATAAATACGAAATTTTGTGCTTCTTCAAAAACACGTCATAAGGACGACAATTCAAAATATTTTTTATAGTAATTTAATAACATTCGTTTCATAAATAACATATATATATATATATATATTCACATATATATTTAAGAAATTTCAATCAATAATTTAATTGGGGAATTTTTTTCCCAAAAAGATCATCTACATGTAATTATTCATCTTTTTTTAAACAAAGAGAAGAAATTTTACAAATAACCTCACAAACCATATTCACTGAGCGAATTCTATAGGCAAAGTTTTACAACCATCATAGAGAATCAACTTTCACAGAGGATCTTCTATAGATAAAATTTTCTAAATTAAACACAAGAAAAAAAAACAAATCTTGAAGAATAACATTAAAATTCCTACCATTTAAATCACAGGGAATTTTCCCAAGAAAAACCACTTACAGGAATACTTCTTCTTACAGAAAAATTAAAATTTCTTCTAGAGGGGTTTTCTTTCCAGATCACTAAATATTTATTTTTGGGTTTCACTAATTTTCCCTATATTACCAGACAACCATTAACTAAGGTTTTCCACAAATGAATTCAACATACAGAAGAAATCGCCTCTACAGAATAGAGAAATTAATTACGGAAAATTTATCTACAACAATACAATCTTTCTCACACCAGGCACTCTTTTTACAGAGAAATGTAATCTAGAAACCTTTCCATTAAAAACTTAACAAAACAAAGGAAAGAACCTATAATTGAATGCTTCTTGAGTATTTGAAGATCTGGTGCAAAGCCTCCTCCACAGCTTCAAGCAAATGTTCCAGACAAACAATGGCTTCCTCCAAAGAAAATTGATTTCCCGATCACAAGAGCAATCCCAACACAACAAAAATTTCCAATTTTTTTTTTCTAAAGATGTAAGATTACCAAAGTAATTTCTACAACAAATTCTTCCCCAAAAAATATCCAGATCACAGCCATAAATCTTCTTCCCAGCAAAATTCCCAACCTCCAAAATATCTCGTGCCTTGCCGTGAAGAAGCTTTCCACTTCCTCACTCAAAGCCAAAATTATCTCGCGTGAATTAATTTCTCCAAACAATTCATTAATTTCTTCTAACACTTGTTGGAATTTACAAAATATCTCTAACAACCCTCTTGGCATAAAATCCTCTAATATTCAAAATTAAATATTTTAATAATTAAAACATTTTCCTTTTCAAATATAGACTATTTAACTAATTTAATTAATCAATAAATAAAATAATCCAAGGATTAATCTTTTTATTAATTAAATTAAATTTATTTATTTATTAATTCAAAAACCTCTAACATTTAAAATAGGAATAATCTAATAAACTTTTAATAATTAAATTCACTAAATCCTCTTTTTAAGTATTTTACCATGATAATTTGAAGTAGTAATAAACAAATTTTAACAAGAAAACTTGACTAAACCAGATGAAACACTGAGACTAGGGTAAAGGCTTGACACAAGTAACCTAGCTACTATCTCCCAATCAACATAACCATTGGGTCGACCCGCTCAAACCTGTGAAGCCAAGTGGATTCGATGTCAAGTACCTTCAAACATGTAACCATGACATATATCGAACATGTATATATACATCATAAAGAACACACTATGAAGAAGAAGTTGTGGAATCGCAGGGCGCTCGCAAGCGAGTGATGCAATTTTGTCCCCTTCACCAATACAGTATCACGAAACTGACAATTCTAACATATATAAACTACTCATGTGCAATAACCATGTTATTCCAAATAGTCATTATACTAATCCAAGACATGCCAAATAATAACATTAAAGAGAGTAACATCACACCATGACATAAAATCCTCATCGCTCTATAAATAGTGATCAAAAAATAACAAAGCATCGTAATCTAAACATAAGAGAAAAACAAAGGGGTGTTAAAAGAAATATCTTTCTCTATCTCTATTTTCAAAGCATATGCCTTCTAATGGGTTCTTAGTTGTAGACATGTAAAAATGACCTAACACTTATCACACATTTTGAATGACATTTTCTCGTCATCAACATCATTAATACTTAATATCACTACATTTCACATCATTTACATCAAAAACCCTAATTTATAAGCTATTAATTAATTAATTAATCTTTAAATTATTTTAATTGATTCACTATTTCATCATTTATCTAATCTTTATTCCTCCTAATTAATTAAATAACATCAATTAATTAATTATGTCACTAATTTACCCTATTCCCCTAAATTAATTAAATTATTATCATTTAATAGTTTAACTAAATCACTTTCCCCCTTTCTAAATAGAATAATTAAATTAATTATTCAAAACATCATTCAAAAAGGTCAACAAACAAATATAACTTTATTTGTTAAAGTCAAACATGACTTGCACGTTCAATTCAAAAAGCTTAATTAGTTAATTCAATTAATTAATTACCCTCGCCCCCATTTGTGATTGAGCAAATCCTAACCACCGATTGCTCACTCTGATTGGCTGATTGATTCATCTATTTCCTAATTGATTCATCTATTCTTCAATCCCACTAACCTCTCAATCTATTTACTCAATTATGCTAAATACTCAAATTGATTTTATCAATCACACTGATTATGCAAATCTAAATCTACTAATTCTTCCCATCTAATTCCTCTCAATGGTTTTGAATCGTTGATCAAGATATTATACTTCACAATCTGGATCATTCATCTCGAATTCTAAAATCTATAAAATAACCTTCTATCTTCTCACAATTCATCTAGAATTTACATAGTGAAGTGTTGCACAATTACCTCTTGAGCACATTAGGAGATATCATCACAATTCTAGCTCAACATTGCACACATTGAAAATTTTGCAACACATAATGGAGGCTTTACATTGATTACAATAATCCAAAATTCAACATCAAATGCAAATACACTTTGACGCGATATGGGTAACGCTATAGTTCATTGATTTTATTGCTTGTTCTTCATTGATTTTTATATTGTTCATTTCATGAGTAATGGGTATGGAATCTTAATAATTGTTTGAATTATTCTTTTGTTAAACTCATTTATGTTTTGATTTTTGTATGCTTCTAATTTACCCCTTACGACACATAACACGCCCTATGGGACCGTAGGTCCTTAGCTTTAACAATTTCATGAGTTATTTGAGTAGTTGTAGGTTCCAGAATGCAGTCGCATTTTATAGAAACATAGTTGATCAATTTTCAAAAATAAGTTTCAAAAACTTTACCAAAGTTGCCCCTTTACCTACCACAGTTGCACTTAATCTAGCCGCTTTTGACATTTTAAAACGCTTCTGGAAAAAATAGGTCCACATTTGCATTAAAAAGGACTGCTTTTTACTAAGATGATCGCTTTTTTGCTCTATTCTTTTTTATTTAAGAATCTGCAACTATTTTTGTTGATTTCTAATGCTAACGGGTGATTACTTTGGGTGTTTTGGAAATTTCTAACATCTCTTGTGTAGCTCTTATAGGATTTATGGCACCATCTTTTATGAAAAAAAAAACTAACACTTTGATTGCAGAGAAAGCGAACAGTCCAAGTCTAGTTTTTCAAAGCTTTCATAGTTTAGGAAACATTTTGATTTGGTGTTTGGTAAAATTGAACCCCACAATTTACACACTTAAATTTGGTGTTTTAAAAATGAACTTTGTGAGATTTCATAGTTTAGGAAAAATTTCGATTTGGAGTTTTTAAAAATTGAACCCCACAATTTAAACACTTAAATTTAGTGTTTTAAAATTGAACTTTGTAAGCTTTCATAGTTTAGGAAACATTTCGATTTGGCATTTTGTAAAATTGAACCCCACAATTTACACACTTAAATTTGGTGTTTTAAAACTGAACTTTGTAAGCTTTCATAGTTTAGGAAACATTTCATTTGGTGTTTATAAAATGGAACAATCAACACATTTCATTATGTTGATGAATGAACGTTTTATATTTTGTTGGCCACATTAAGACAAGGCCATTTAGAAATACTCAAGATTGGTGATTAAAATTGAACAAATCCTTTTTTTTGTTTGTACCTTTTCTATATTTGATTGAAGTCTCAAATGCTTTTTATTTGGTGCACATAAAACATGAATTTATATCTTCACACTTCAACTTTTGGGATTAAAAATAGAATTTCTATGGATTGTATGTCATGTTTTCCATGATTGGCGAGTTGAGTGCATATCCCCTCCCCCTACATCTTTTGACAATCCTGGGTGAAGAGAAACACTTTGGGATTTTGCATTTTTTTTAGTCACCCTTAAAGAGGGTGCTTGCCATGAGACACATCCTACAATGGAGAACTCATAAGCAAGGTCTTAAAGCACGTTTACTGGTAAGCTATATTAAAGGTTGGGATATCATAAGAAAGTAGCTTCAATCCCGAGTGACAACATACTGCACCTAATCCCACACCTTAAGTGGGGCAAGAATGGTTAAAGAGTCTTAAGTGACCAGTAGATGGTAGTGTACATATGGTGTTCATAGTTTGTCACTAAGAACCTTATTTTAGAAGCCCTCATTTTTTGAAATATTCTTTGAAAGTGGTGCATCGAAACTTATCTTTTGAGAAGTTACTAACCAAGTCTGATTTTTTGGTTGATGTGTTGAGCTTAAGAGTTAATTCTTAACATACCTCTATACTCCTCCATAAATTGCATGTAAAACCATCCCCTCGAGGAATGAGGTAAGCCTACCTAAAAGAGTATACCTACTTAGGGTGACTTGACCAATGCATGCCAAAGTTATTTTATTGACATAAAACACTTTGCTTGATTTAAAAAAGAACACATCGAAACGAACATTGAACTTGGTTATCAAAATCTCAAACCCTTTGGACTTAGTGTGAATACCTTTGAAAAGAACCCTATATTTTCACTCCTTAAAATAAATCTTAAAAAAATATTTGAGCTAAAGGTTTCTGAATATTTAGGCTTACATTTCAAGTCACCTTTAGGCCAAAGTCAACATTGGGAACTATAGTTTTAGTATCTTGACTTTCACAAACTTGGATCTTTTGTGGAAAGAAACTTGCTTAAACTATAGACATCTAGAGTCAAAATCTTTGATTGTTGTGTTGTGTTGTATCACTTTCCAATTCTCAAAATATATAAAATCAAACACAACATCAAAAAATTGCAAACTTGTCCAAACTGTTGTCAACATGAAAAACAAGAAAAAAAATTGAACAAAAGCTGTTGCTACAGAGATTTTGTTGCTTTTGACCTAAATATTTTCGTAGTTGACCAAAAACCTACCTCTATTGCTCTCTGGTTTATGACAGTCACTATCAAAACCTTGTTGCTTTTGAAAAAAAGAAGGCAATTGACTTAAGTTTTTAGCCACAGTTGACCTAAATTTGGCCGTTTTTGACAAAACTACCACTTTTGCCTTCACTGTGCACTAGTAGAAAAAATTTCAAACAGAGGCTGATTTTGATAAAACTTACCACAATTGTTCTTCAAATTTAGTTGATGTTTACCTAAATAGGGTTTCTTTTTTTAGAATTACCACTATTTCCTTTTCTATTACTAGTCACAACTTGAAATAGAGATCGTAATTGCTCTAAGTTTGACTGTGGTTGTCCTACATTTCAACTGCTATTGCTATAAAGATTGCTGCTATTTCCCTATTTTCTGGTGAAACTAAGAGGTTGATCCTAAACTGGCTAAATATTTTTGATAATGAAGCAAAAAGACTTCCAAAACCAACTCATATCATCATCAGTCCATATCCATTTGTAAAATCAAACACCCCAACCTAATTTTAGGATTCAAAATAAAAAACACAACTTGGATTATTTATTTACTCTCATTTTCTAAGATATCAAAATTTTCTTGCACCTCAAGGATAGATCAGGTAGATCTTCAAACATATCCTCTATAAAAATGAAGTGAAATATTGGTCCAAGTTTTCTAAACATTTTGAATCCCAAAGATTAGCATCATTTCAAAAAAAATCATCAACATCACTCACTTTATGACCATTTGGCATCATATTGCTCCAATTCAACAACCAGATCTTATGAAACCCATTATACAACCAAACCTCACACAAATTGAAGGTGAAGAATCAGACATTATTAGTAATTTGAGAAATTTTGTGTTTGAGAAAAAGGAAACACCAACTCAGTGGAGAAACACAACTAATATCGTAGACAAAGAGGAACGAAAATTTGATCTTGTGGTTGGAAGGCCAGTATTACCACCTCTTGTGTGGAAATAGGATATCTTGGCTCACAACACAACACCATTATTTTAAAACAATAAATCCCAAAAACAAAACATCATTTCATTCCATAAGTTAGAAATCACCAACTTTCACAAAAGTCTTGGCACTTGTTTATGACAACTACACAATCTCAACACAAAAAAAATATGGAAGCCAACAAGAGTACCTCAATTGAACCAAAAACAAACATTTGAGGAAACTTACTCATGGAGGTATAAACCAAGTGACCTTACAACTCCTCAAAGAGAACCCACATTTAAGGCAAACCAAGCTCAACCTCCTAGTGAGGCAGAAGTAATTCTTAGGCAATAAGAAGGACTTGATAAAAATAACCAACCTCATGATTCTCAAACTTACACCATAGAAGAAGAGGATAGTGACGAGGAACTTACCAAGGAAAGACTCATAGAACACTCCCAAAATCCTAAGATGCAAAAACTTATGGATAAGATGCTTGGGATAAACTACCCATTGACTTCAATGTGGACATGCTAAAAGATCCAAAACTTATCCCACTTGGAGATCAAATTATGGTTAGACAAGTTCCAAAACCAACCATGAACACCAACATACCACCATTATTTTCAAAAAATAATGATCAAACACAACCTAAGGATAACCAATTGTTTAGACAACCATCCTAAATTGAACAAGCATTTGTGGCACAACAGTATCAAGGAAATACATCCCAAAACATGCCACAACATAACACTATGAAAAACATGGGAAACATTATGATGGACCAAAAATGTGGTTTAACACATCACAAGAGCAATCCATGCCACAACACACTTCATAAATTGACCCTTCCAACAACTTACAATACCAACAAGGGCAATTATCACAAAATCCAGAACAAGGTGTACCATAATCGCAATACCAAGGTAACCTTCAAAATTCCCAACACCAAGGTGTACCACAAACAAACTACCAAGGCAACTTTTAACAAAATCCACAAAAAAGTGTACCATCATCATAATACCAAGGTGTGTAAGGGCGAAATCAAGGAATGTTAAGAGATCAAAACATGCTTGAATTGGAACTAATCTAATCCAAACAAAAGCTATTATTCATACCCATTACTCACGAAATGAAACTACGAAGAATAATGAATTCACAAAAGCAATTGAAACAAAACAATAACAATAAATTCAATACAATATAGCTTTACCATCCTGTGTTGAAGTGTGTTCACAAAGATGTTGGATTGTTCGTTGTATCAATGTGAAGTCTCCATTTGTGTGTAGCAAAATGCTTCAAAGATGCGAGATTTTTGATCAGAGATATGTGTAAAGTTCATCCAAAGATCGATTAAGATTTCAACATTACTTCGTTGTGCAAAATATGTTGATTCTTCGATCATTTTTTAGAAGAAAGATAGTTATATAGAATTTGTATTTTGAAATGAATGCTCAAGATCACTTAGTAGAATATCCAAATCAACGGTTGAAAACCGTTGAGAGGATTTAGATGGGAATAATTAGTGTATTTTGATTACATAATCGGTGTGATTGAAGAAATCAATTTGAGTGTTTAGTGGGATTGAGTAAATAGATTGAATAATCTATGGAATTGAGGAAATCATGTTGAGACAATCAGTGGGATTGAAGAATATATGAATTAGTCAAAAAATAGACAGATCAGTCAGCCAATCAGAGTGAGCACTCCATGATCGTAATTTTCCCAATCATGAAAGTGGGTGAGGATAATTAATTAATTGGTTTAATTAATTAATCTTTTTGAGTTGAACATGAAAATCATGTTTGACTTTTACAAACAAAGTTGTATTTGTTTGATTTCACCTTTTTGATGATGTTTTGAATAATTAAATTAATTATTCATGTTTAAGGGAAAGTGGTTTAATTAAACCAATTTAATTGACTTAGAGGAATAGGGTAACTTGGCGACATAATTAAATAATTGATGTTATTTAATTAACCTAGAGGAATAAGTTAGATTGGGACTAAATGAAATTTATTTAATTAGTCAAAAATGGTGAAAAGGTGAATTAATTAAATAATGCAATATTATTCAATTAATAGAGGAAATTAGAGCTTTTGATGTATTGTTTTCACTTGATAGTCATCTAATCATTTTGATCTTTTGAATTTTGAATTTTTTATTTTGAAAATTGTTTTGTTTGTTGTTTGCATTGTCAAAAGGTGAGTGTGATGATTTGTTTATTATGGATGAAAATTTTATTGCATTTGGTGATGATGGGAGCGGGACTTTTTTTATTTTCTGAGTTTTATATGATGTTATTTTTGTTGTTTCCAGGGGACTAACCTAGGGCCTCAGGGGCTCATCAAAGATAAGCCTTACCTACGTTGTACATGCAAAGGCTCATAGCTCGCTTGGTTTAATAAGAACATGTTTTTGATCTTTTCTATTTTTTAAATGTTTTTGAATTTTATTTTATTTTTTTACTAAGTTGAAAGAAAGCATGATAGATACCTAAGGGGAATGATCTAGGGCCTCAGGGGCTGATCAGAGATAAGCCTGGCCTACGTTGTACATGCAGAGACCATGTAGTTTGACTGGTGTTTACTCAAAAGGATAACATGTTTTTGGGATTTTGATGTTTTTAAATTTGTTTTGATATTTTTTTTGTTTTTTGGATGTTTTTATTTTGTTATTTTTTGACCATGATGGGATGTACAAGGATCCAACCTACTACCATTTTTGAGAAGTTGCCCCTAGTTTGAGACAAGATTATCCTCATTAGGGGAAGTAGAATTTTTTGAAGGTTACCCTAGTAGTGTGTTAGTGGTACACCTTATTGTTGGGATGAATTGTTTTGAAGGTTACTATGGTATTGCATTGGTGGTAAACCTTGTTGTTTGGATGAATTGTTTTGAAGGTTACCCTGATTGTGCGTTGGTGGTATACCTTGGGACAAATTGTTTTGAAGGTTACCCTAGTAGTGCATTGGTGGTACACCCTATTGTTGGGAAATTTTTTTTTGAAGGTTACCCTGGTAGTGCATTGGTGGTATACCTTGTTGTTGGGACAATGCATAGATCACATTGTGAGTTAGAAGACATAGATCAAGTTTTATTCTAAAGAAAGATGTAAGTAATTGCCCCCAGTGTCTAGTAATGTAGGTGATGGATTATCTTGTGATAGTATAACATGTTTGGATAGAGTATCACCTTTTGGACAATTCCTCGTGGCTCAGATAATGTTGGATAGGGTAGGATCAATGATAGTGACCCATTTCAAGATGTTTTTCATAAGCAAGTGTAAAATGTACACCAAACATTTCTCAAGATCAAGGTAAGTTGGATTTGAATAAAATGGATTGGATTTATTAAGGATAAGTTGAGATGCTTCCACCTGAAATGATGCATATAGATGCTTGATTCTACACATGATGCATGTTTTCTAGGTTTTCATCATGGTACTTGTCTAGAGTGCCACCATAGTGGTTTTCACTGGAGGATGATTTTTCTCTTGACTATTTTCTTTTGTTTTCTTGATTTTTTTTTATGTCACAAGATGCCTATTTACCAAGTTTTCATCATGGTTATATTTTTTTCTCCTATTGAACCACCTGGTGGTGCTAATGTAGATACTGATGGTGCTAATATGGGTGGTTTTTTTCATGATTTTCCAATGACATCTTGCTTGAAGGATTTGTTTTGCTAGGATACAGACGCTTGAAATTGACCCTTGATCATTCTCATCTTCTTTGTTGATACTCGAATTAACCTTACCTATATGTGTACATCATAATAGAGTGCCCTTAGAGTCCTTATGATAAAGAGTCATTGCCAATACATGGTCAATGTGAGATTTGGATATCATGGATGGTGAAATGCGTTGAGGGATATGAGATTCAGATGGATTGGTCGACAATTTGGAATCTTTGACTCTCCAAACTTGAGATGATGAGCAATGATGGGTGGATATAGATATTCGACTGGAATTAACTTCTTTATATATTTTGTAGGTCACTCTTGAAGCTTTCTTTTGTATTGCTAATTTTTTTTATGGATGAACTTCCCTTTTTAATTTTTCCCCATAGTTTCTTTGACTAATAGAGTTTGATAGGGATGATTTTCTTGCTTTTTCTTTGGTATCCATTTATATTTGCTTTGTCCATTTGGTTTTACTAATTCTTTTGCTTCAATGACTTGTTCCTTTCTTTGATATAACTTGTTCTCTTGTAGTTGGTCCCAATCAGAGGTTGGAAAAATACATGGATGGTGATTCATGATATGGCTAGTTGTAGCATTGGTAGCAGTTTCATCATAATGAATCTTCTTGCTCTCTTTGTTGATGCTTGCATTAGATAAATTTTCCCCCAGTATTATAGAGGTATCATTGATGTGTTTAGATCCCTTAATTTTTTAATAAATAAGGCCTTTATGCTTAGGATTGCTAACAATTTGTACTAGTTCTAGGATACCTTGTTCGTGTAGGCCTAATCATCTGCCTTGATAGTTCATCTGTTGAATTTTTTTATTTGCAATAGGATATGATTTACCTTGGAAACAAGGTGCTAATCCTTCTCTACTCTATTGTGGATCTTCAAAGGTGATAGCTTCTTCATTGATAAGATAGCTTGTCCTAAAAAAGGTAAGTGATACAAGTTTATAAGTGATAGGATCCTCCATATGCGGGATAACTTCTTGATTGATATCTTCAGCTTGTTTTTGTGAAATATTATATTTTGAAGGCCCTTCAAAACATATCGGTGCTTCTTTGATTGTTGTATACCCAATGCTCTGTTGCTTAGGATTGTTAATTATCTTTTTCTATTTTAAGATACTGCGCTCAATTTTTTCATACTCGATGTCTTCAATCTAGTTGGAGGATGTTTTTGATTCACAACTTATGTAGAAATATTCTTCATGATCCATTTATGATATGTCTCTATATTTTTCTATTTCTTGATCATGTGTAGAGATGTTAAGAGTAGGAGACTCTTGTTCATCGGTAATGATGTCAAGATTATGAGACTCTTGTCTTGGATAAAGATAATCTACATGTATATTAGGATTAGGAATCTCATGGGTAGATGTATGTGCGCTTGGTATATGGATTTATTCTTCTTTTGGAAAACATTGGATTTCTTGGAAGATATTTTCCAAGTCATTATAGTATTTTGATGATAGGGATTCTTGATCTTGACTTTGTGTGGTATTATCCTTGATATTCTTTGGTTCATGCTCTTGACATGGATCAATTTCAAAGAATGGATTTCTTATAAAGTATCCTTGGATTTCCTCAAAATTTGGACATATGAGTGATAGCTCTTGGCTTATATTTTTTGGATTAGGTATAAGTGTTAGATTAAGAGTCTCTTGATCATCAATATGTATTGCCATGAGGTTGGATGATGTCAATATATCTTGGATTGGATCATTTCTAGACTTGGGTGATTGATTTTGATCATACTTTGGATTAAATTCTTGATGTATGTCCTCTTGCTCATCGGATGATGTAGAGAAATTTTCAATGTGACCATTGGTAGATAGCTCTTGATCATTGTTTTCAATATTTGAGATAATATTAAAGTTTTCAACCATCAGATCAATTTATAAGATTTCTTGAATAAGATCATTGTTATACTTTGGTGATTGATTTAGATCATGCTTGGGATTAAATTATTGATGTATGTCCTCTTGGTCATTAGGAGAAGATAAGACATCTTCAATGGGATTAGTGGTAGATAGATCTTGATCATTGTTTTCAAATTTTGAGATTGAGATATAGTCAATGTTGTCATTGGTATTCAAATATTGAATGTTGTCCTCAATAGCTATTTATTTTTGATGAATAAGTTCTTGGATGAGTCTTTGAGTGTAACACATTTTGATACATCATGACCTTTTACTCCATGCTATTTACAATAGGTCTCATCATTGTACCATGGAAATTTGATGGTAGGTTCACCACTTCGTGATAGTTTTGAAAGTGTGATAAGTTTGGTATTGACTAATTTGTTTAACACACCCTCAATTGGATCCCCTAAAGGAGTGTATTTAGATTCAGTAGTGTGGTTGGATTGTGAGGCTTGTTGTGGTGGAGATGATTGTTGTATTTGAGATGGATTTTCTTGTTGATTTTGAGATTGATGGTCTTGATGATGTTGTAGTTAATGATTTTGATGTGGATATTGTTGATTTGGGCGTTGATATTATTGTTGGATTTGATTTTGGTGTTGGATGATCTGATTTTGATTTTGTGTCTATTGATGTTGTTGATTCACTTGATTTTGTGGAAATAGACTTTTTTGTTGATATGAATCAATGTTTTGATGATATTGGAAGTGTTTTTGATGTGTATATTGAGGTGTTTGAGGGTGTATGTTTGTTTTTTGTTGGGGGTTTTGAATGAAGGAAGATCCATATTGATTTGGCATAACATTAGGATCCTTAATTTGTTGTTGTAACCCTTGTTGATATTATGCATTGTATGAGAGTTCATAGTATGGGGGTATTTGGTATGAGGTTTCTTGATATTGAAATAATGTTGCTTGAAGGTTCAGAAGGACACAAGACGAAAGCCTTGGTTGAGAAAAGATGTTCTAAGGAAAAAAAAAGATTATTTGAATTGATTGTGGAGACAAAGAAATGCATGAAAGAAATGACTGATATCTATAAATATTGCCTCTAGTGGCCTGCAACAATTGATAATTTTTGAAGCAGGATTGAAGCAATAGAATCTGAGGTGAACAATATTGGGAAGAAATTTGATATTTTTGAGGATAAGGATGGGAAGAAAAGGTGGAGAATTGGTGAGTTGCAAGAAGAACTAATTATTGTACTGTGGAAAAGAGATGATGTAATGAAGACTTTCTGGCTTCTGAAAGAGATTGTTGAAGTTTGGCTAGACCATCTTGCCGAAATTCTTTTTGATGCAGAAGACTATGAGAAGCAATGGTCCTCCATAGATTGGCCACCCTCCTTCACACTGCTGGCTATGTTGGAAAGTGTGTATACAAGAATGGATTCTGCTATGTTAGAATGGAAGAAATTACTTCTGGTGATCAAAGAAAGGTACAAAAAGGTCTTTGATGTGAAAACAAGTTTTTTGGTTTGAGGAATTAAACATTTGAAAAAAATTGAAGTTTTGAAATTTTGACTGTCACCATGTTGATATATATTTTCTTTTGGCACCCTTTGTCGTTGATGTCAAAGGGGGAGAGATATTGAAAAGAAGAAGAGATATGGATCTAAAGGGGAGAGATATGTTTTGAGGGGAGATATGGAATTATTTTTTGATCTTTTTGTTACATGTTTCCATCAATGCAAAAGGGGGAGATTGTTGGAAATATGTCTTATATTATCATTGATGTCACCATGTTGGTTTGGTACCCTGTACCAGCGTGCAGAACAAATTTATCCTATCTAGTATTTGCTATGGTAATTCTAGTATTTTTGGTCTGCATATTCCCTTTGGTAATTGGTATGATCTAAGGTTTTGGATAAAGGATTAGAATGGTTGGAAGATTGCATGTATGCATTCTCATATGTTCATACATTTTGGGTGATGCATTGAGATCAGGTTTTGTGGTTACATCTCAATATTAGGTTGATCATGGCCGACCTAATATTTAGTCAATAATGAATTGTGAATTACATGAAAGATTTAGCTATGGTCCCAATCGACATCATGATGCTTGACACGGTTGAATTATTTTTAAATCCGACCTAGCTAATGCACACAGGTATATATACAAGTTGCTTAGAAGATTTGAATGCATGGAGAATGAAGCATGAGATATGTAGTAGTATGTGAAGCGAATGCGAAGAAGAGAAGAAGCATAAGTATGTGAACTAAAGACCAGTCTACAAGTGAATATTTTGAGCATATAAGGAACTATATCAACACTTGTGGTGCATTCTTATCAATTCAACCTTGGCGGTTAGCCAGCTCTTGTTTACACAATTTTAGTAGGCAGTAGGCCTTCATTTTGGACAACAAGTCCTTTGTAAGTAGTGAGATTGTGTATCTGGAAGTGAGCCACTCCTTTTATATATAACTATATACTGTGAGCTAATCCTCACTGTGGTTTTTCCCTCATTGGGTTTTCCATGTAAAATTTGGTGTTTATTGTGTTATGGAATGTCATGCTTTTTATTACTCTTATCTTCTCTGTAATTAAATGTTTTAATGGTGATTGTTCAATAAGTTTTTGTGGATACTAATTCACCCCCCTCTCAATATCTAGTTTATTCAATAGGGTCCATGCTTTGAAAGCAATACCATCTACATTCCATCAATTCCTAAATTTTCCTCATGAAAAAAAGGAGATTACCATATATGTCGACCCCAAACCTTTCCATTACTATGCTAAATTAGAGGAAAAGTATAGAAAAATCTAGTAAATACCTAGCAATGATATATATTTTCACTCATTTTCATACATTGACCCAACATCACTAGCTTCGTCCTCCACTACACCATCACCAATTGAGGCATCTAAATCTAATACCAAGATCCAAGTGCTTGACAAGGGTTGTGGGGAATACCTCATCAACCAGTCTTTTCTATTGGGATGCTTCCCCCCACACCAAAAAATTATGGAGGACCAAAAGAGATCGAACATGTTCAAGTTGTAACAATGATATTTAAACCTACCATCTTCACTAAGTGGGGTGACATGCACACTAGTAGAAAAATAGCAATAAATGACTAAAAAACTACTAAAAATTGCATATAAATGACTAAGCTTGGTCACGTGACCATTAGTAGTTTACTTCTGGTCATTTATAACGCGACCAAATTTATGACAAACCATTTTTAGTCATTCAATTGGTTGTTTTGAATGATCAATTTGGTAGTATATTTAGTCGTTAATTTAGTCATTGATTTAGTCATATATTTAGTCATATAAATGACTAAGCTTGGTCATGTGATCATTAGTAGTTTATTGCCAGTCATTTATAACACAACCAAATTTATGAATAAACCATTTTTAGTCATTTATTGGTTGTTTTGATTAATCAATTTGGTATTATATTTATTCATTAATCTAGTCATTGATTTAGTCATATATTTAGTCATATTTATTCATTGATTTATGTCAATTGGTAGTATATTTAGTCAATTTAATTATTAATTGATTTCAATTAGTAGTATATTTAGTCATTTTAATTGACTAATTTCCATTAATTGGTAATAAATTTAGTCATTTTAATTTTTAATTACCGTCATTTGGTAGTTTATTTTATTAATAAAAAAGATTACTTATCAACTATCTAAAATATTTTCACAATAAAATAGCAATGAGAAGGTAAAAATAGCTTATTTTATTAATCAAAAATATGTTACATACATCTATGTAAGCGTGAAAATGGAGTTACAATTTGGTGTCCCAACATGAAAGAACTGAAAATATTATAATAAATTGTTGAGAAAGAAAAGAACTAGCTGAAATCTACTCCAAAACCTTTCGTTTATGTTGATTCAGCAGCTTACAAAAGAATAATCCAATTGCATAAATAGTGGCAATGAGCAAATTTCCCACTTGCCCATTTAGAATAAATTGCAATTGTAGAACATATGACACTTTGCAACCTTCAATGCAACCATTTCACCCAAAAAATTCCTAGCTTGAGCATTATGCTACGATCCTCTCACTTCCTTAGAAATCCATTCCACCCATGACTGGGCTTGGTTTTTCATCCTTTGGGAGTTCAACAACCATTGCCTCTATGGTATTCAACAATGAAGATACACTACAGTAAAAACAACACTATGTTTAGTGTACATAAAATTGCATAAAGTGATAAAACGTAATAGTAAATAAACATGTAAAAATAACAAAATTCAGTTAAGAAGTTTTTTAAATTAATTATAATAAAGATAAATAGTTTTACCTTGTTGCATCAACTAATGCAGTTCTGATAAATTTTAGAGGATTGACAATGCCAACCTTTATCATATCAACATACTCACCTACAAGTTGCAGCACAACACTAAATTTATTAATTAGACTCAACGTCTAGGAAAGAAAAAGAAACTTCAAACATTGTCAATTTAGTAAAAAAATCATCAATTTCAAATATCATCAGACTTTATAATGTTAAGTACTAAGAACATAATATGCTCATAGTCTAAGTACACCTTTAGCAGCATCATAGCCATAATCAAGATTCTCTTGTTCCATTAGTTTTACAACTACAACAACACCCTCGACACCAACATTGGAAGCAATTATATGTACAAGAGACTTCAAAAATTAGAAAAAACAAATGATTAAACACTAAGATAAAGCCTATTTCTAGACAGAAACAAAAGATAGTTTTGGTTAGTAATTTATACCTTCAATGCATTCTGAATTATCTGAACTCCAATCTTCTGGTCAAAGTTGGTTGTAGGAATTGTATCAAGCTCTTTTGTGGAATAGAGAAGAGAAATACCACCACCTAGAATGTATCTTCCAGTAAGCACAAATCTATAACCTTCTTAAGAAAAATATTATGAAATTTCCAAATTTATTTACTTGGTAAAATGCACTCCTCTACTTTTTCCTTCATTGCATTCAATGCATTCGTGACTCTATCTTTTTTCTCCCTAAATTCAATCTCAGTAGCTCCTCCAATCTAAATTGAATAAAATACCATCAAAAAAATCTAGATACAATATATCATCCTAATTTGAAAATATTAAAATTATCTTCAAACAATTGATCACAGTTTGATTATAAGTTAAACCTTGAGAACAACTCCTCCTCATACCTTTAAAAACCTCTCTTGGTGATTTTCTTTGTCATAATCAGATGTGCTTGCTTCAATATTAGTATCGATCTATGACCAAATATTTTGTCAGCCATGCCAAGCATACCAACACAAATCTCTTATCAACTCTATTGTCACCAAGCATTATAGTCTTGCAAAAATATTATCATGCTTCACTCTAATAAAACTCACCTACTCACATCTCCCTTCAATTTATTTTTTGTCACCACCTCCATCAAGAATTATAGTATCATCCTTAGAGATAGTCACCTAGAATAAAGAATAACTAATCTTATCATACAACAAAATGTTAAAATGACAAAAATAATTTGAGTAACAACACAACAAAAACCTTGTTTATGGATGAAAAAAACATTATACGCCTATATACAAGGATAATACTATGTTTACCTACCTTCTTAGTTGTTCCAAGCATACAAAATTCTACTTTGTAAATCTTCATACCAAGATCCTCTAATATTAATTGAAGATAACTAACAACCATAAATACTTTTCCTTGAGAAGTGGAGAAAAAAAAATGGAAAAATACATGAAAACTAACTCAATTGAGAAACAAATTTGGTTCAATAGGAATCACATGAAGAATCCAAACTTGCATAACAAACAAGAAACTCCAAAGCCAAAAAAGATATTAGATACATAGAAACATACACCTAACATGTCAACCAGTAAGTGCAACAAGATCCTGCAAGTTATTTTTCCTATTTTCACCAAAACCAGGGGCCTTAATAGCACAAACCTGATTTAGACACAAAAATACTTTTTAAATGCTAAGGATCTAGAATTTAAAGTTTAAAAATAATTTAAAAAGTAAACAAGATTTAAATAGAAAAATCCATCAACCTTTTCCCCTGCACGAAGTTTATTCAAGATCAAAGTAGCCAACACTTCACTCTCTACATCCTCTTCTACAATTAGAAGAGGCATTTGTTTCTATGATAAATACAATAAGAAATTATGTTATTTATCTGTAATCAAAACATTGACTAAACATAGATAGATATCCTAAGAATCATAAATTAATCATAGATACAATAGATTGTATTCTCTTAAAATACAAATCACCTCCAATGCTAGCTCCATCTCTTGAACTACTACTTGCAAGCTTGACACTTTATTTTCACGTATAAGAACTAGAGGATTCTCCATTTCTTGCTCTAGTTGAGTAAGATTAAAATATAAGAAAGAAAGGAATTCATAGTCACATAAAAGCTTGAAATATATTACCAATGGACATGAAAATAACACAAATTATTGAGACAAGAAATAAAAGGCAAATAGGAGAAGCATATTTTAAGGATACAAAGGATAAGGAGCATCCATGTGATAGGGTCCCTAAAATATTGGAATTCTCAGTTCAACAATTCAAAACTTTGGTAAATATTTGGGTCAAGACTGGTTAATAATTGTTCTTCTAAATTTTTCTTTCACTGTAATCAAGAAATACAATGAAAATTACTTATACTTCTAAAATTGTCATTGTGTGGTTTAGAAGAATGGTGGGAACAATAGATGAAATTTGGCAAACTAATACATTAATGATAAATAAAACATTTTCAGCTTCCATGATAATCATTCATAGGTTTCTAGGGTTTAATAATGTAAATGGTGGAGAAAGGTTATGTCTGCTCAAACAACAAAAACTCTCAATCAAGATTATATTGAAAAACATAATGTTGATGTTGTTCCCTACATATCTATAGATTTATATTTCGTAGAACCTCGAAGGTATAGACTGTGAAAACAAATTTGTATCAAGCCTATAATAGAACACTACAAATACTAGGATCTATGGAAACTTCATATTTTGAATATTGAATAATACCACAATTGAATCAACGAAGGAGAACTCAATGAATTAAAAGAACTAAGCAACTCTTTAGTTTGATGCTATCTAACAAACTATCCATTTTAATGCAAATGATAAACAAATCCAATTTTAGAAGAGAAAAACAACTTAGCACATAATTATAAGGTTAGATGTAGATTATTTAGTTAATAAATATGTGTATTCCATCGTGATATAAAAATGAATAATACTAGAATTCATATCCAAGTTGAATATGCTACACCATTTAGTAGTTAGTCTCCAATAAGTTTAGGTGTTGATGAAGATAAACCAACTCATCAAATCGAAACACCAAAGTAGTGTAGTAGCATCAAAACTTGTATTTCCTAATATTGTATCCTAAGAAATTTTGTAGATATAACCCTTGATGAGATCTATCAAGCTGGAAACAATAGCTTATGTAAATTTTCATTGAAATGTCTCATCAACTTCCTTAATATGTAGCAAAGATCAGGAAGTCAACCAAAATATGAAGATGAAAAATAGGATAAAAGAGAAATTACTTTCCTACTTGGTGCTATAACCCCACTCATAAATGGATAAGAATCCCATGAGCTCCAATCTAAATTAAAATACACTACGATGATTTTAAGTATAAGATTGTTCTTTAGCATATAAACAGACACTTCAACATCCAAAGGAAATAGATAGTATCGCAGAAGGGCAAGGCATTAAGAAAAAATGATGCATACACCCTAAATGAATTAATATAAACCATCAAAATAATTTAACATTCTCTCAATACAATAAGAAACCTAGCTACAACTTTTAAATAAGTAAAGAAACATGGAATTCGACATTGTGAAAAAAAATTCATACCCAAAGTAGAACATTCAATGTTAACACAACTACCCCAATAGAAAGCACAATGAAAGTGACACTAGAAACCTTAGATTGCAAACAAAAAAGAAAGAACCAATCCCCAATTTCATTTCATAATCCTCGGAAATATATAATATATAAATAATTATATCTATTCCTATAGTCAAATTATTTGGTAGGCATTATTTTTTGTTGTTGTTTTAAGCTAAAAGCAATTGAAAATTGAAAATTTGGGATATGTGGGAATTGATTATGAAGTTATAGATCATGAAAGCTCTTTGGAATCCCTTCATCCTCCAAATTCATCTTGGAAAATAGTGACTTAACAGATAGATTATAAATCTAATAGATTATGGTTTTGAATTTCTCCTTTTATTCTATCTATGTAGTGAAATTTCTTTAGTCAAGCTCTCTTTTTGTGAACAATAAATCTTGGAAATTCGATCCATGTACATTCTATACACATAACTTCTAATCCTTCAATGCTCTAATTTTGTTTTCTTCTAGATAGTACCACACGGTGCTTCATTAAACATGTTTTTCTAATTTGTGTATTATTTTAATACAAGACATTTCACATTGGAAAAAAATGATAAGAAGATAGAGAAAGGACGGGTATCAATCATTTGAGCATAAGAAAAAATTCTTGAAGCTCCCCTACAACATCATTCCAAACATGTCAAGTGAAGCAATTCAATTTCTAAACTTATAAAATAAAATTAAACAAATTTAAAGCTCGTATATTAAGTGCAGAGTAACTATGGAAGGCCTTAACAAAGCTTCAAGAAAATGCAATTGGTAGTGTCAATCCAAATTCCACAACCTTGCCAGTGTCCTCCCTGCCTATGCCAAAATGGGAGGTTTGGAAGAGGGTATGGGCACCCATCAAAACATAAAGGATAGAGAATTTATTTATGACGTTATACTTACAACTACCCTTGTAGACATGTAAGAAAAATGGGAAGCATAGACAAGGTACAAAGATTGTTTGACAGAATACCTAAAAGAAGAAATGTGGTCTAATGGTATGCAATGATTGCAGGAAATGTAAAAAATGGATTTGTTTAAAATTCATTAGAAACTTTCAAGAAAATGTGATTGGTATGCATAAAACAGACTTGGCCACCTCTCTCCCTACCTCAATCAAAACAAGAGCTTTGAAGTAGGTTATGAACATCCATCAAAGCATAATGGAAGGGGGTTTTTTGTCAGATGTGATAGTTACAACTACCCTGGTATAAATGTATGTAAAATGTGAAACCATAGAAAAGGAACGTTTTGTTTGATACAATGCCTTGAAGAGATTGCATCTCATGGAATGCATTGATTGTAGGATATACACAAAATGGAATTTTTGATAAGCCCTTACAAACTCTCAAGCATATGCAATTGGTAGATGTAAAGCCAAATTCCACAATATAAACATAGAATCCCCACTACAACATCATTCCTTTATAGCACGTTAAGAAAATTTTGTGGTTATAAAACACAAATGATACATAGGGATAAAATAGAAGTAGTAGAAAGGGATCAAAAGAAAACACAATTGCTTAGAGCAGTCCAAAAAGTAATCTAGCCACAAAATATTCTCATGGGAAATCATATGAGTTAAAACTCCAAATGAAGGATTAACTGGTGTTGAAAATATTTCCAAGAGTTAAAAGTAGCAATAGCCTACCTACATGGCATGCAATGATGAAATGGACAAAATCTTATTGGCTTATTAAAAATTTGTTGTCATATAGTGCAACAATCACAAAAGAACTCCGCTATATTATTATCTCCCTCTTCATAGGAGTGGAATGAGATTCAATTTTTGAGTCATTAGGATAAATATTATTAGTATTAATTTGTCTTTAATCTTACAATTGTCATCTAGCTTTGTTGTTGGAACAAAAAGAAAAGTTATCTTATAAACGAGTGATCTGTGTTCAAATTCAAACCACCACATCCAAGATGATGCCTTTCTTTTTCCATGCTCAGTTCCTAAGTATCCCCCCATATATGAAGTCCATTATGGTCTATATGAAGATGATTCCAACCCCTATCATCTATTTCAAGAGGTTTGTGCATCGACCGCTTGCATGTCAACCTTCGAAATGAAAACGGCCTTTCTTGAGGCATCCCAACCCAAATCAGGAAGCCAAAAATTTTGCTTCACTTGGTTCACCAATTCCTCATTGGGATTAGAGGGAGATGAGCATTGGGCCTCCTTTTGATGCTACTCATAATTAGACTTGACTTTGAGGATGAACTGCAATCTGACAATGATGCCAATCCCTATATGCTTAACCCCATGGAGGATACCTTGGGAAGCAGTGTTGTCTCTCTAGATGATCCTATCAACCTTGCTACTTATGAGGAGAATGTTTCCAATTCCAGTCATGCTCCTAAACCTAATAGATGTTACATAATATTTCATGCATAGTGGTGGGTTAGGGAGTGCTTGGAATTTAGGGTGAAATGTAGAGAAGCAATTTTTACATTTGCTAGTTGTTTTAAACAAGGAAGGAATATCTAAAGATAGGGACAATAGAATCTAATTGGTTCTTGGTTGTGTTTTTGGGACTTTTATATGGGGTTACATTTTTTTGAGTTCATGTTAGACTTTGGTTATCATATATGCTCCTTTTGAGAAGGTTTTTAATGGATGTTTGTATTGTTCTTGTGCTCCTTGGGAGTTTAATTTTTATTTTTTTTGTTCTCCAAACTACTTGTATGAATGATATTTATACCTTTTCCCAAAAAAAATTAAAAAATGGATGGCACAAACTATAATGAGCATCACATATATAATTAAATTTATTGTGAATATATATTTTCTTCAACATATTCATATTAGCTCTCTAGCTTTGAACAAAAAAGGTATAGATGACCAACCACTATGGCATAAACTTAAAGATATATCATGAAGCCTTTGGGATATTTTACCATATATTTTTCCAAAAGAAACAAATAAATATATTGCTCAAGTGGATTTCTAAAATCACTTACAAATAAAATACTTGGCACCAATGCACAAGGAGGATAGTTGCATCAACAAGAAATTGTTCTTGCAAATTAGTGAAAATAATTTAAGAATAAGGAATACAATATTTTGGATACAAGTGTAAAACCACACAAGAAAATATATTTTACCCACTGCAACGACCAAAATACCCTAGTTAACAAACACAAGCACAACAATTGTGATATACCTGCAAAAAAAATATTTATACTAATTGGGATTGATTTTCATTGAGAAGTTATGCATACAATAAATAAATACCAACCATGTCTTTCAACCCGAAAATGGAAATGGAAATAAGTCATTGGGGTTGAGAGAAGGGAAAATTACAATATTCATAAGCCAACATCCATTGCATATTTTTTCTTATAGACTTTGTCATGTATGCTCAAAGATTCCTTTTGAAGAGTTTTTGCAATCTTATTCAAGCACTCATAAGAATTATTTTCATAAGGTTGTAAGTCCTCCTATATTGTATTTATGATTGAGGTCACATTATCAACTATTTTTGTGGCCCTGTCAGCAACCCCTAAAGTTGTTCTCTCAACCCTTTTTCCCTTGTATGGAAGCGAGTGTTCCTAGCAAGAAAACATCCAAAAGTGACTCTAGTTTTACTATTCATAATTAAAATCTTAATCATACAATTAAAAGCTATTTAACTCTAAAAATTCTCCTATTATTTTTAACATAGAGCTATGGTACGAATTTGGCTTTTTGAAGATAGAGAAGTGCAAATCTTACATGATAACTATAGTGAGGAAAATAAGAGCCCTGAATTTCTATATATAGTATTCATTTGAATGAGGTTCATGATATAGACTCTTCTTCCTATTCTTATTGTAGCAACAATATTTGACTACCAAATAAGTTCCATAAAGCACACCAACAATAGTCTAGGAACTTGTAATAGCATATCCAAATGCGCTAGTGAAAATAGTTGACTACAATGATACAATTCTAGTGTCATTTATTTAATTAACACTATTTAGTTTTCCTCCATACACAATTCAAAGTAGGGTATCTAGACAGGATAAGAATCTTTACCGCCCAAGAATGCTTGTTTTCTATGTCATGCCCTCCTTTGTATCTTTTGAAATGATTGAGAGGATCAATACTATTTCTTGCAACCAAAGGAACCAAAGGAGTGTAGGTTCCATTATGTTGGTCCTCTCCTATGTCATTTCTTCTTTCTTGCAATTTTTTTTTGCCTAAGTAATGTGCTAAAAATAAAATAGAGGATGAGAAATTATGAAAAACTAAAGTGATACCTTATGTTTCAAATGCATTCAAGAAGTGAAAGGATTTGAAACAAGAAAATCACTATAATAAGTGTTTGAAGTTAAACAAAGGATGAGAAAACGTGAATGCTTGAAATAACTTGTGTAGTTCCAATTTCCAAATCAACATCAGGACCACCTAAATGTATCATCAAGAATAAAGGATGAGAAAACATGAAAGCCTACAAGAACATCCAAACTAATGTAGTCCCTACATAATGTATAAAAAATAATGAAAGGGTAGTGAGGATTTCTTAACAGAGGTACACCATGATGCAGAGCTCAAACTAATGTATCATTGTACAACTCATTCCCATATTCCTTCTATAAAGAAAATAGGCCCTTAGTGTGGGAAATCAATCAAGGACTCTATTGGTTGTTTAAGGTTTTTTAGAATCTACAAGGATGCCAAAAATTAATTAGAAACATCCAATGATAAGAGTAATCACAATTTTGGCAAGATGACCTACCACAAGGTAGTTTTCCCATCTCCACTAACCGTTGTTAGCAAGGATGGAACTCTAGACCATGTAACTACTTGAATGATTGAATTCAGATAACAAATTAGACTCTTAAAAGAGGATAAAAAAATTTCTTCTTGAAACCCTAATCCCCTCAAGGCTAAGTGTACATCAATGTTGCCATCTAATAAAGAATGGAGATGAAATAAAACCCTTGAACAACCTGGGTACTTAATGGAATCCAAAAATCAAAGCTAAAATGGGCATGTGTTTACATTATCAAATTTGTGTGAAATAGGGAATAGAAAGTATTTACTTGGGCATGGCAAAAGGATTGAAGTCTGGTCCCAACACACGTAATTTTTGTAGAGAAAATCATGTCATGATCATATTCACCAGGACAATGGCGATAAATATAATTGTTCAAAACCCTATTATAATATTCAATGGGGAAAAAAGCTAAGGAGTAAAAGCTATTGATTGGGAAAGCCTTCAAAAATTAAGTGTTGCACCATATTGATTGGAAATGAATGGCCTCTAACATAGATAATTGATTCCCTCTTTGCTTGTAAACTTTTGCATAGATAGGTACCCACTCCCACCAATAATTTCCAATTCAAAATATTTTTAATTATCCACTTTAACATCATATTGTTTCATTTTTGTTTATGTAACTAATTACTTAGTCATTTTTATTTGTGTGACTAATTAGTTATTTGTTTTTTTACCCAACGATCAACTTAGTCACTTATTTAGTCATTTTTAGTTGTTGTGACTAAATTTTTTAGTCATGTAGTCATTTATTTTCCAAATTCTACTAATGGCAAGATGAGGAAGTATGTGAAGAAGACCTATCTTCGTGGATCTACAAAGAAGAAGGACGGTAACAACCACTACCTCCCCTTCCTAATGATAAAAAGAGTAAAGGGTATCAACTAGTGAAGAACATGGGATTCACTGGACAATGTGGCCTTGGTTGACATGGACAAGGTAGAAGAGAACCAATCATTATGGAAAAATGCTTGAAGAATCTCGGATTTGGTTATGTTTCATCTAACATGATTACCCCAACTACTAAAAAAATATCCTATGAAGAAGAAGCTACTTCTACCATTATTGAGACATAGGATACTTGCAAACATCTAGAAGACTATTTGTATATCCAAAACATATTTGAAACCCTCAACGTAAATACTATCATCGTCGAACCTACATCTAAAACCACATCTGATGATGATCATATCTAAATAAGTTCTAATGAGTACAAATGGGATTCTTGTGACTCAAGTGAATATAACCTATATAACTTATGGAGCTTTAAAAAAACCAATGTCCCTAACCTAGCAACAACATCCATAAGCTTTTTCGATACCAAAAATAAAATATCCTTACATTATCCATAGCTGATAGATTGGGACCAACAACATCATACTCTAGTTTTGGACACATTCTAGAATGATGAGGCTATTGTGGAGTGTTGAATAGGACAACTGATAGGGGGTGAATCAGTTGTCACCAATATAACTGCTTTCACTATTTACTAGAACTAAACTATTAATGATTTATCTATAAATGCAAAAATTGAAAGTTATCACATAAACACAGTAACACCAGATTTATGTGGAAAACCCAATAAGGGAAAAACCACGATGAGGATTAACTCATACTATAGAGAATATAAAAATTGATTACAAAAAGGCTCACTGCCTAGAATAAGGCTCACTACCTGAAGTAAGGACTCACTGTCCACAAGGCTACAACCTGAATGGCTCACTGCCACAGAGATACAAAAGTGATGGCTTACCACCAAAAGTGAACTGATGAATTATACCTTTTTGTGATGGATTCAATTCTAGATGAAGCTTAGTACAGGTAGTATTGGATATCAGTAATCACTCATTAGTTATGCTTTGATCATGCACTTACTATCTTCGCCTGCTTCACTTATTCTGTTATGCTATATTCGCTATATTTTTTGCCTTTATATCCTTCCTCACAAAAATATCCCTTTTATTATATCTCTGCTTCATCATGTATTCCAGAGAGACATATATGCATATATATATATGTATCATACTCATCAATTAGGTCGGCCAAACATCCATAGAGTATTGCACATGCTAAGTCGGCCAAGGTCTTTGAATACCCGAATCAAGTTTGTTACACAGTAGGAATCGAACCTAAAAACCAACATACCAGACCATATATAACGGTCATCTTCAATGAGAAATATCTTTCGGTAAATGAGTCATACATACAGTACTATCTTGACATTAATGACAACCTGCTAACATTAGTGACAACCATTTGATGCAATCTTCAGTCTCCAACAATCTCCCCCTTTGTCATTGATGGCAACACAAGGTGTGAAGAGCCAACAATAACAATTTTTGTAAATCTTTCATTTGTTTCACATTCTTCTTTTCTCCCCCTTTGACATCAATGAAAAAATATTTTCAAGGATACCACATTGATTGTTCTGATTACTCACCATATCAAAATTGTTCTTTACAAAAAGTGTTTCGTCTAAATTTTTAATCTCTCCATATCTTTATCTCTCTATTTATCCCTTTTTATTACAAAAAGATCATCAAAAATGATTCTTTACCTCAATCCTTCTTTCTTTAAAATATTTCCTTGTATTTTTCTTTCCGTTTTGGAAGACATGTTTTCCAGGAATCCACTTCTAGCCTGATGCATGGACAAATACTGTCGTTATTTTCTATAAAATCATTTTTTTCTAGAAGAGTATCCAAAATAGAAATATCGTATGCGTTGTTCTCAGCATCTTCTAGGAGACCGAAAATTTGTTCCAATCTCAACTCAGTTATCTCTTTGACTTTCCAAAATTTCTTCACAATATTATCCCTTTTTATCATGATAGCAAGATCAGATTGTAAGGAGTTGATCCTTTTATTTTAAGTTCCATCCTTGTCATTAAGAACATCATATGTTTTTCCAATAGAGTTCAATTCATGCTCAATAGAATCAATTTTTGTTTTGTAGTTCCCAATAGCAGTAGACCACTAGAGACAATACCTATATACATTGTTTACACTCTTGATGTAGGTTTTTAGCTCATTTATACTCTCAATCAACTTCTTCTATGCATTTCAACATCTTTTTTCCATATCTAATTGAATTTTATCTTTTTCTATTGTTTCACCAGGTGACAGGTCCTTTAATCTGTATTCAATATATTTGATCAATACTTCGATAAGATACTTGTCAATTTTCTTTGATCAATATCATTATGAATTATGTAAATGGCCAGAGTGTCTGTAATTTCATCCTGTTCATATGAGGTTTGGGTCAACCACATATCTCCAATCTTATTCAATCCATCAGGTTGCTCAATAATGTTTAACACTTTTTCTTTAGTGATGTCTTCTTCATCATCATCTATTGATACCAGATCAAATGTTTTTTGCAATTTTCATCTCCTTTTCTTCTCCCTTTTCCTCTGTCTTCTTCTTCTTTGTTTTCAGAGGGGAACATGAACTAATTCTTTTTGTTTTCTTCTTTCCGCTAGAGAATCCTGCTTTAGATATCATATCAGTCTGGAAACCACACCAGAATTCCATGTATTCATTTTGATTTCAAAATATTCTTTGCAGACCTTTTCTTTTTTAGCTAGATAGTTCGGATATCGATAAACTTGTTTCCCAATAGGTGTAGATGACTTCCACACAACATTTTCTTTCAATAGTAATAAATTCAAAAAATACATCATCAAGCATATAACTAGAGATCCAAATCAAAAAGGATAGTTGTCATTATTTTTCATTGTTATATTTTCCATTAATTGATTTCTCAGTAATTCACACAGGTCAAAATCCTTGTTCTTAACCATTTGATGCACAACATAAACGACAATTGCAGAGGTAGAACCTTCCCCATTCCTGAAATATATCTTATATGAGATTCCATATGCCACATACCTTATTACTAGGTTGATTATGGTGTGAATTATAAGTTCCCTTTGATCTCCTATAACTCTAGTTAGGGCTTCGACCTCTTTGTTCTTTATAGACTTCTTGACTAGAACGGGTCCATAATTGTATAATCATGTTATTCCTACAATTGCTTCTTTCATGAATTCATAAGGTTTGTCAAGGATCATATGTTCACATTGAATTCTTCTTATAATAGCTTGAACAATGTCCACATTCAGAAAGTATGGGAATTCACTCCAAATGTATAATCCCTTATGCCCTAGAGTCTTGACCATTTTCATTTTCTCAACTGAAAGAGAAGTCTCGAGATTCCTAATCTTTTCCTGATCAAATTCATCAATCTGTAACTTACTCAATTTTTGCAATCCGTTGCTCCATGGATTGAATATTACCATTTCCTTTGACTCCATTGCTTCAACCTAGATCTTTGTACTTTTTCTTTCCAAAAACCTAACTTTTTTACTTCTCAACTCGTTCACTTCAAAATGACTACTCAATCTTCCTTATTATAGCTTTTTAGGGTTTCATCATAAAGGATAATTTATTTCTTGTGCATCATCATTCATACTTTAGTTTGTCAGAACCTTCTCCCACCAAATCTGTTAGCCATATTGGGAAATGTATTGCAGCCAAAAATAGTTCCGCAAATCCTCTATATTTCTTGTTTTCTATCAAGATTTTCTTTATTACCTTGAGAATGAGAATTTTCATTACTTATTCTTGTGTCATCACATGACACCTCTTATACCGAGGGTTAGATAAATTTTCCTATGATAGCTCCCCTTGAAGCCATTACTAGATTCAATTCATAGAAGGGGCATCTACATTAGGTGCAGATACTGGATTCTCTGATTTGTCCTTGTTCACAAGTTCTTCTTTCTTTCTCCAAATCTTTTCCATTTCTCTTCTCACTTATTCTAGATTTAATTTGTCCTTATGTTCTAGATCCACTTTCTTCCCAACTTTGTTCTTACATAATTTTGAAAAATGTCCTAGTTTGTTGCAAGAGTGGCACACAGTCGGTCTTTGATTATGAGAGTTTTTGTTAATCTTTGTCTTGCACTGGTTGGCCTTGTGTCCAAAAATATTGCACATGTAATAGTAACCTTGGAATGAATGAAATTTTCCACCGGTATTGAATATTTTCATCATTGTCCAACTTCTACATTCGATAGATCTATGTCCAAACGTGTTGCACACATTGCATTGTCCAACAAAGAATCCAATATTCTGACTTAATCTATTATGATTCATCATACTTCTGCATTTTGTTGCTCTATGTCTGAATTTATTGCATGAGTAAAAAAATCCATTAAAATATGTATACCTTTGATTATTAGGCTATCGGTTGGGTATCCTTTCGGTATTGATCCTTCTATTCTTTCCTTAATAAGTATTGCTTCTTCTTTGACTATTCATTTTTTTAATACTTGGGTTAGTTTTTGAGCTTTCTTCTTCTTCGAGTCCTAGACCACCTTTATCCTTTGCAGGATTCTGAGATGAAATCAATTCATCAATTAATCTTGAGCTGATCTTGAATTTTTCTTCAAAACTTTTTACCTTTTCCAGATCAAATGTTAGAGTTACTACTTCCTTTTCAATTTTTTCACATTTTTCTATTTTTTGATTGACAATTTTTTCGCTTTGCTCAATTTCCAATTTCAGAATTTCTTCCACCTTTTTGCTTTCTTCAAGTTTCATCCTTAGATTTTCAGCAGTCTCCTTAGCTTCTTTTAGTTCTTGATAAACTTCTTTGTGCTTCAACTTAAATTTATGGATTTTATTTCTTAGTTTTTTAATACATTCACCAGCTTGCTTGACATTTTCTTTCAGATTTTCATTCTCAAATTCTGAGGTCTCTGTTCTCAATTCTTCATCTAGGTTAGAGCCGTTCATAATTTGTTCAACCCACCAAGATCTCCTTCAAGATGTTAGACTTATTCCAAAGGAACTTGCTCTGATACCAATTGTTGAACATGACAACTGAGAGGGGGGGTGAATCAGTTGTCACCAATATAATTGTTTTCACTATTTATCAGAACTAAACCATTATTGATTCATCCATAAATGCAGAAACATAAATTTATCACATAAACACAGTAATACCAAATTTATGTGGAAAACCCAATAAGGGAAAAACCACAGTGAGGATTAACTCACACTATAGAGAATATCAAAACCGATTACAAAAAGGCTCACTACTTGGAATAAAGCTCACTTCCTGAAGTAAGGACTCACTATCCAAGGCTACAACCTAGATGGCTCATTACCACAAAGATACAAAAGTAATGGATTACCGCCAAAAGTGAACTGATGAATTACACCTTTTTGTGTTGGATTCAATTCTAGATGAAGCTCAGTACAAGTAGTACTAGATATCAATAATCACTCAATAGTTCTTCTCTTATCACACACTTACTATCTTCACTTGCTTCACTCATTTTGTTCTGCTATATTCACTACCTTTTCTTCCTTTATATTCTTCCTTGAAAAAATATCCCTTTGATTATATCTCTTCTTCATCATGTATTCTAGAGAGACATATATGCATATATATATGTATCATACTCATCAATTAGGTCAGCCAAACATCCATAGAGTATTGCAAATGCTAAGTCATCTAAGGTCTTTGAATATCCAAATCAAGTTTGTTAAACTGTGGGAATCGGACCTAAAAACCAACATACCAGACCACATATAATGATCATCTTCAATGAGAAATATCTTCTAGTAAATGATTCATACATACAATATTGTGTTGACATCAATGACAACTTTCTAACATTAATGACAACCATTTGATGCAATCTTTAGTCTCCAACACAGAGTTCATGGGACTTCGAACAAATATACCATAAGGAGATCACAAAGTAGTGTTTGTAGTGGAATTAGATCAGGAAGCATATTTTGGAGGGGGTATTGTGTATTCAAGTCGCAAAAACAAAATACAAAATTTAAAAGTCAAAAAGAGGTCCCCTAAAGAAAACCATAATGTGGCTTTATCGGATCCAAAAAGAAAGGACACATCTAAAGGTAAAAACCTCTCTAATGCACTCAAAGATGGAACATTCAATCTCCCCATTACAAAATATCAAGAGAAATCAACTCTCCTAATTGAATATGTCAAACCTATCTATGTCAGTAAAGAAGAAACACCAAAGATAACATACCATGCAACATCACTTGATTCTGAAGAAAACGTGAACTTCTCAGTATTCATCAATGAAAGAAAAATCAATTTTGCATGGACATATGTAGACATGCTAGGGATAGATTCAACATTGGTCATACATCACCTAGCCATATTTCTTGGAGCTAAACCCATCAAGCAGAAGCTATGAAGAATGCATCCATAGATTGCACTTTTGGTAGAAGTAGAACTTTAGAAACTATTAGATGTTGGTTTCATAAGACCCATAGACTATCTTGAACGGGTGTCTAATCTATTACCAGTATCAAATCCCACTGGGGGCATAAGAATTTGCATAGACTTCTGAGATCTGAACAAGGCTTTCCCAAAGGATGAATTCCCTCTTACCAGCATCGACATGATTGTAGATCTAACAATAGGACATGAAATGCTACCATTGATGGATGGATTCTCGGGATATAATCAAATCAAAATATAACCTGAGGACCAACATAAAAAAAATTCACTTGTGCGTGGGGAACCTTTTGTTGGAATTTCATGTCATTCAATCTAAAGAATGCAGGGGCAACCTATCAATAAGAAATGACTACCATATTTCATGATATTCTACATACAACTATGGAGGATTATGTGGATGACATACTTGTAAAGTCCATAAAAAGAGGAGACCATTTGACCAACCTAGAAAAAGTATTTAACAGGCTCAAACAATACAACTTGAGTCTCAATCCAAAGAAGTGTGTTTTGAGTAACATCTGGAAAACTACTAGGGTACATAATATCAAGAAGAGGCATTGAGGTATATCCCACCAAGGTAAAATCTATATTGGAGATGCCTCCTCCAAGGACATTAAATCATCTGAGAAGTCTACAAGGGAAACTACAATCCATCAGGAGATTTATTGCATAGTTGACAGACAAGTGTCATCCTTTCACCTATTTGCTACATAAGGACATCACATTCAAGTAGGATGGTAGATATGATCAAGAATTTCATCAAGCCAAGGAATATCTACTCACTCCTCCATTATCAATTCCACCAATTCTAGATAAATCAATGATCCTACATGTTTCTACAACACCAACAGCATTAGGAGCTCTCCTAGCACAACTAGATAACAAAAACAAGGAAAGAGTGGTCTATTATATCAGTCAAGCACTGGTGGGCTATGAGTTGAACTATTTTCCCATAGAAAGAGTGTGTCTATCTGTAGTCTTTTTGGCACAAAATTTGAGACACTGCATCTTAAATAGACAAGTAAAGTTGATCTCAAAAGTAGATCCCCTAAAGTACCTATTGGAAAAAGTAGTTCTAATAGGCAGGATTGCTAAATGGGTAATGATATTGAGCGAGTTTGACATAAAGTACATAGATAAAAAAAAGATATCAAAGGAAAAATAATAGTGGATCAACTAGAAAAAGAACCAATGGAGGATCATCAACCTCTAACGATAGAATTTCCTGATGAAAGCATACTACTAACAAAACAAACAAGTCGTTGGACCTTGTATTTTGATGGTTCCCACACTCAACATGGCTCAAGAGCAGGTACCTTATTTCTCACACCAAAATATATAGTATACCTAAGGCTTACAAAATTTATTTTCCATGTACCAATAACATCTCTGAATATGAAGCACTAATCACAGGACTAAAAATGGCCATCAAATGGAGGATAAAGGAACTACAGGTTTATGGAGACTCTCAACTGGTAATAAGGCAAGTAAATGATGAAGGATGACAAGATAGTTCTATATAAAAGAATGGTGGAAAATTCCAAATAGTAATTTTTCATCATCACCTTTGAATAGGTTTCGAAAATCAGCAACAGAGCAATTGACACTATGGCGACAATAGGTTCACTTCTCAACATTCCAAAATATGAATTCCTTGTGGAGAAACTCCTCATACGAGCATTTGATATCTCAGAATCAAAATTTGTTTGTGATGTTATTGGCCCTAACTCACCATGGTACCAAGATACATTTGATTATATCTAGCATGGTATCATACCTCTTAAATTAATGGCAAGCCAAAAGAAGACCTTTATCCATAGAACCTCCTGATTCACTATCCTAGGAGATACCCTATACAGAAAAAGTCTAGATGGAACATTACTTCAATCTCTCAATGTGGAAGAAGCGCAAGCCACTTTATAGGAAGTGCACAAAGGTATTTGTGGGTTTCATGCCAGTGGACCTAATCTAGTACGAAAATTGTTGAGAACAAGGTACTATTGGCCTTCAATAAAACAAGAATGAATTTAGTACTCAAGAAAATGCCAATGCCAACAACACAATGACCTTGTTCACACACTAGCATAGGAACTAAGACCTATAATAGCACCATTTCCTTTCTCATAGTGGGGATTAGACTTGATAGGTAATATCTCTCGCACTTCATCCAATGGGCATAAATTCGTTATCACCGCAACTAAATACTTCAAAAATTTGATAGAATCAATTACATTAACATACATCAAATGGAAACAAATATCCAATTTCATCTTGAATTATCTAATCTGTCGATATGGAATTCCCTAAACCATCATAATAGACAATGGAACCCCATTCAAAAACCAAGATGTCAAAGAGCTTTGTTCCAAGTTTTTTATCCACCAAAGATTCTCCACACCCTACTATCCCCAAGGAAACGGCCAGGCTGAAGCGTCCAATAAAACCATCCTAAAAATACTGAAAAGGACTATTAATGATATCATTCGTTATTGGAATTTGCAACTATATCCAGCCCTATGGGCTTACAGAACTAGCATTCGTATACCTACAGGTGCCGCACCTTTTTCCTTGGTCTACAGATCTAAAGTAGTCTTACCTATTGAAGTTGAAAACCCCTCACTGCAGTATCCCTGAAAGGCATGGTCAACAATGAGGAATATCAGGTGTCCAAATTGAATAAGTTGGAACTCTTAGATGAAAGGTGTTTGAGCACATTAAACCATCTCCAATTTTATCAAAATCAGCTCAATCGAAGCTACAACAAGAAGATCTAAAACAAAAAAAATCAATTTGGGTACCTAGTACTAAAGAAAATCAAAAGTTCCAACTAAATTAGGATGGGAAGGTGAAGTTTGAACCAAACTAGTTAGGTCCTTTCATTGTCACAACAAGCTATGGTTCTGGATCTTATCAATTAGCTACTCCCAAAGGAGAACCTTTAGCCAAACCATTGAATAACAACCATCTTAAAAAAAAAATTATACTTAAACACATCAAAGTATCTCAATAAAAAGGCCAAAAAAATAAAAGAAAAAAGAAAGAAAAATAGTAAAGAGAAATAAAACATTCTTTGAGTGAAAACCACTTTGTGGCACTTCTATAATAGGTACCATAGTGAAAACTTGGTAAACATGTGCTACATTTGAATAAGACCTACATCTTTATCTATCAACACTATCTAGAGAATCCACCCATTTGTCCCATAATAAAATGTGCAAACCAACCATGCCTCGATAATTGATCAAGTGTTGAACCTTGTTGCACCATCAAAGTCTGCCTCCCCTAATGAACGTAATTTTCTCTCGAACTAGGGGAAACTTCCCAAAACTAGTAGTGGATTGGATTCTTGTAAATCCCATCATGGTAAAAAATTATCAAAATAAAAAACATCTAGAAAACAAACTTAAATAAAAAACAAAGTCAAAACATGTTATGCTTTGAGTCAACACCAATCTAACTATGTGGTCTTTGTGTGTATAATGTAAGAAACGCTTATCTATGATCATCCCCCGAGGCCCTAGGTTAGCTCCCCAAAATTCCAAAATAAAAGGAAAACATTCAAATATCTTATCGAAATCTAAAAACATTCATAAAAGTTAGAAAACTCCAAAAAACAATGTCAATCAACATAGTTGAACTACATGGTCTCTACGTGTATAACATAGGAAAGGCTTATCTATGATCAGCCCCTGAGGCCCTAGGTTAGTCCCCCAAAATTCCAAAACAAAAAAAATAATTCAAATATCTTATCAAAATTCAAAAACATTCATAAAAGTTAGAAAACTCCAAAAAAAAATGTCAATCAACATAGTCGAACTACGATGTCTCTGCATTCGTCACGTAGGAAAGGCTAATCTCTTATCATCTCCTAAGGCACTAGGTTGGTCCCTTTAGGTCCCCCTATTTGTTTCTAAATTTCTTGAAAGAAAAAAAAACAACATTAGATAAACTTAGAAAACCAAAAGGTCCTACCTCCATTATCACTTCTCCACAATAAACATTTCATCCATAGTAAAAAATCATCACCCTCGCCCTTTAACAATGCAAACAAAAAACAAAACAAATATCAAAATCAAAAAATCCAAAGTGAAGATCAAAATGGCTAGATATCTATCAAGTGAAAACAATGCCTAAGTATAAACTACCATACCTATTTGAAAATCATATCAAAAATCCTAAACATGAGTCTAAATAGATAAAATGTTCCTATAATAGACATCATCAACGAATCTCATCATGAAACATCAAAACAACTATGACAAGTGATATTGCAACATTGTTTATCTTTTTATAGTCTTATCTTTTTTATTTATCTTAAATACCACATTCCCAAGATCTCTCAAGGATTTCCATAAGGATTTAGAGGAGGAATGGTGGCATTAACTATCGATTTATGTTTGTTCTATTTGTAAGATATTTTTTTGATACTACCATGATGAATACTTTCTTTGTGTTGTGTATGGAAGTTTTTTTGAGAAATTTCATGTAGCAGTTGCATGTTAGGTATTTCATACCTATCTATGTAACTGGTCCAAAAGGTTTTAACACAACTCAACCATATACTCTAATAGGGTTTCCATATGTCTAGTATGAGCAAGAATATTATGTGTGTGTGTCGAGTCAAAGTCCACCCAATGGATAAAAATTCACCTTGGTTATTAATACCTTGGTTCATCATGTATGTTTTCTACATCAAAAAGGATTGTTAAAAGATATGAAACCTCTATGCAAGCAAAAGAAAAACTCATCAAAAAATAACAACATCAAATTTATATCCATCTCTAAATCATCCAACACTTATTTTGACAAAAAACTCCGTCCTACATCAAAATATCATTAGTACCACATCCATCCTACATCCAAAATTTCATTAGTACATATCATGACCATAATAAATCAATAAAACATCACGTATCATGTATCATGTATAAATCATCATTCATGACAATAGAAATTTATATCATTCATCCATCCACATAATATGTATACATTATAAAAGTACAAAACATGAACATGTATACATCAATATCCATAATCATCTCACAAAATATAAGAAAGTTGAATAAAAACATGGTATATCTCATATATCATCAAAACTGAGAAGGTCATATACAACATAAAGTAACATGTGTGATATCATAATACATAAAAATGCATATATATGAGGCCTCAGTTGGGTCGAGATGAACGTATATACAAATCATGTCTACAAAGTCTCTGAAATAATAATAATCACAAAATATCAAGAATTCTTAACCTTGATGGTCGTCCTGAGGTGGGGACCTCTGATGATCCTAATTTTGATGAGCTAATGGCTACGGCATAACTAGAGGTTCATCAGGCTGCCTGACAAAGTGACCACCTGAATCCGCCCATGTCTACATGCTAGGCTCTCCAAAATGAGGGTGTCATTGTGACCAGGGAACAAAGGCCTCATAAAGTGTCTGATAATAAGTGCACCTCTGAACTAGTTGCTCTCGCTCATACTAGTGTTGAGCCATAGGAATATATGAAGCCAATAAAATCTTTGTAGATAATCTAAGCTACCTCTTTGTGGCTAGCTCCTATCTAGAAACATCTCTCTCATGTCTGTAACTATCCCTCTCCTACTTGGCCGCATCTCGCTCGACAATCAGTGTTGTAACTTGTGCCTCAGTGGCCTACCTCCTTACAATATCTGCATCTCTAGTTTTTGTAAACCTGGAAATCTGTGCTACCACTACTATAGCCCCAGGTGCAGGAAGAGGACCCTATGCCACTAGTTGATCCTATTACATAAGATCATCCTATTGATCATGTTGTTTGTCCTATCCCACTCTACCCAGCTGCTCAACAACAATGAGGTGTTGTCTCTCACCCCTACATCCAGTCACACCTACTCTACCTATAGCTGGCCCACCACTAGCAAGATAAATAAATTAGAGTGGAACTTGATGGTCCCACCATTGATTGTAATCAGATGTAGTACCTGGGTTGGTTGGTCCTACAAGCCATCTCCATCCAACTAGAGCAAGCTGATGAAACTTGACAATAGTAGTAGTAGCAAGAACCTAGAGCCCCCATACCCTGACCTCTCGGGCGGTCCTCCCAAATTGAGTATGATAAGCATCGGGACAACATGTCTAATGCTTGTAAAATTGGTGAACTTGATCTAGTAAATAACACTTGAGAAAAGAATCAACATGATCGATCAACCAACAAGTCTGTTGGCCAAATGGAAGTTGCATGTGATCATCATGCCACGCATTGTAATCTAACCATGGCCTCCAAACAAAACCAGGCATATCATCAATAACATGATGCCAATAAGATATCTAGCCAGGCTAAGTGTAGTGTAGAAAATCACCATATCTATAAGAATATGGATCCTCTAGATCCAAATCCAGGACACCATCAATTCTCGTCACTGGGATGTGCTCCCAGGCCCATACATGCAACAATGTAACACCAACAGAAATGGTACTACCTCCCCAATAGGAAACCTCGTGCATATCTCTATATAGATGTACAAGGAGACAAGGGCCCCATGTGTACCTAGTACCATGCTCAAACATCTACTTAGAACATATACCCCAACCAACTAGAAACTATATACCTCGTCGATGAGGAATGATGAGCCATGAGACCAAAGCACATAGAACCAAGGAAATAGGGTTTGCACTGCCAATGAATGGAGATAAGTCTATCTTTGAATCCACAAATCAAAGATTTCTGACATCAAGAACTTGTTGCATAGTGTGGGTACCCAGTCTGACATCATAATTCATGAGCTCCCCATGAATTGAAATGTGAAGAATCCTCCATACATACTCTTGTTGCAAGTATGAATATGTTGCTGGAAAAATGAAGGTGTTGTCATTGATGTCAATTGGTTAACTAGTTATAAATTGGTTGCTATGGTCATTAGTATCATGAATGAAGGTTATTGGTTGTATATGTCAAGGATATTGAGAAAATTATAATCAACAAAGGTTGCAGGTATTTAGTGGTTCTGCAGGGTTTTGCTCTGGGATTTTCTCCTATGATTGTGTGGTTCAGATATGTTAATCATGGTTGTTGAAGGTTTGTATATCTAGATTTTGGGGTTCTGGATCATTGTACAATATGAGATATGTTCACCAGTTGTGAACTATATTTTTCAATATATCTAGTAGAGGTCCGAGAGAAATATAGTTGCTCCAGAATTCTTCTTTTTTTAATTTTTATGACTTGTGGTTTTGGAGATAAATTAACATGTTTGTATTAAAGATAATTTTGTTGTCTAGAAAGATTGGATCATGCTAAGGTTGTGTGTGCTTAATTTTTCTATGTGTTTTACATTGGCTTGTCCGACCGTGTGTTAAACACTACTTGAAAAATTTCATGAGAAGTGTTAGGACTTATTTAGGTCCTCATTAAGCATGTGTTTGGTTCATCATCATTCTAATTCCACTATAGAATTTTTTGGCACCGAGCTAATTTGAATTTCTAATACAAATGGTGTATGGCCAACTTTGGGTATGTTTCAAAGTTGAAGATGGTATAAATATAGATTGAGATATTTGAGGAAAAATAAAGAACAAATGAAATAAATATAGATGCAAGATAAATGTGAACAATGTGTATGTGATGCGAGGTTGAGCAGATTAGTGAAAAATCTAATTGTGAGGTTCTTGAAGCAATGAGTTGAAGGTGTACTCTATCATTCAAGCATATTTGCAAGTGTGTGAGTGATTTATGGTGGAAATATATATTAAATTGATATTGTCTTCTCTCTGTAACAAATCTCATCTATCTTCTTTGTATCTGTGTGGCAGTGAGCCCTCCTGGTGGTTAACCCTTGTTGGACAGTGAGTCTTGTTTTGGCAGTGAGCCTTTGTATTCAGTTTTGATATTCTTTATATTGTGAGCTAATACTCATCGTGATTTTTCCTTTATTGGTATTTCCATGTAAATCTAGTGTTGTTGTGCATATATGGTTTTTTCTTCTTTCAGTTTTTGCATTTGCACTTAATGATTAATCATTTTAGAAAGTAATTTTTTTGTGAATGGTAATTGAATTAATCACTAGTGATTGTTGTAAAAGAAAAACTTGCTACAACTGATTCACCCCCCTCTTAGTATTCTTTCTCAACAATTGGTATTAGAGTGAGGTTCCTTAGAGAAGAGCTTAACCGCTTAAGGTTTGGGATGGCGGGAAAGATCACTTTTGAGTGTTCTAGGTTTGATAGGACTAATTATGACATATGGAGAATAAACATGGAAGGATATCTAGAATATTGTGGATATGATGTTGAGAAATCTTACAAGACTGCATATACTGCTCCTTCTAATGGTCCAATTTTAGTTGATAAAATCAAGGCACATGAAGCGAATAACAAGGAAAAGTATATTTTGATGAATAATCTTTCACATCCTGAATTGATTAAAGTTTCAAATCTAAAGACTGCTAAAGAATTTTGGGATGCATTAGAAAAAAATCATGTAGGGAATGAAAAGGTCAAAGAAGAAAAGTTACAAAACTTGGAAGCACAATTTGAGATCCTACATATGTCTGAAGATGAGAACATTAAATACTATGTAGAGAGAGTTGATGAGCTAGTAGGTGAAATGCGGGGACTTGGTGCAACAATAGGTGAACCCAGGATAGTGAAGAAGAGTCTCAGAACTCTTCTCAATGCATATAGTGAAAAGGTATCTACTATTGAATAATATGTGGATTACAAGACTTATAGTAAAGATTAGCTTTTGGGTACTCTAACATCATATGAAATGAGAAAACCAAATATGAGAAATCGATCCAAATCAAAAACTACTTTTAAGGCTACAACTAGTGAAGATCTGGATGACGAAAATCTTGATGAAGTGGTAGCTAACTTTTTGAGAAGGATGAAAAAGAGCTCTGAGAAGTATGAAGGTAAGTTACCTTTTAAATGCTTTAGTTATGGAGGAATGGGAATGCTAGTATTTCTAATGAAGATTTTGATTGTGGAGAATTTGATGACAATGAATGCTTGTTCTTGGCTATAAAAGATGAATCTACTTCTGCTAACATTGAAAGATGGGTGAAAGAAAATACTCCAAAAAAGAGTGAAGATACAATGATTTATTCTCTTCATGCTAAACAAGAAAAGAACTATTAGGTTTTTGACAGTGGTTGTTCACATAACTTGACTGGTGATAAGAGTAAGTTTGTTAAGCTTGAAAATTATGATACCGGTGCTAAGATTTGTGGAATAGGTTCAGTTAGTTTTGATGGAAAGCATAATATTGATGATGTCTACTATGTTAAGGGTTTAAGGCATAATCTTTTAAGTGTTGGAAAGATATGTAGTAAGGGATATAATCTTGTGTTTGAGGATGAAAGATGTGAAATCAAGAAAGGATCTGAATAGTGATTGTTATTGGTAGGAAGTTTAAAGGAAACATTTATCAACTTAAGGGTGTTGATGGAAATTGCTTTATGACTCAGATTAATGACAATTGGTTGTGGCATCAGAGGATGTTTCATATGAATTTCGATAACTTAGCAAGAATTGGTGCTGTGCATGTTGTAAGATATCTACCGAGGATTACAAAGATGGTTAATGTTATCTACAAGAATTGTCAGTTTGGAAAGTAAGCTAGAAACAACTTTAGATCAAAGAAACAATCTACTATTGGACTACTGGATTTGATTCACACGGATCTCTGTGGTCCTAAAAGAGTGAGAAGTCTACAAGGTGATAGGTATTTTATGCTTTTGATTGATAATTACTCTAGATACACATGGGTTACTTTTTTTAGAGAGAAATATGATGCATTAGAGAGATTCAAGGCATTTAAGGATATGGTTGACAATGAAACAAACTTGAGAATAAAATGTTCAAGGTCTGATAGAGGTGGTGAATTTACTTTGAATGAGTTTAACATGTTTTGTGAAATCCATGGAATAAAAAGAGAGTTATTTTCTCCTAAAACTCCTCGGTAGAATGGAGTTGTTGAAAGGAAAAATAGAACAATTCAGGAAGTTGCTAGATCAATGGTTACTGAGGCCAGTCTACCAAAATTTTATTGGAGAGAATCTATTCATACTACTATTTATGTGTTCAATTGAGTGAAATCAAAGGCTAATAGTAAAAAGACCCCCTATGAGCTATAATGTGGAAGAATTCCCATGATCAAATATTTCAAGGTATTTGGTAGCAAATGTTATATCAGAAGGGATGAAGAAGACTTAGGAAAGTTTGATGCTAGATGTGATGAAGGTATCTTCCTTGGATAATCTACTAGAAGCAAAGCTTATAGTTGTTTCAATAAAAGGCTGAGAAAGATAGTTGAAATCACAAATGTCAAGGTGGATGAAGCATTGAAGAATTCAATTGAAGTTGATGGATATGTATCTGATGAACCTGATTGCATAAGAATAGAAGAAATTATGGAAGAATAAGATAAACAAAATGAAGAAGAAGAAGATCCAGTGGTTTCCCCAAAGACACCTAAATATGTACAAAAACATTATTCATAAGATCAGATAGTTGGAGACAAAAGGAAAGGAGTTTTGACAAGAAGCGGTGTTGTTGTTGCTAATGAGATAAATCTATGTCTACTTTCTAAAGTGGAACCAAATATAGTAAGTGAAGCATGTAATGATGAAAATTGGATGAAAGCTATCAAAGAAGAACTTATACAAATTGAGAAGAATCAAACTTGGGATCTAGTCCCTAGACCAGAAAATAAAAACATCATTGGATCAAAATGGGTGTTCAGAAACAAGTTGAATGAGAATGGAGAAGTGGTTAGAAATAAAGCAAGGATTGTGTGTAAAGGCTACTCACAAGTAGAAGGTATATATTTTTAGGATACTTTTGCTTCGATGGCTAGAATGGAAGCCATTAGGATGTTTTTAGCATTTTCTAGTCATAAAGATTTCAAATTTTATTAGATGGATGTTAAATATGCATTTTTGAATGGTGGATTGGAAGAAGATGTGTACATGGAACAATCAAAAGGATTTCAATTGTCATATCAACTGGATATGGTTTGAAAATTGAAGAAGGATTTTTATGGATTAAAGCAAGCTCCTAGAGCTTGGTATGCAAGGTTAGATAGATATTTGATTCACCAAGGTTTCAAAAAAGGTACGACAAATAGTAATATGTATTTTAAAATTAAAAATGATAAGATCTTGATAGTAGTTGTATATGTTGATGATATTATCTTTGGAGGAAATGAAAAAATGTGCAAGATGTTTGTTGAAGAAATGAAAAAGACTTTGAAATGTCTATGTTTGGTGAGATGAATTTCTTTCTTGGGTTGCAAATTAATCAAACAAAAAAAGGGATTTTTATTTCACAGTCACAATATGTAAGAGAAATGTTGAAGAAGTTTGGAATGGATGGTTCCAAACTAGTATGCACTCCTATGGTGACTAGTTGTAAATTGAGTAAAGATGATGACTCATCTAAGCTAATTAGAGAAAATACAGATCTATGATTGGAGGACTTTTTTATTTAACTGCTACTAGATCGGATATCATGCATGCATTTTTTCTTGTGGCTAGATTTCAAGAAGATCATAGAGAAACACATGTTGTTAAGAGTATATTTAGATATTTGGATGGCACTCTGAATTATGGCTTATGGTATCCTAAGGATACTGACTTTACACTAAGTGCTTATATAGATGCAAACTGGGTAGGTTATGTTAATGACAGAAAAATTACAAGTGGTGGTGCATTCTTTCTTCATTTTAGATTGGTGTCATGGTTGAGTAAAAATCAAGATTCAATTTCTCTATCTACTGTTGAAGCTGAGTATATTGTTGTTGCATCTTTTTGTACACGTTTTATGAATGAAACAGACATTGAAAGATATCAGAATAATATATGATGATCCCATTTCTATCTTTTGTGACAATACAAGTGCAATTAAAATTTCAAAGAATCAGGAGATGCCCTCAAGGACAAAGCATATATCTATCAGGTATCACTTTTTGAGAGAAAAGGTTGTAGTGAATGAATTAAATCTTGAGTATGTGTCAATGAAGGATCAGGTTGCTGATATATTTACAAAGGCTCTTCCTAAAGATAATTTTGAGTATCTCCAGGAGAAGTTAGGGGTCACTTCCTGTCCTTTATTGAACTAGATGCATATGGAGATGCATCAGTCTAATGGGTCTATAGATCTATCTTTCTTTTGGATTGATGTTTGGTGGCTACATCTCAAGAGGAGTAGGTAGTATCTTTTGTGGTTGGGAGTATTCAGTACTGGTAGTGTTCTTAATGTCAAAGGGGAAATTAGTGAGAATGTCTTTTTCCTTTTCCATTGATGTCAAAGGGGGAGAATAGAAAGTATCATGTGAAAAAAATTATTTACCAGGGGGAAGAAATTGAATTCATAAGGAGGTGTGTTCAGAGTTGTTGTCTTGTCTTTGATGGTTTTTCACATCATGTGTTTCCATTAATGAAAAAGGAGAATATTTTTTCAAGTATGAAGATGTTAATGCAATAATGAAGGTGTTATCATTGATGTCAATTGGTTAACTAGTTATCAATTGGTTGTTGTTATCATTAGTGTCATGAATGAAGGTTATTGGATGTATATGCCAAGGATTTTGAGAAAATTGTAATGAAGAAAGGTTACAAGTATTTAGTGGTTGCTCCAAGTTTCTCTCCAATATTTTCTCCTATGATCGTGTGGTTTAGATATATTAATCATGGTTGTTTAAGGTTGATATATCTATATTTTGGGGTTCTAGATCATTGTACAATATGAGATATGTTCACCAATTGTGAACTGTATTTTTCAGTATGTCTGGAAGAGGTTTGGGAGAAATATAGTTGCTTTGGATTTCTTCTTGTTTGAGTTGTATGAATTTCAATTCTAGAGATAAACTAACAAGTTTGTATTAAAGATAATTTTGTTGTCTAGAAAGATTGGATCATGCTAAGGTTGTGTGTGCTTAATTGTTCTATGTGTTTTACATTGGTTTGGTTGACCATGTGTTAAACACTACTTGTAAAATTTCATGAGGCATGTTGAGACTTATTTAGGTCCTCATTAAGCATTTGTTTGGGTCTCTCTCACTCTAATTCCACCATAGAATGTTTTGGCACTGACCTAATTTGAATTTGTAATACAAATGGTGTATAGCCAACTTTGGATATGTTTCAAAGTTGGAGATGGTATAAATATAGATTGAGATGTTTATGGAAAAAGTAAGCACAAATTCAAGAAAGATAGATGTGAGATAGATGTGCAACAATGTGTATGTGATGCGAGGTTGAGAAGATCAGTGAAAAATCTAATTGTGAGGTTTCAGAAGCAGTGAGTTAAATGTGTATTGTATGTTTCAAGCATGTTTGCAAGTGTGTGAGCAATTTATGGTCAAAATATCTGTTACACTAATATTTTCTTCTCTCTATAATAAATCTCTTCTATCTTCTTTGTATCTGTATGGCAGTGATCCCTCTGGGTGGTTAACCCTTATTGGATAGTGAGTCCTAATCCTGACAGTGAGTCATGGTTTGGCAGTGAGCCTTCTCTGGCAGTGAGCCTTTGTATTCAATTTTGATATTCTCTATATTTTGAGATAATCTTCACCATGTTTTTTTCCTTATTAGGTTATTCACATAAATTTGGTGTTGTGTGTATATGGTTTTTTCTTCTTTCAGTTTTTGTATTTTCATTTAATGATTAATCATTTTAGCAGAGTAAAAGTTCTGCGAATGGTAATTGAATTAATCATTGGTGATTGTTGTAAAAGAAAAAAATTGCTACAACTGATTCACCCCCTTCTCAATTTTCTTACTCAACACCTCCAAGGTGATGGAGGCCTCACTAGTCGGTAAATGAAAATACAATGACTCAGAGTGTCATCTCTCCACAAGGGCGGTCATCATTGATCTATGACATCTAATCATTGGCATCTAGCATATGTGTCAAAGTCCTAAAACATCTAAGACATCTTGCTCAAGCTCATGAAAACCAATGATCAAATCGAATAACTAACATGGTCATCACTCTCTCGAGTAAAGCAGTTTGAGAACTACCTGCAAAAAATCAACCCATAAATGTTAAGAATTTTCTATGAAAACACAAAATGAACCTAAGATTGTGAACAAGCTAGCTACAACTTTCAAAAATAGAAATACTAGTTACTTTTTTGACAAAAGTGGTCAATAAATTGAATAGTTGACATGTTTTGGTCAAAAGCGATCGATAAATTCAATAGCGACACAAATAACAAAAGCGGCCAATTTTATCAAAAGTAAACAAACTTACAATGGTGGCCAGTTGGTATGAAAAAATTAAATAGCAAAGATTTTAAGCGAAGGTGAAAACATAAGCTGACATCTAGAGCAAAAGAATACATTTTAATCAAAAGTGGTAGAAAAATGTGAAAGCGATACATTCACAAACATCAAAAGCGGCAAGAATGACACAAAAGTGTAAATTTCATGAAATTTTTGCTATTGCCTAAGAAATTTTCACGCATTAATTACTCAAAAATGAAAAGATGAAAAAAAGAAAAGAGAAGATACATCCTCGACATCGTAAATTGACAATCACAAAATCAAGGAATCTAGAGACAAGAATTTACTAAGCGTCGAGAATGCAAATGAGGTAAATAGAACCCTAATTACCTATTTTAACCCCCAAAACCCTAATTTTTACCTTGGAAACCCTCCTAGGTTGAAATTATGAGCTCCTGAGAACATTTGAACTATCAATGAGGGTCTTATAGTCTTAATTTTTCATTCTTTATGCATCTGATATGAAAATAAACATTGTTGTGAGCCTGGCCCCAAAAATGATTTTTTTAGCCAACCTCTTCAGGGGATAGCCCAACATTGTATTATCTTTCTGCTGACCACCAGGGCACAGTGGGGCATATAATTTTTTTCAAATCTTGATCTTAACATCGAATTCTTTGAAATAAAGCAACCAGTACTTTGTCTCAAAGAGGGACAAAATATATACATGTAAAAATGACCTAACACTTATCACACATTCTGAATGAAATTTTCTCAGCATCGGCATCATTAATACTTAATATAACTGCATTAGAGTGATGTTGAGTGGAAAGGATCCATTGGAAGTTGCAGAGGAAGCTAGGTTTTCTACGGGCTTGGCTGGAGGATGCCTGTCTAATAGAAAACGCTCAGATGTGAGCAAGGATCAGAAGGCGAAGCGTCCAAGGGAGGTAGGGGAAAAGAGTGGAGTTTTAGGCCACGGATCTGCTTTCTGGGGAAAGGCCAGCGACTTCTAGTTAGGAGTGGTGAAAAATACAGAGGCAAGGCATCTTTGTTAGGCGTCAGGAAAGAATGGAAATGTCATTCTGGCATCCGTTTCTCTACAAGAAGAGCTCAATGAAGAGGTAAATCACAATGTTAAAGTTTTCTTTGAACTAGGTTTGATTGGTTGCTTCAGGGGATTCTAGCCAAGTTTATGCGAGTTACATAAATGGATTTTTGAACACTGAGAACCTATGGAGAATGGATGTATTCAAACTTACCCAGTATCAAGAGGCTTCTTTATTGTTGTTTTTGAATCTGGTATTGACAGAAACAAAGTTCTAGGTGATTTTTTTGGAGTTGGGAAGAAATATTTTCTTTGTCATTAAAGCCATGGCATCTGGCTTTTAATCCTGCAACAATTTTTTTTGATAAAGTGCCATTGTGGGTGAGACTCCCAAAATTTCCTCTCCATCTTTGGTTTGAATCCTGTTTGAGGCTATAGGAAATTCTTTGGGAAATTTTTTGATGGTGGATGATGATTCTGCAAATTTGATGCATTCGACATATGCTTGGATTCTAGTGGAAATGGATGTGGCAAAGAATCTTCTAGAAGAGATTGCAATCAACACTTCTAATGGTTGTTGGAAGCAGCCTCTAGACTATGAAGGGGTTCCTTTCTGATGTAGACGATGCTTTCAAATAGGACACCTAGCTACGGAATGTGAAAAAGCCTATGTTCCTAAATCAGCTACTTGGTGGAAGGATGTGTCTAATTCACATTACGCGGTGGAAAAATAGGGTGAGAAAGAGGAACAGAGCAAGATTTATTCTCATGCGGTGTGTAACTCGGCTTCACATCAATCAAATGAGGCCTCTAAACAAAAGGGGGATTAGGTCACGTTGAGATGCATGTCTTGATCACTGATACTATGGTGAGAAGGGAAGAAGGGGTGGCGGAACAAAACCACCAAGGTGCTAAAACCCCAGAGTGTAGGGAGAAATTGGGGCTAACTAGGGGTCAAGAAATGGGGGAGATGCAAGACACCTCAGAGGATCAGTGTGGATTCACTGAATGTGGTGAGCAAGGAGAACCGGGTAGGCAACATGAAACTCCAAAGAAATGGCAGAAATAGGCTGGAAGAATGGAGGAGGGATGGCAGGTTGTGAAGGGTAAGCTAGTTAAAAAAGGAATGAAGGATACTTTCAACATGGTCTTGCGATCATAGACAAGGGACCAAAGGCAAAGGACACACTTGAATGTTTTGATAGAGGGTTTGGGATTTGTGCTTCTAACTATGGATTCATAAGGGGTTTAGGAGTTGTTGATTTGTGTATTTTTTGTTTGCTAGTGTCCTTTGCAAGGGGAGATGGTTTCCCTTGTTACCATCCTTGTTTGGGGGCAGGTCAAATCCCAAAAATTTAATAAAATACAATCATATTACTGATAAAAAAAAAAAACTTAATATAGCTGCATTTCACATCATTTACATCAAAAACCCTAATTTCCTCTATTAATTAAATAATCTTTAAATTATTTAATTAATTCACTATTTGATCATTTATCTAATCTTTATTCCCCCTAATTAATTAAATAACATCAATTATTTAATTATGTCACTAATTACCATATTCCCCTAAATTAATTAAATTATTATCACTTAATAGATTAATTAAATCACTTTCCCCCTTTCTAAATAGAATAATTAAATTCATTATTCAAAACACCATTCAAAAAGTTCAACAAATAAATATAAATTTATTTGTTAAAGTCAAACATGACTTGCACATTCAACTCAAAAAGCTTAATTAATTAATTCAATTAATTAATTATCCTCGCCCCCTTTTATGATTGAACAAATCATGACCATCGATTGCTCACTCTGATTGGATGAATGATTCATCTATTTCTTAACTAATTCATCTATTCTCCAATCCCACTAACCTCTCCATCTATTCCCTTAATTTCACTGAATACTAAACTTGATTTCATCAATCACACCGATTTTTCAATCTAAATCCACTAATTCTTCCCATCTAATTCCTCTCGATGGTTTTAAACTATTGATTAGGATATTCTACTACACAATCTAGATCATTCATCTTAAATCATAAAATCTATAAAAGAAAATTCTATCTTCTCACCATTCATCTAGAATTTACATAGCGAAGCACGACACAATTACCTCTTGAGCACGTTACAAGATATCATCACAATTCTAGTTCAACATTGCACATATTGAAGCTTTTGCAATGCATAATAGAGAATTTGCATTGATTACAATAATCCAACATTCAACATCAAATGAAAATACACTTTGACATGAGATGGGTAACAACATAGTTCCTTGATTTCATTGCTTGTTCTTCATTGATTTTTATATTGTTCATTTCGTGAGTAATGGGTATGGAATCTTAATCTTTGTTTGAATTATGCTTTTGTTAAATTCATTTATGTTGATTTTCATATGATTTTGATTTCCCCCTTATGACATTAGCATTTCTGAGATGAATTGGTTACCTTTATCTATTATATTGCTACTCCACTCCTCTATAGCTTTACCAAAAGCCTTATAACTTTGCATTTTACTATCTCTTTTCCCATCACTAATGTTGGATCAAAAGAAGCTTCAACTTGAGAGATGGGTTGAGGAGTACAATCAAAAACTGACTTTAGGAATTTAGTTATAACCCTTACCCAGTTTTTCAATTCATCTTTACTTTTCTTAACTTTGTTAGCTTTTTCAACTAACCTTGCTACTATCACCTATAAATTGTTTACATATTTGTTTCTTGTAGAAGGCCCTAGGTTTATCCTAGCAACATTGAAATCACTTGTAGTTGCTTGGTTCACTTATTTTTGTGCAGTAGGGCAGGCAACTTGCACACAAACATTTCATGTGCTATCATCCTCTACCAATCTAGATGTGGTATTCAACCTCTTAGGCTCGGGAGTCCTCTGAATCAATTGACTCACCATATATTTATTTGGGATATCTAAGTGAATTACCTTTCTTTTCTTTTATAATTTATTTTCTAGCCAAGTTGATGTGGGAGGTACAACAGATGTGTTAGAACTAGAAGCATCAAACAAAGTTATCTTTATTGGAGGGGTAATAAGATCTCCACATGCTCTGGTGAAGAGGGAGGAGTACGTCCGATTCTAAGAGGCTCATTTACTTCCCTATCAAGAGATGACCTATGAGATGACCTGGTTTGAGGGCACTTTTGTTCTATTTTATTCTTAGCAACCCACTCATTTGTCCTCTTTAGAAAATCTAGAGTTTTTCCCTTGATAGTTTCAACTTCCTTTATACTCCAATCCATGATAGAAATGGGCTAGGTGGATATATGCTCAATAAAGATAAGATCAACTAGATATGATTCATCTTCTATACCTTGAACATCCCATCCCAAATCAAATATTCTTATTTTTCTCAAAGATAACCTCATCCAACTTCTCCTCCACACCTCAAACTCATTGAGGCAATCTGACCCATACTCTTCTAATTGAGGTATGTGATAGAAACCTAGACCAAGTTATAAATTATTCCTCACATAATCTTTTTTGTCAAAAGGGAAATTTTTATTATTTATAGAGTATATTTAGCTAGATCTTTGTTGATGTTTAGAGCATCTGACATGAAACTTCAAGTAAAATAACTAAAATCTTTAGGAAACTATACACCCACCTTCTTCCACTCTTGACATCTCCTATTTATATTAGCGAGTTGTCTGCAAACCTCTATTAATACAAATTTGTCTTTTGCATACCTGGGAAGCTTTAATGGATAACCACTTAAACCACCAACTCAAATGTATGAAATATTTGGAACTATATGAAGTGACTTCCATACATGCTAATTAGCTACATAGACTTAGGAGTGAACCATAGGTCAATTCTCCCCTATATTTCTTGAGTCACTCTCATGGTAAAAGTATAAGTAATTCTCTGATGATGAAGGTAGCTATTACCCAACTGCAACTTGTCATAATACATGTAAGTTGGGACTTCATCTCATGGTAGAAGGCTTTGTCTTAAACCTGTCCAAGGTCTAGTACTAGCGATGGTATAGATCAAATATGAGGACATATGAAAATACTTATTGATTTCAAAGAAGAAAAATAATTCATGCATTTGATCACTAATAAGTTGTGCCCAATCTAATAATTATTTTATTGTAAGTACAATTTGGATAAAGAAATGCATCCACTCTTCAAATTCATGAACTTTTTAATTCCCTCTCAACCTGTACAATAACATGACTATGTCTAACATCTCATCATTAAAATGATTCATGTGCAATCCTCTGGTTAATTGTGATTTAACCTTTTTGGGTGTATCTATCCAATTCTTGGCGAATATATTATGGTAAAACCATTTTTTTACCGAGAACTCAATTTGTGAGTTAGTGAAGTCTAAACATGAATTTTTTTCTCTTTTTGGAAGCTTTTGGAATGAAGGAAAAGGTGGTTCTTTGTATTTTAACCACTAGCCTATTATCATGGGTTCTAACTTTATAGGCTTGAGAATCATAATGTCTGATGCATTCCATAACTAGGTTTGGGCACTGAATTGCAACAGGAAAGTCAACTACTTCTATTAACCCTCTTGCAATTACCTTTTACGTAATGAGTGAGTGATTTGGTTTGTTCACTTTCTCCTAGAATGTATCTGATTTTGTCTACCATATTTTAATATCCCCAATTTATGGAATTGTATTGGTTAAGCTAGAGATGCATTCAAAACCCTGATATTTGTATCTCATGGTACTTGAAAACCTAGGGTTATGTGTGATTTATGTGGAAAGTTTGTACTAATGAAAGACCCTTCAATTGGAAACACAATAAACAATAGCTATTGAAATAAGAAGATAAAGAAATACCTCGGTGATTTTGGTCTCCAAGAATTTGATGATTGTATCAACTTTCTCCTTCTCTTCCTTGTTTTCTACCACCTTAGCTAAAAATACTCCTCACTAGCTCATCCCCCTCTTTAAACCCTTCATAATTGATGTGCGAGTAGATAAGAAATTAATTGTCCTCTCATATAGTTGGCACATGTATCCTTTCACATCACCACTTCATTGTAACCACTTTTTAAAATTTGAAAGAGAATGGCTACTTGATTGGCAAGAAAAGAGTTCATATAACCTTATCGGAAACCTCCATAGGTTCTATAACCAATGTGAAATACTAAAAGCTTCTTAATGAATTTCTTATACCACTTTCAAATTCTTCATCATCTTCAAGCGAAAAAAGAGTAAGTTCATATAACTTCATCAAAGATCAACAGAAGTTTCATAAGTTGAGAGTAATTTTGAAATTACTTAACTTTGGCCAAAAGGCAAAACCAACGAAAGTTATGACAAATTTGACAAAGACTTACACATGGAAACTTTGCAAATATAAACTTCATGATGCATCGAGAAAAGGAAAGGTTATGATAACCTGAGTGGTGGCCGCCAGAGTTATGAGAATTGACTAGAATGCCAACAATGTAAGACGTAGCCAAAATTTAGATGGATAATAAGTTTGGAGACATGAAAAAGACTATGGTAACAATATGAAATTACCATGCTTAGATCCATCTTCTTTATGATGCCAAAAAATAGCCAACCTAACATGCTTATGAACACCACCTTATGTGAACTTATAATAGAAATATATAAATAATAGCATCACCATAAGATACCAGCAATGAGGCACAAATCAGCAACATAATATCATCACATAACACAAGATTTATGTGGAGAAACCCTTGCAGAAAAAATCCACCAAGAAGAGATGCCAAGTATGCATTATCTTCAAACAAATGAGATTAAAATATAATCACTTCCATTCTCCTCTTTTCCTCCACCATGGAAGCACATGTGCACCTATGAAAAACCTCCTTACACCTCCACATGTCCTCATTTTTGTCATTTTTAATTAGGCTAAGGGGAGGTTGTGGAATGCAAAATTTCATAGGATACAATTTTTGTAATAATTCATTCTAAATTATTACTTTAATAATATTATTGTAAATGACATATGCATATATTCAAATTAAAAATACATAACTAAGTAGCTATATTCAATCATAGCAACACATGTCTAATTAAAATGAGTCAAGATTTATATATTCAATTTGAAATTCAATTACAATATCTAAGTTTGACTTGGCTCATAAGGCTACAAAGTCAATACAATGTACAACTTTTACATTAAGGTTACATCATAGACTAAGATAGTTTTGTATACATCCAAGGTGCCTCTTGACGGTCACCTCCACTGGTGGACGAGAACATGGTTGAAGTGCTTTACTGCCCAACCACGAAGCTTACGCTTCCCTGGAATTCTTCCAACTTGAAGAATACTTGACCCTACACAAAAATTTTAGCAAGAGAATAATCTGCAAGGTGGAATCTAGTGTGTTCCCATACATCAACATGCATTTCTATCTACAATTTAGAAAATAGAATGCAAGATCTATGCTAGAAATTTAAGAGATAATGTTATCACATAGTCCATATATACATAATGAGCTGAATTTCCTTGTCCAAGCATAAAAAATAATGTTGTAACAAAAAAAATAGGTTTTGGTAAAGCAAACATATACTCTCTGAACTCCATATTGGCACCCATCCCGAAAGGTAACTTTCAACATCAAGTTATCTCATAGAAACTAACTACCCTCTAGAAACATCTACCCTTAGGTTCTCTATTATACTAGGTGTTGTTGTTCTATTCAATTTATAATTCAGAATTAAATCTAATGGAAATTGATCAACATTATCCCTCCACTAAAAGCACATGCCACAAGATTACTTTCATCATAACTAAGTATTCATTTAAGAATAAAGAAAAATAGGAAACAAAAGAAGGTATGTCACAAGTATGTGTATGTACGTAGATGAAGTTCTATGTGTATACATATATATGTGCCTACTTAAGTTATGAATTTATGCATACATTCTAAATTTAAAACCAATAGATCATATTTCTATCATTCAAATAATGTTTTAAAATATGATATAGTCTATCAGTTTGCATGAAGTAAGAATTTTTAAGAACAAGTCTAATTAAATAGTTTACCATGTATTGTTATGTTTTTTGTATCAATCATACTATGATAACAACCATTCTCTTGTAATCACATAGTTACTATTTAATAGAATGATGCTTCTTACATATAAAAAATTCAATGTTTATAATAAAGCAATACTATTTCATGTAAACAAGTACAGAACAATGTTTTTTCATCTTAACAACTACAAAACAATGTTGTTCACAGATAAAAATTCACTGTTTATAACATAACAAGACTTTTTACAACAGAACAATGTTGTTCACAAATAACATTCATTGTTTATAACAAAACAAGATTGTTCACATCAAACGGTTTACAATACAATGTTGTTCACCAATATGCATTCATTGTTTACAACATAACGAGACTATTTACAATCAAACTATTAAATAATAATGGTGCTCATAAATAGCATTCATTGTTTATAACAGAACAAGACTGTTCACATCAAATAGTTTACAATACAATGTTGTTCACCAATATGCATTCATTGTTTACAACATATCGAGATTGTTTACAATATAACGGGACTGTTTACAATCAAATAGTTACAAAATAATGTTGTTCACAAATAACATTCATTGGAAAAATTTGGTTAGTTATCTCTGAAGAGACCCGAAACATAAAAATGACTACAATAGTTTAAAACTTAAATATTGTCATTTCAAGAATGATGAAAAATTATGAGACTGTCGGGTTCTTATTGCAACTATAAACATTGGTTGATTCTTGGAGAAAGGATGATAGTCGACTTACCCATGTGACAATCGTTTGATGAACGTATTATTGATATCATTCTATAAATGATTAACACAAAGAAAAAGAATTAAATATATAGACTAGTAAGGTCATCCAGTGAATGTGTCCCCCATGCATAAGTGTGTGGAGAATCATTCGGGTGCAAAGAAATATATGAGCATCAAGGTTGCAACCGATCTTAAGATCATCATCACATAATAAAAAAAAATTATATTGTTCTCCCAGTATTGAGGAGAACGATCTTCGGCCTTATTAATAGTGACATAGAATAAATATATACCATCGTTCATATGAATGATGGAAACATCCACCAAGCCCTATATTGGATCATCCAGTAGCTCAGCCTACCCGAAAGAACAATAACAACATCCCTAAACTTTAAGTTTATGACAATATGATGAAAATATGGGTATAGATTTCCCCTCTATGGGAAATCAATGGTGATGCCATATCATTCAAGAAATAATAATTTTTTAGCTATCATATTTACATCCAGTTACCCTTGAAAGGGTTAATATTTACATGTAAAATAACAAGGCTATGGCAATTTAAGAAATCGTAGTCATGACATAGTTCTGACTAGTTAGTGAGGCTAATGAAAGGTAAAGCTAAATGTGGTACATACTTTCAGGTAAGAACAAGCAACAACAATACAAAGAATTAGATATCAAGTTAATTTGAATTAAGTCGACAAAAAAAAAAAAAAAAGATAGTTTCCAATATCTTAGCAATGAGGATCACTCATAATCGATAACAACAAGAAATTAACTTTGTTCACAACTTTTCTTGGCTCGTTCCTTGCCTTTTTCCAGTGAGTCAATGCCTTTTTGCTTGTTGTTTCCCCAAATTTATTGATGCCACCTTCGTCTCCCAGTCGATTCTCCTTGTATTCTTTCTTGGTTACCAAATTAGAAATTGCATGTTTTCCCTTCCTATTTTCAGTATCATGGGCTGATTTTCTCATAAATTTTATTAATTTGGTCGCCCCCCACTAGTGCAAATTTGAAATTTTTCCTTAAATTGGGTATAGGCCATGACCTCTTAAGATTTTCTCATGATTTTCATTTAAATTTTATCAGTCTAATAGTGATGATATCAATTTCAAGTTCATCCATTAAGAGGTATAAATCATATATATATACTATATATATATATATATATATATATATATATATATATATATATATATATATATATGTATGTATATATATTCATATGTATATATATGTATATGTATATACGTGTGTATATATATATTTATATTTACATATAAATATTTTCATGTACATGTTCATCATTTAAATAAGAGTGGACTTTCATTTTATTTTCAAACAATAATGTTCAAATGCATAATTTAAATTCATAAATTTGTTCTCATGTCAAATCTCACTTTTTTTTCCTTTAAATTTTTAAAACACAAGCTCAAGATTAACATTTGAATATAAATTCCACATAGTTTATGTTTCACAAGTACTTTTCAATCTTAATGTAATTTCCTATGTGAAGTTTCAAATGTAAATTTTTATGCCATTTTGTGGTGTGTGCACCCATATTCCATCTAGCTTACTATTTGATCCAGCTAAATGATCTGACTTCAACCATGTTCTCATTCTTCAACCTGTCACACTGCAGCTGCACACACTTGCACTTATGAAATTCATCAGTAACGTTCAATTCATGATAATATATAAGATAATTCAAAAAGATCACATAGTCAATGACAGTCAACTTCTTTCAATCTTTTCAAAAATTTCAAAATTTCCATTTAACATATTGAATTTCCTCAATAATTCAATTTACCATATTATAATTAAAAATGCAATAAAATGGGTTATGACAATTTTTGACATTACATTTTTCCCCACTTTAGTGAGCATACATATTCTAACATGTGTGAGCTAAAGTAAAGAGAAAGAGGTTGAAGAGAATATACCCAGGATGAAGAAGACACATGCCTTGGATTCAGTATATGTAATAGAGAAGTTGAACCAAGAAAAAGATGGCATGAGTCTTCCATCCTGTAAATTTTATGATAATCTCACCATAAACATGTTAGCTGTAGACAAACAAGTCAGGAAAAAAAGTGAAAAGTAGACATGACAAAATCTGTAGACATGATATAATATGATCAGATAAAAGATAATGCTAATAGCTATGGCTTGCAAGATAGAGACCATACAACAAGAAGATATAAATATACGTGATAGAAATGAACCCCGCGAGGGAGGAGAACCCTTATCACAAAAATACAAGACAAGTCTAGTTAGGTTGACCCCAAGCTAGACAACGAGATCATGAGACATCAAGAATTTTAACACATACATTTTTGAAAAATAAAGATAATCTAGATAAGATAGCCTCCCCTTAGAATGATGTGTGCTACACATAGGAGCACATGTCATTCTAAGGAGAAGAAAGAAAGAATGAGATGTTATGCCATGAGATAGATGGTGAGATGTATTCATGGAATGTTGTTGCATGAGGGACACCACATAGTATCCACAACATCAAGAAAATAAGGGATGAAGAAATCAAGATCACAAGGGGATCCAATTATTTGGGGTAAGAACTAGTCATAAATGTATATAGATAAATATAATATAATATGTATGAACTATCATCACACCCCCAAATAGATTGGAATGAGAAGAAGAGAACATGAAGACAAATAAAAATTTGCATCAACATGGAGGATGCCTAAATTCCCCAACGCTTTGCATCATCCCCAATGTGAAAATCAAAGTTTACAACACAAAGAAGAATGTTGAGATAAATAGAAGAAGTTTAACGACATATTTTATCTCTTATATCCCAAGTACCTAGAAGGATATTAAGGGTCCTCCAAGTGAGAGGACAAACATAAATAGACAAGTACGGGGGAACAAAAACAAAAACATACAAACTAATCTAAAGATAGAGAAGAGGAGTTGGTCTAGTCTGACATCTCCAAAAATTCATCTTGCTCCCAATCTAGATCATCATAGGGGAAGGAAGATGAGCCTATAGGGGAAGGATAGAAAGGGAAGTACTAGTTGACTCGATTGCAGTAAGATCTATTGGAAAATGTGCCTCATTTTACTGGCTTGGACCTCTGTTAAAGGCTTGATGAGTTTATGTCTCTATCGCTTTATTGCGGTGTTTTCTTTTGGTCAGCTTGACCCTTTGGTCACTGAGACTTAGTCTGATTGGTGAGACTCTGAGGGTTGTCACAGCAATGGGCTGATGGGCGTGGAGTTGGCGGAATGTGTGTTGGCCTTGTCTTTATCGGCAGAGCAGTCGTCTATCAGTGGAAGGAAATGCTAAGTCTCGCCGATGTGTTGATTCCTTGCATCAATAGTTGTTATTGGCTTCATTCGACGGTGTTGGTTGCTTTCTGCAGCATCTGAAGGCAAGTACAACTAAAAATATTTTCACTGAGCAAAATTTCCTGTGCGCTTGATGTGTGGTGGCTTATCAAAAAGGTGAGTGCAACGAAGAGATGGTGGGCTCTAAGCTTCTCTATGCAAACGGTTTTTTTGGCCGTGGACACTAGCCTGCACCTCAGAAGTTCCCTGGGGAATCTAGCGGATGCCGCTAGAGATTCCCTGAAGGAGCTCTAACAGCTTCCACATAAGCCAAGAAGAGTGCACGAGCGGTGGACACGTGGCAACCTCAAAAGCTCATTCCGGGCAGGCTCATGGGAATCTTGGAGATCCCCTCCTAGATGCCCTAAAACCTCCTAAGCGGAGGACACGTGGCTTGTGGGACCCGATATATTTGGCGGTCGATGTTTTGGCGATAGCGGATTATTGTCGGCCTGAAATGTGATGCAACTGTTAGCAATGGTGAAGGGTTTTCAGAGCCCGATGACAGTTGACCGATCACTGCTCAGTCAAGCAACAAAATGAATAGCAGTGTGACACATGGTGATTTCTCATTGGTTGTTTTTGCATCATTTTTGCAAAACAATATTTATTGTCGGAAGCTAGATTGGTGAAAAATGATTTATTATGCAGTCTTATGTGATCAGATTTTGGTAGTTGGCAGAGCCCGAAGTTAGTATTTTCTCTGCAACAAATTTATTGCGGGGGTGGCTCAATGTAGGTTTGAAGGTGGATCCAATCCAAGATCGATTTGGCATGTCGGTTAAGAACTAAAATTAATGCACCCTAATTGGTAGTTGGAAGAAGACTTGAAATTGTCAGTCTTGACAAGAAGTCAATTAAATTTGTGAGAGATTTATAGAAGAGCAGTAGAATACTTAAAAAAGGGTTGAGAGTTTTCTGGATTGACTGTATGTCATAATAGCATTGTAACAGTGAGTGCATGAAAACTCGAGTGCTGCTATGAGCTAACTATTGGAGAGTGAGGACTGTAACTTTGTATATAATCTTTTGCTTACTGTAATACAAAGTGTCTTTCTCTTGGTGTGGTGGGTTTTTCCCGAAAGGGTTTTCCCACGTAAATCTGGAGTTATCTCTGAAATGTTTTATTTTTGTTACTCTTGTTACTTTGCATGTGTTCATATTAAATGTTTTAATGTTTTAAAACTGGTCTTTGCACGTCTCCTCTATGGTTTTAGTGTTAGGAAAGCGTTTTCGCACCTCTTGTTTTTCCTTACAAATGGTATCAAAGTCTAGCCAATTATGTTATCCTTGTTAGTAGGGTTGTTTTTTTGTGATAATACTGTTCTAGTGGGAGTCTTGCAAAGTTAGAACTTAGTTTTGTCTAAGATGGCGAGTACATTAGGAAGAGTTGATATTGATAAATTCAATGGCAGCAGCTTTGAGTTGTGGAAACTCAGAGTGGAAGACCTATTAGTGGATAGAGACCTCTGGGTAGCAATGTCTGAAACTATGCCACAAGGTATGAAGCAAGAAGAATGGGACCTCACAGATAGAAAAGCGAGAGGTCTGATAAGACTTTGTTTGGCCGATTATGTACTCCTAAATTTCCATGAGGAGAAGTCTACAGCTTCGTTATGGAAGAAGCTTGGTGATATTTATCAGGGAAAGTCTTTGGTAAATAAGTTATTCCTGAGGAAGAAATTGTACTCCTAGAAGATGGAAGAAGGTGCATCTATTGTAGACATCTGAACTCGTTTAATATGAGTGTTGCTCAGTTGGCGTACGTGGGTGTAAAGATAGAGGAGGAGGATCATTGCATGCTCTTGTTATGATCATTACCTGACACTTGGGATCATCTGGTGATGGCTATTGGAAGTACGACTACTACTTTCAAGATGGAAGATGTGGTTGCTTCACTACTAACTGAAGAGATGCGGAGGAAGTCTTCTGAGATGGCCAAAGAGGCCCTTGTTGTTCAAGGTATATCGAAGGAGAAAGGCAAGAAGAAGGATAAGAAGTCCAAATCTAAATCTATAGGGAGATCGAAGTCTCCTAGTAAAAATTCCAAGGTGAAATGTTGGAATTGTGGGCAGTCTGGTTATATCCGAAAGGATTGTAAGGAGAAGAAGAAGAATAAGAGTAACTCTTCAAACTATGACTCTTCTCAAAGTGATGTAGATGCCTTCATTGTAGCCTTGGCAACTCAGGTATTAGATGATGTCTGGATGGTTGACTCAGTGCATCCTTTCACATGACGTCTCATAGAGAATGGTTCACCAAGTACAAGAAGTATGATGGTGGAAAGGTGTACCTGGTGAGTGATTCAACGTTGGATATTGGTGGTTGAGGTAGAGTCAAGATTCAATTCCATGATGGTAGAATCAAAGGGATTGGTGGTGTACTACACATACCAGGTCTGGCTCGTAACTTACTTTCTGTCAATAAGCTGAATGATGCTAGCGTAGAAGTTTCTTTCTCGAGTAAAGGATGTAAGATGGCTAGAGGTGCAATGGTGTTGGCTAAGGGTGTGTGTACTAACACTCTGTACAAGCTGGATGCACATCTTGTTCAGTGCAACAATGCCTCTGTAAAGTCAAGAAAATTTGTTCCTATAGAGGAAGATGAAGATGCTTCTTTGACTGCAAATGCAATGGAGGTGAAACTCCCAGCAGATAAGACCATGTTGTGGAATCATAGACTCAGTCACATAGGTGCGAAAGGTTTAAAAACCTTGAAAAATAAAAAATCTTGTTGAAGGGCTTGTAGACTGTAATCTTGAGTTCAATTTCTGCGAACACTGCATTTATGGAAAGCAGCGTGTTTCCTTTTCCTCGAGTTCTCATAAATCTTCTAGTGTATTGGACTATGTTCATTTTGATGTGTTTGGTCCAGTGAATGTTCCTTCATTATTGAATTCTAGATATTATGTTTCTTTTATTGATGACTATTCGAGAAGGGCATTTATATACTTTCTTAAAAGTAAATCAAAAGTGTTCAATTGTTTTAAAGATTTCAAAAACTTGGTAGAGAATAAGACTTGAAGGAATATAAAATGTTTGAGGATAGATAATGGCAGTGAGTTTTGTTCTATAAATTTTGATAGATACTGTAAAGACCATGGGATTAAAATGCGTAAAACTACACCTTATACTCCATAGCAGAATGGAGTTGCTGAAAGGTTGAACAAGATGCTAATGAAAAAGGCAAGGAGAATGTTGAGAAGTGTTGGTCTAGAGCATATTAACTAGGTTGAGGTCATGGCTACAACATGTTACCTGGTAAATCATTCTCCTTGCTCTGATCTTGTTGATAAGACACATTTAGAAGCGTGGTCTAGTAAGAAGCCCTCTCTAATACATGTTCATGTCTTTGGCTATGAGGCATATGCATATGTGCCAAATGAGAAAAGATCTAAGTTGGAGAACAAAGTTGTTAAATGTATCTTCATCGGCTATGGTATTAGTGTGAAGGGATACAAGCTTTTGAATCCTGATATTAAGAAGGTTTTGTATAGAAGAAGTGTAATATTTCATGAGATGAAACCTTCTACACCTGATCCACAGCTAGAGACAGATCAAAGAGAAAAGAATAATGATGCAATTGAGATTCCCCAAACCCCAGAAAAGGGAGAATTGCATGGTGTACCTTAAACTCAGGAGAGCTCTAGTAGCTCTAAGAGTTTTGAAGATGAAGAACCACAACCTCAACCAGTGAGAAGGTCTACACATCAGAAACAATAACCTGACAGGTATGGTTTCTCCATTTTGGATTCGAATTGTGCCTATGCTTTAATTACTAGCTCTGAGGAGCCTAGGACTGTTAAAGAGGCAATTAATATGCCCAATGAAAATTCCTGGTTGGAAGCCATGAATGAAAAAATGGAATCATTGGAAAAGAATGAAACTTGGGATTTGGTACCTTTGCCTGAAGGAAGAAAGTATATTGGTTATAAATGGGTATTTAAGAAGAAGACTAGTTTTGAGGGCAATGCGGAGAAGTATAAAGCGAGGTTGGTTGCAAATAGGTATTCCCAGGTAGAGGTAATTGATTATGGAGAAATGTTCTCCCTTGTAGCTAAGCTAACATCTATCAGACTTTTGTTGTCACTTGCAGCCGTGTATGACTTAGAGATTGAACAAATGGATGTGAAAAAAATGTTTCTCCATGGAGAGCTGGAAGAATAAATTTACATGTCCCAGCCCGAATACTTCATTGAAAAAGGTAAAGAAATCCTGGTCTGCAAATTAAAGAAATATTTGTATTGTTTGAAGCAGTCTCCTTGAATGTGGTACCAAAAGTTTGACATCTTTGTGTTGTCTATGAGATTTGTGAGATCAAAATCTGATCATTGTGTGTATTATAAAACTAAAAATGATTGTGTGCTTATTATTACCTTGTACATGGACAATATGCTATTCATAGGAAATAGTAAGTCAATGATTTCTGATCTTAAATCTCAGTTGTCTGCAAAGTTTGCAATGAAAGATCTGGGTGCAGCAAGGTATATTCTGGGGATGGAAATAACCAGGGATAGAAATGGTACAAATATTTGGGTCAGCCAAAGTAAGTATATCAACACTGTTCTGGAGAGATTTGATATGAGTGATTGCAAGTAGCTAGTTGTTCCAGTTACTCGGGGAGTGAAACTATCTATTGAAGATTGTCCAAAATCTTCTACTAAGATGGAGGACATGACCAGAGTGCCTTATGCAAGTTTTGTTGGAATTTTAATTTATGTGATGGTATGTACAAGGCCAGACATTGTCCAAGTAGTGGAAGTACTCAGTCAATTTATGGAAAATCCAGGAAGGAAGCATTGGGATGTTGTAAAGACAGTGTTTAGATATTTGAGAGGTACCTCAGAATGTGCTTTGTGTTGCCATGGCAATTTGGTTGCATCACAAAGAAATCTCAACATTTGTGGGTATGTGGACTCTGATTGAGCAGGGGACATTGACAACAGAAGATCCACCAGTGGATATACTTTCATGTTAAATGGTGGTGCAATCAGTTGGATGAGCAAGCGATAGGTTATAGTCGCTTTGTCCACGATGAAGGTAGAATACATGGCAGCAACTCATGGCTGCAAAGAAGTTGTTTGGCCCAACCGCTTATGTTCTTATATTGGTTTTAATGCAAGGCATATCACTATTTTTTGTGATAGTCAGACTGCCATTTGTTTGGCAAAAAATCCAACTTTCCATGCCAGGACGAAACATATCGATGTGCAGTATCACTTCATGAGAGATATGGTGGAGAATGCAAAGGTCTCTTTAGAGAAGGTGGATACTCTGAAGAATTTTGTTGATGCATTGACAAAGCCAATAAGCGCAGATAAGTTCAGATGGTGTGCAAGTTTGATGGGCCTTGGGGCCTATGATCATCAATAGATTTGAAGTCTAGAGGAAGTGAGTAAGTCTTCATCAAGTGAGATCTTGTTGGAAAATGTGCCTCAATTTATTGGCTTGGACCTTTGTTAAAGGCTTGACGAGTTTATATCTCTATCGCTTTACCACGGTGTTTTCTTTTGGTCGGCTTGACCCTTCGATCATTGATACTTAGTTTGATTGGTGAGACTCTGAGGGTTGTCATAGCGATGGGCCGACAGGTGTGGATTTGGTGGAAGGTGTGTTGGCCTTGGCTTTATCAACAGAGTAGTCATCTATCGGTGGAAGGAAATTCTAAGTCTCACTGATTTGATGATGCCTTGCATCAACAACTTCTATCGTCTTCATCTGACGGTGTTGGCTGCTTTCCACGGCATTCGAAGGCAAGTACAGCCAAAAACCTTTTAGCTGAGAAGAATTTCTTGTGCGCATGATGCGTGGCATCTTGTCAAAAAGGTGAGTGCAGCGAAGATATGGTGGGCCCCAAGTTGCTTTATGCAAAGGGTTGTCTGGTCGTGGACACTTTCCTACGCCTCAAAATTTCCCTACGGAATCTAGCAGATGCCGCTAGAGATTCCCCGAAGGAGCTCCAACAACTTCCACGTAAGACAAGCGGAGTGCATGAGCAGTGGACACGTGGTAGCCTCAGAAGCTCGTTACGGGCGGGCTCATGGGAATCTTGGAGATCCCCTCTTGGATGCCCCAAAATGTCCTGAGCGGCGGACACGTGGCTTGTGGGACCCGATAGATTTGGTGGTCGAATTTTGGTGATAGCAGATTATTGCCTGCCCGAAATGTGATGCAACTGTTAGTGATGGCGAAGGGTTTTTGAAGCTCGATGACAGTTGACTGATCACTGCTCGGTCAAGCTACGAAATGAATAGCAGTGTGACATGTGGTGATTTCTCATCGGTTGTTTCTGCATCGTTGTTGAAAAACATTTATTGTCGGAAGCTGGATTGGTGAAAAGCGATTTATTATGCAGTCTTATGTGATCAGATTTTGGCAGTTGGTAGAGCCCAAAGTTAGTATTTTCTCTGCAACGAATTTATTACGGGGGTAGATCGATACAAGTTTGCAAGTGGATCCGATCCAAAATTGATTTGGCATGTCAGTGAAGAATTGAAATTAATGCACCCTAATTGGTAGTTGGAAGAAGACTTGAAATTTTTGGTCTTGACAAGAAGTCAATTAATCTGTGAGAGATTTGTAGAAGAGCAGTAGAATACGGAAAAAAGGGTTGAGAGTTTTTTGGATTGACTGTATGCCATAATAGCATTATAATAGTGAGTGCATGAAAACTCAACTGTTGTTGTGAGCTAACTATCAGAGAGTGAGGACTGTAACTTTGTATGTAATCTTTTTCTCACTATAATACAAAGTGTCTTTCTCTTGGTGTGGTGGGTTTTTCCCGAAAGGGTTTTCCCACGTAAATCTGGTGTTATCTCTGAAATGTTTTATTTATGTTACTCTTGTTACCCTACATGTGTTCATCTCAAGTGTTTCAATGTTTTAAAACTGGTCTTTGCACGTCTCCTCTGTGGTTTAAGCATTAGGAAAGCGTTTATGCACCTCTTGCTTTTCCTTACAAGATCCAAGGAGGAGGCCACCTTGATGTCCTCATCAACAAGTTCTTATGAGGCTTGTGTCACGAGCTTAGCAAAGATGGATGAAAGAGTAGGAATTTACTCCATTGGGTCAAACATACACTTCTCTAGAGTGAAATGTTATGACTAAATAGAAGGAGGTGGACAAATAGGAGAGAGCGTCATTTTCAACCTCCCAAAGAGGCACGATGAAAAAATTTGGGGAAGGTGGCGATATATCCATCACAAGAATGGTACAATCCAAAGTAGAAAAAGATGTGGAAGACAAAGAAGAATTTTTGTGACCATCATTTGGAATGAGATGATTCTCTAACTTGCACTTAAGAAAAGGATGTGAAATCCTCACATCAAAAGCAGAAGAAGAAGGAGAAGCAACCACACTAGACATAACCTTTATATGAAGCATTTCAACAGGCTATGGGAAATTAAGGAGGAAGATTTGGTAAAAAGGTGATCAAGGGAGGCTCCATAGAAAGAGCGATGAACACCTACACCTTCTTAGGGGGGAGGCTCATCAAGATCCATCAAGGAAGCTAGGAGAAATAAAGAGGCAATGCAAACAAAAGAATATACGAATATGGGAATGAGAAAAGAACAAAAGTATAAGCAAAGGTATGAACAAGAGGCTCCCCCTCAATCTTCTATGAAACCTCACATTCCCAGGATAATTCCCATCTGTGACATTTACGCTCATATGCAATTGAATTATGATGGATTTGGGAACTAGGAAGGGTAGCTTGAGAAGACTTTGGGGGATCCTTTTCTACCAAAGGAGTGGGATTTGCAGACATTATCGATGGAAGAGCGGGCTCCTAAGGAGGAAGAGGAAAATAAAAGATAGAGACACGAGTCTTAACAACAAGCTCCTTTCCTTTTGTTGCTCTTGGAGCGGGTGGAGGAATAGGAGGATACCTCAAAGGTTGAGATATAGGAACAATAGAAGAGGGACCAAATCCAAATGTGTGCTTTCCCTTACCATAGAGGGTGGCTCGGGGAATAGTGGGTAAAACTAGGAGTTGGAAGACTTGGGGTTTAGACTTCCAAAACATGGGTTGCTTTCCTTTTTGTGCTAGGTACAGTAGGAGGAACTAAGGACACTACCAAGGTTTGTTAATTCATTGAAGAATAAGAAGGAGAAGGTCTAAGTTTTAGAACCTTCTTATCCTTAACCTTTGAAGAGGAAGGTCCAAAGGATAAAGAATGTTGTTGTGCATGCATAGAGGCCTTCATGGAAATCACATGAGAAGATGGTGGTAAAATAGCATTAGGGGTCATGATTCCCATCTTGTACTTGTAATAGGCCCTATAGAATAAGTCTCCATGGGGAATTAAAGGTTCAATAGGTGTAGGCCAAAATTATCCAGAGAGAATCCCCCACGCGACACAAATGGTTTATTCCCAATATCCTAGATAGTATGCATCATGTCATCGTGAGGAAATTTTAGGAATTTTTGAACAACTGAAGTGACCACATTCATGGAAACTAGCCATGGAATGCCTATTCTTACCTTAAATAGGTCTGATTTAGGAATCACAATAAATGAAGTATCAATAGGCTTTGGTCCAACAAGGACTAACAAAGAGATAAAATCGATAGGAGGCATGGAAAATCCATCATGAGTACACATGGTGTTCTTTGAATCCTCATACTTATCCTTGTTTAAATTGTTAATAAATAGGGTCTCATTCATAATGGAATTAACCCTACTAGCAAGGTCAACCATAACACCAATTATGATATTTTCGTTGACCTGAGCCAAACGTGTAGTAGAGAAGTTTTTCTATTCAGAGACAAGTCATGTGGTGTGAATGTAATGTCAGGAATTTCTTACACACGACTTGAAGGGGGAATAGAAGTGAAAAGGACCATATTCATGTACTTATAAGGGTTAGGATTAGTAGATGAAGAAAAAACTATTTTCAGATTGGTAGAGTGAGAAGGGAAAGGATCAGTGTATATTTGCAAGTGGCTATTTGGCTTGGCTATAGATTTATTCAAATTTTGTTTCTTACCATTGATTCGAATGGTATTGTTATCTATTTGATCTTGAATGATATTATAAGAAATACAAAATATTCAGTATCATGACCAGGGACTCAGTGGTATTGATAAAAAAATTATGCATCATACTAGCTTGGATAAGCCTTCGACAATGGTCTATTTTATGGGAGGGCAGTTAAGCCATCTTTTAGTATTTTTTGAAGAACATTAACATAGGACTTAGATAATTTTATGAAAATTCTATTTTGTCCCACAAATATCTTTTCAGTAGGAATGTAAACCACATTCGCTTTTGCTTTATTTCTCCTAGAATCCCTAGAAATAGAAACAACTAGTCAATTTTCAGGATGAGAGGATGAGGAGGACCCTCATACTGCATCATCATCTTCTGGTATTCTCTCAATGTAGCACACAGATGGGAAAAGGGTATTTTATCAGGAGGACGTTTTCTCTTAATATCAACAATAGGTTTCCAATGAACACACATTGAACATTAGAATCTAGCAGGGTGTAAGAGATTTGGGAGAATAAGGATTGTTATTGAGTAATGAAATCAGTTACTTTTTCATTAGTCCCCTACTTGCAATAAATGATATCAGTAAAAGCGATATTTGGTCTGATGTTCACCTAAAGCTATTATAAGAATTGATTAACCAATTGGTTGAAAGAGAAGATGGAGTTTTAAGGAAGTTAGCAGTACCATTTCAATGTAGCATCCTTGAGGGATTATAGGAATAACTTTGCTAACAAAGCATCTTGGTGGAATAAATCCATACACATGGTAGTAAAGGATGAGACATGGGTCTGTAGATCACCTCTATCATTGTACTTATCAAACTTAGGAATTTCTAACCCTTGAGGGATACGAGCATTCAAAATAGCGATGGATAGAGGATTACGATGATAGTACAATTGTAGTGTAGATTGAGAGGTGGAACTAGTAAAGTTAGCCAATTTCAATTCTATATATCCCTTGTTTTGTAAAAAAGCATTAAGGATAAGATTAGTTCATGCAGCCTGACTAGTTGAGGTGTCAGAGGTACAATTTTTGGATACAAGGACTTTGAATCCCAAAAGGGACATGATTCACTCTAATTGCATGACCATCCTAAGGCACTATTTTGTAGTATCAACAATGGTAATAGAGGGTACAAAATAACTAATTTCTACCATATGCACAAACACTCCTGACATCAGGACATACAATTGGGTGTCAATGATTTATGATTGTATGTCTTGAGGGTTACCCAAGATGAAAGTGTATAAGGGGACATTGGTTTCTATTATATTGGATGTCCCTTAGAGTAACTCAAGGCCTCTATGGTCTAAGATGAGAAGATCCCTTAGACCACTAATAAGAGGAGAAACTTGACTATATTATTGTCTTTGGATAAAAATCTTCAACCTCTCCAAGTCTCTCTTCCAAATAATGGATCTGCTTAATGGGAACCATAAGAGAAAATTCATAATCTATGGGAGAGGAAGAGTTAGGAGTGTTTAGTTGAGGATTGACTTCAACTTCAGTTAAAGGATTATCATAATCAAAATGAGGGGTAAAAATAGATGGTATTCTTATAGTGAATTCTTCAAAGTTAGGACCCTCCCGAGGAGGATTGAATTATCGCCTAGAACCCATATCTAAGTTTTGATAACTTCTTCTAACTATGTTCCTGGAGGTACTGGACCAGTTCTTGAAAATCATAAAAGTTTCACAACACTCAATCCAATACGTGTCCAAACAAGAGAGAAGAAAATTTTCAACCAAATATTAGGTAAGGATAGGTTCACATAAGGTTCACCGAAAGGACCAATGTCTACCATATGCACAAACACTCCTGACATCAGGACATACAATTGGGTGTCAATTATTTCTAATTGTATGTCTTGAGGGTTAACCAAGATGAAAGTGTATGAGGGGAAATTGGTTTCTACTATATTGGATATCCCTTAGATTAAATCAAGGCCTCTATGGTCTAAGATGAGAAGATCCCTCAGAGCATTAATAAGAGGAGTAGCTTGACTGTATGTATTGTCTTTGGCTAAAAAATATTCAATATCTCCAAGTCTCTCTTCCAAAGAATGGATCTACTCAATGGGAACCATAAGATAAAATTCATAATCTATGGGAGAGGAAGAGTTAGAAGGAGTGCTTAGTTGAGGATTGGATTGAACTTTAGTTAAAGGATTATCATAATCAAAAGGAGGGGTAAAACTAGTTGATAGTCCTATAGTGAATTCTTCAAAATTAGGACCCTCGCAAGGAGGATTGAATTATATCCTAGAACCCATATCTAAGTGTTGATAACTTCTTGTAACTATGTTCTTAGAGGTAGTGGACTGGTTTGTGAAACTCATAAAATTTTCACAACACTCAATCCAATACATGTCCAAATAAGAGAGAAGAAAATTTTCAACCAAAGATTAGGTAAGGATAGGTTCATTTAAGGTTCACCAAAATTTAGAGGAGGAAAATTGACACCCCTCCTCACTAATGGGGAATTTTCCTCGACTACCTCAAGGTAAAATCTCAGGTGACAAGGATGAAAGATCCAAGGAGTTTTGGATATATTTTATGTTTTATGATGAAGTATAGAACAAGAGTTTTGAGGACTGAAAGAGCAAGCTTCAAAGGTCTCATGAGCAAACTAACTGGATTTCAGCCAAGTACAATAGCATGGCATGTGGACATCCTCGTGACATGTTCTAGTCTCATACAAACCGAAAATATAATTTTCTAATATAGACGACAAAGAGTCAACTAGCTATTCAGTAACTAAAATCTTAAATGTGCACTAAACTAACTAGAAACAACCAAGATTATAAAATACTTACATTAGGCTATTTTTTTTTGTTGTATGTTTTTTTGATGGTTGGATGTTATTTTTTTCTAGTTTTTTCTTTGGAAATATCTTTTTTGGAAAGGTTTTAGGTCCCTTCAAAACCTATTTTACGTTTAATAAAAAGAGGATAACAAAAATAGCAAGAAAAAATAAGTGTATATTAAATGAAACGATAATGAAAACAACGAAGCAAAAAGGAAATGGAGAACTCACAAGAGGCTCTTGCAATAAATCCTCCTACAATGCTCCAACTTAACAACTTGTACACATTAAAAGATGAAAAATTTTAGGGTCATTTGAGGGGATTTCCTTATTCAAACCCCTACATAGATGTTCCCACCTCCACGGATATCTAGACAGATAAATAGAAAATAAAATAAACAATTGACAAGATAAATAGATAAATAGATAAATGAGATAAAGAAAATAGACAAGTTAGAATATCAATATGCTACTTGGCGTAAATACGATAATGAAATGAAAAGAGAGTGTAGTTACCCTCCCTTTAGCAAGCTAGTGATGTCAAACGAGAATATACAACACCTAAGATATGCCAAGAGAACCAAATTTCTAGTGTAGAGAGCCAAGACGTGATAGATCTTGCAAGAATGAGAGTAAATAATGTAGAAGATGAGCTAGAGAGAATATAATGGATAGATTGAATAGCCTTCAATAATGAGAAGTTAGAATGGTTAAAAGGCATGTAAATGTGTGCTTTTGGTGTGTCTACAAGCCAATGAGGTGTTATGATTTTTGGGAGGGTGGGAATTGTAACATCCAATGGCCACATAGGTAGGAATATTTTTGAGACATTTGTGCAACGTGCAAACATCAATGCATCGTGCTAGTGTCTACAAAAACAATACTTATACAACCAAAAATAAAGGGGTTAGGGACAAGATTAAAGTTAGGAAAAAGGGTAATTGCATTATCATTTTTAATTAGGCTAAAGGGTAGGTTGTGGAATGTGAAATTGCATAGGATGCAATTTTCAGAATTGCCAAAAATGTCTAACTCCATCTATGCATAATCAATTGATATAGAAAATACATATAAATCAATGGACCAACAGATCTCTTATTAATTAATTCACTGACCTAGATGTGCTACATTTAATTAATCTAGAGAATCATAATTTATTGGATGATGTTTCTCTTTTATGTGCAACTAAGAATACTAAGTCATCCTAATCAATTGTGTATAGAAGAGTTAACAAAATTAATTTCAATTGAAAGAAACTCGACTAAAATAACTTTATCTAACTAAATAATGATTGCTACAAGTAACTATAATAGCTGCTATAGGTAACTATTCATGTGAAGACAATGATTAATGAGTTAGTTATACTAAAAATTACTTAAAATATCTAAATAACAATTAATCCCTAATCAAAATTTTTATTTAACTTTTAACCAAGGAATGCAACTTAGAAATTAATTCTACTATAAATTGCTGAAAAATGAGGTGTTTTCTTAGCTTAATACTCTGTAAAACTTTAAGATTGCTGATCTAAATAAGCTTTTCCTTTTGTTACAAATTCTTTGTGGGTGATTATCTTGATTAATCCATTTTACTGTTGTAGAATGTAAATAGATGTTGATAGAAGAACTTGACAAGATAATAGAAAGATTACACAAGATGTACCGTGGAGAAACCCTTTCAGGAAAAAAATCCACCAAGAATTATTCTCTATTATTCAAACTCTGAAATACAATAGATCCAATTCTTGCTTGAGAATGCTTCTTCTTGCCTTCACCAATCTTCTTCACAACCTACAATAACAACTAATTATAACTCTCTTCAACTTGCTTGAGATAAATAGGCTTTAATCAACATTATAAACTCCAAGTGAGTTACAATAACAATGCTCAAGCCTTAACCCTAAAAGGTATGCCTATCTCATGCAAGTAGAGTTGTACCATGAAGAACAATATAAAAAAATCTTCTTCATCCATTTGGGCATCCCAAATTGAAGTCATAACTCAACCTTTATTCTATAAATATCTTAAGGCTTCATCCTCAAATTTGGCACCCAAAAGAGGGCCCCACTTAACTAAGCCTTCAGAAATATCTCAACATGCAAAGGAGCTAATTCCAAGAAGCCAACTTCGGCACCCAAAGTGGGTCCAAGATATTTCTTGTTAACTGAAACATTTCTCAACACCATTCATGCAAAACAATGTGCATGCATGATCCTCCATTTGTTAACTAAAATTAGTCCTTGTTATTTTTCATGCAACTCAAGTTATTAGCCATGCATTCCAAGTTAACTGAAGTCAACTAGAATTCAACTAAAACTAACTGACGATAACTGAACCATAACTGAACTAAACTAAACTAAAGGTGAGTTGTCACCTACCATATGTGAGCCCATGTGCTCCTATTTTATAGGAGCTAATTTCAAGGCATCCATACATGCTTTTAACATTTAGAATTAATTACAAATGTCAATTAACATGATTATTTCATCAAATATTAATCCCTTCCTAATCCTAGTGTTGTTGAACACATTCCAAGGACTTAGGAGATACATGAAATAAATAATGTTTAGGATTGCAATTAAACGGCATCCTATTTCCAACATAAATAACTTAAACTATAAGAATTATTGCAGTTACCTCAAGTGGCCCTTGCTTGAGTAGCTACAATCTCATGGTATGTCTCTTAAACTTTAACTCGGAACTTCATATAAATGATTGAATCTATCTCTAGAAATTTGAATAGATAACTAAGAATAAAGTATCAAATGATAGGAAATGTGTTAATATCTAAATCTATGAATAATAAAATTCTAGATCCTCGACCTCTCACAGGATCAAACATGTATATAGGATCTTGAGAGTTTGATTATTCTTGGACTAAAAAAACTTGTAAACAATTGTCAACTCCCCCAAAAATATAGGAATAGGACTCGGTCTTATTTCAAAAAAGTAATAAAAATTAGGAACGTGAAGGTGAGAGTTTCATAATCACATTAAGACTATGCATCATAAAGAACACAATTCCAACAGAAAAACATGCTCAACATGGAAAAACTATTTATCCATGACCATTGTTATCATGAATATATTCTTTCCTCCATGAATATTTATATCTAGTGAAAACATCAGTTAAAATATAATGATCTATAAATAAAGCATTCACACAATCTTCAGCCACTACCTCAAACAACTACGAAAGACTATATGTGTTGCAGGTGATCATCCCCTTTAGCTATGGATTGATAGACATCCTTTTTTGTAGGTTGAAAGATCCTTCATTGTAGGGGTTAGTTTACTTTAAAGGCATCTTTTCATCATTAATAACCAAAATCAACATAAAACTCAATTAAATTCCATAGACATTCATAGATTCGCACAATTATTTAGCAATATAATATCTGTAGTGTTGAAAAATGTACACCTTTTTATTTTCACACTATGTTTGCATCCCCTTTATTAATTAGACTTAATTAAGCCTTTAATTTTCCAAACTACGCATTCAAAATCCTAATTAATTTCATTTTCCGAAAGGGAAATCCACATTTAATTAATGCCTACATTGAACTTAACATATTGGAGATTGAGTGTCCTAGGTTTAGGTCCTATGACCCATTCACCCAAGGGAAAATGGGTTCCCCTTAAGTCTCAAGACCCAATTTTTAATATATTTTTGGTAGCATTTTAATAATCTAAATTCAAATTTCAAAGGTTGGCTTGTGGTGTTTAATTGTTAGGTAATTAAGGAAACACCTATAAATACAAGGTTATTTTATCTTAAGTAATCCTAGAACTTCAAGAGGCAACTTTCACAAGAGAAAATATTATTGTCAAGAGCATTGAAGAGTGGATTTATCAGTCATGTACAATAGCAGTCAAGATCATATCATCATGTAAAAACTATTTGCATTCATGCATGTTTTTGGAGCTAACATTGTGATGTAGGCTTCAAGCATTCAACCATCAATTCAAGTGTCAAATCAAGCATCTAATCAAGCCATTTCATGAAAGATCCAATCCTTAAAGTGATGTGTTAGACTTCAATCCTCTAAGGTTATCCATTGAGGGTTTGGTGAGTTGTAACATGGCATTGTTCATTCATAAAATTCTTTCCATTTTGTCATTATTTCATTATCAAGGTTTAATTACCAAACTGGGGTTTAAGCAAGGCAAACCCCTATTCACCTAAAAACAAACATTTTTCCCTCTCTTTGTGTATGTGTATATTTTCAAGTGAAGAAGGACTGAAGATTGATCAAAGGGGAAATTTTGCAAAGTTGTCAACATTGTTGTCAAGCCACGAAAACTCACCTATGGGTTTTATTTCCAAATTTTTGGTAGTCAAACCTAGTGGAATCAAAAGCTTAGGCATGAGATCCAAGGATTGCAAAAATAATTTTTAGATGCCTGTTATACACCCATTCACCCTTGAGTGAATATGTCCTTCAAAAGAGCCCGAAAACCACTTTTAGAGCCAGGTAAACACCATCCTAACCTTCTCAAATATGTTGGTTAATGGTTGTTTCTGATAGTGTTATCATAATAATTCATATTCTAAGTTTTAGATATCAAAGGTTTGATTGTCCAAACACTTTTATATTTATCCCAAAACTGCCTTTTAGTCATTTTTTTGATAAGGAAGTTGAGGTTCCATATTGTCCAAAACCTAGGGTTGAATCACCTTAAGGGTTGTAAGTCAATTCTAAGAATTTTTGGAACTATCCCTCTTCCTAATGAATGTGGGAAAGGTGGATTTGTGATTAGGTGGACACTCCCTTTTGCTTTGACATACTCCCCTTTTCACACATCCTATTTTAGGGAAGATCCCATTTTCTTTCATTTCAATATATATACCATCCTCAATGTTTTAATAGTTAAAATAAGTATGAAGGTCTGGGTAATGTCTTTGAATCATAAAAAATATCATGAAAAGTATGAAACTTTAACAAGGAAAAGAGGAAAATTTTAGGACTCATTAGTTGACAAGGGAGACACTTCTTTACATACTCATAAGCATCATGTTCCATAGTATGCCAATAGTATCATGTTTGAAGGAGCTTATTTACAAGGACTATACCTCTACTGTGAGCACCAAAAGTACCACTATGCATTTGTTGTAATGTGATATTAGCTTATTTCATGTTTAGACATTGAAATAAAGAACCATCATAGCTTCAACGATATAAGGTATCACCTAGGATGGTGTAGCAATATGAGCATTGAATAAATGATCAACATTAATTATGGGTGAGGTTAGGTGGTAAGGTATTATCATGGAGGTAGGTGTAAATGTTATTGTAGTGTAAACAATTGTACTCCTTATATGTGATAGAATAATTTTACACTTAATTTGGACCTATTTTAGTGACCTCACATTTATGCATTTTTACCCTTCATAATAGGCCCCTAAACCCCTTTATTATGCATCATAAGGCCTATTTTTATCATTTTCTGACATTGCAACATGACTTGAATAAATGCATTTAATTAATTTAAAGCCCTGAAACATGTTGATCCTAAATTTTTTGGTTAGGACCCATTCACCCTTGGGTGAATGGGTCCCCTTTAAGATCCAAATTCAAAATTTAAACTTTTTTTGTGGCATTTTAAAGTCCCAAATTCAAGTTTTACATGTCAGCTATTAGGATTTAATATTAAAGAAATTAGAAAGGAAGCCTATAAATCCTAGTCTTTTCATCATTTCAAACTAGGTTGAAGTGAGATTTTTGTCAAGAGCAAGAAGAAAGTTTGAAATCAAGTACGGAGAACATTCAAACAAGCAAATTTGAAGTCTTGGAGTAGCATCTCATTTTTTTTATAGGTCTTCAAGCTCATTTTGTGAAGATTGATGAGGCATTGTTCATGATTAAAGGTTGATGCCTAAGATGGATCATGATGGATTCTAGGTTTGATACATGAAAATATCCATTTCCCTTGATCTAATGACTTGTTTCCTAGTGATCCCATCTTCTATCTTCATTCTAATAGCTACCTAAAGCAAGGTATAATCAAGTTTTTGATCTATTAGGGTGTTTAATTTCTCTCTAACTAGGTCTCTTGTTCATTATTCATGTTCATTTAGGGATGTTATTATAAAACACTTGAATAAAGTTTCTTTTCATTTTAGCTCTAAAAAATCTTAGACACACTTAATATTATGGCTTACACACACATTTATGTTTTAGATTTATATTTTTCATCATAGTTTGATTACAAAAATTAGGGTTTGACAGAGACAAATGCCCATACAAACAAACCAAAATTTTCATTTTTTATAAGTATAGATCCATAAGTGAAGATTGAAAGGTACATGAAGGAAGTGCAGATAAAAGACTACAAATTCAAATTTTGAAGTTTTAGAAAGGGCTAGCAAGACCCATTCACCGTAGGGTGAATCAGTCTTAGCAGGACACTCAACAACAAATTTTGGTGATAGGTCCACAGGATCTTATCCCTCTCAAATTTTCCAAAAGTATATTGTTTCTAATTATTTTAGGCTTTAAATTGATGATCCAAGTTTCACATTACATAATTTATTTCATTTACTATTTTTAGTTTTTTCTCCCCAAAGTGTTGTTCACGCAGATTTTACCTCGTCTTGTCATAAGGAAATTTGCAAGATCTCCAATAGGGTTGACTAACCTAAGGTTGAAAGTCAATCCTACCTTTAAGTATCTAATTTCCTAATAAAATAATAAATATAGGTGCATTACATATTCAATCACCCCATTTTAATAGCAGCACCCATTTTTCATCATTTCATTTTGGTGAACCTGACATTGTACATCTTAATTTCTGAAATTAGAGTTCATTCAAACTCTAGATCTAGGATTTGCAATAGTTTGCATTGCATTGCATTATTTTTCATTTCATTTAGGTTTGTCAAAATTGTATTAATTTTCATCTCATTTAGGGTTTTAAATTTGCATTTTCATTATTTAAAATCTTTAAATAAATTGCATTAATTTTACATAGTACTTACATATTAGTGTATTTTCAGTCATTTACATCAACAATTTTATTTAAAATAGCATCCAAAAAGTTGCCACTCTTGTCCATTTTTGTCCCTTCTTGCATTTGAATTAGGACAATCAAAATCTATAAAATCAGTCACCAAAATCAAATTTTGAAACCATAAACAGAAAGCCCTAGCAATTAGCTTCAAACTCAGATTTTAATTTTTTCAACCTCTATGCAAGGACCTATTTTCCCTAGGGAGAATTTTTCCATGTATATGTGTCCTTCTAGATTTTTGGGTGCATTTTTGTGTTTGTTTTTGCATTTTAATTTTGTTGTTGCAACTACATTTTGAAATTCTAAAACCGTCTGACCTAGATGTTAAAGAAAGTTGTTATTTTGGTGCCATAGTGAGGAGAATTAAAAAAATTATTTTCCATTTTAGTATTATATTATTTCATATTTTTAGTTGTTTTCTTCAATTTTTACATCATTGCATTTTTTAGATATATTAGTTTTCATGTTTTTAACATTGGAAACCATAAACTATCTCAAAATATTACACAAGAAATGACACATTAAATGGTCAACCTTGGAGAAAGCATAGTTATTTGAAAATGCTAGATATATTTCTACAAGTTAATATATCCCTCAAGACCTTTAGTAGTGATGAATTTGATATGTTAGATGAATCCCTTGAGGATTTCATCTCACAAGGATCATCCACTAAGGCTTGTTATAACAAACCAAAACAAAGGGAAGTTAATGTAATCACACCTCAATTTGCCATCTATCTTCCCTCACATCAACAAAAACAAGTTCAAACCAAACCCGTGATCATCATAGGACCACCTCAAAACAAGTCTAAACTTGTTGGATGTATCTTGAACTATGCAAGGCAACTTACTAGTAACAATGTTTCATAGAAATTGATTTATAACACCATTTCTCATACATATAAAACAAGGAACAATAGGCAACCACAAACTATACCTACTTCATTACCATTGCCTCAACCAATTTTTCCTAGTGCTCCTCACTTTCCTTTGCACAGTGGAAAGGAGTATGATCCTGCAAAACAACTTAAAAGAACTCCTGCTAAGATATCCTTGTGGTATTCGATTCAAGCTTCACCTAATTACCATAACATGCTTCAAAATGCTTTGCAACAAGTAGTGGTCTCTCCTAGTGTGCAATCAAATGATGTAGCAACCCTAATTCAAGGGTGAATTTGGTTAAAATTGATATTATTCATCAAGATGAGTTACCTTCATTGGAAACAAAAAGACAAAATGAGGCCTTGATGATATTGGCTATTATTAATAGACATGGAATAAAAATAACTCTCATCGATAATGGTTTCTACCTTAATTTATGTGGTGCAAACCTTTTGGATAAGATTATAGTGGATACGACTAATATTGAAATTTATTCCTTGTCTATCTATGGGTTTGATAATGTGGTAAAACAACCTCTTGGTGTGATAACATTACTCGTGATAGTTGGAAAAGTTACCTTACAAAATCTTATTCATGTCATGCCTCATGATCTCTCATATAATCTTCTTTTGGTTAGGCCATGGATTCATGAAATTAATGGAGTCCCTTCAACCCTTCATCATTTAATGAAGTATGTTTACAACAACAAGATTTATACAATCAAGGTTGATCCTCGACCAAAAACTTGTTTGGACACTGAGAAAGACAAGGAAATTCCTTTGAAAACATTGATACCAACTTCAAAAGTAGAGCCCATGCAAGAGAAATAAAAAGAGAAGAATATTGAAGAATTCACAAAGCTATTAGATGATGATTGGGGTTCATTTGATTTCACACCTACATTCATGGGAGAATATAAAATCACAACAAAATAATTCTAAAAGGGAAAGAATCAACGATGATGTCAACACAACATTTGGAGGAACCTTCAAAAGCATCTAGTTCAATAAGTGTAGAAGAGGACACAACTTACACAACAAATTGTGATGAAGTTGACTATGAACACCCACCATCCTTGAAAGAAATGTAAGATCTTTACGGAAGAGGGTATCAACTTTTGAAACAATTGGGATATAGTGGAAAAGGGTGTGAGGTGAAATAACAAGTAATTTGTGTCCACATAGTGCCTAACATACAAGAAACAAAAAAATGGTCTTGGATATTGTCCTTCTACTATTAAAAAAAATCCAAAAGAATACCTTCACTTAACATCAACACCATCATGCGATGTTCTTCTAAGACAACTCTCGCTTTAGAGAATCCTGAATTAGTCGATATCACAAGTGATGAATCATTAGATTATTTTCAACACAATGAAGCCTTGGCAGAAATGTTGGGAGTTTATGATAAGTTAAAAAATCATCACAACAAACAAAGATTCACTTGTGCCTTAGTTAGTATAAGATACTTTGGTGAAGAAAAGAAAACAAGTGATGTTGAACAAGATAAAGAAGAACAAATTCTTAAAATTCCAAGTCAAAGTGCATTACCTATGGGAGATACAATTAATGTACCGATGGACACATCTAACAAAGAGAAAGTGATTCAAATAGGAAATTTCCTTGATGAGGATGAACAAGAAGAACATGCAACACAATTACATGACTTTCCTAAAAAAAAATCTTGGACTTATCGAATATGTCAGGAATTGACATTGAGATAGTTATGCACAACATTATCCCTACATAGGATGCTAAACCAGTAAGATAAAAGATACACAAGATGAACCCTAAGACAACCTTATTGGTTAAGGTTGAAATTGAGAAGCTCCTATATTTTGGGATTTATTTGTCGTATTGATTATTCACCATGGATTTCAAACATTATGGAAGTGGAAAAACCTGACAATTGTATTAGGGTGTGTACATATTTTTTTGATCCTAATAAAGCATCTTTAAAAGATGATTTTCCCCTTCCTAATATTGACATGATAGTATATTCGACTACAGGCCATGATTTTTTATCATTCATGGATGGTTTTTTAGGATATAATCAAATCTTTATCAACCCTCAAGATCAATACAAGACAACATTTACCACACCTTGGGGAATATTATGTTGGGTTGTCATGCCTTTCAGATTAAAGAAAGTCGGCACAACATATCAAAGAGATATGATATTTATATTTCATTATTACATCTATAAAATTCTCAAAGATTATGTTGATGATATTCTAACTAAATCCTTAACTCGTCAAGACAATGTTAAAATCATTTGAAATATCTTTGAAAGAATGCATAAGTACAACATGAGACTGAATCTGAAAAAGTGTGTCTTTGGTGTGGATAGTGGAAAACTCTTAGGTTTTATAATATCCCACAGAGGCATTGAGGTGGAAACAAATATTATTGATGCTATCATTAACATGCCACCTCTAAAGAATATTTCTCAATCATGTACTTTACAAGGACGGATTCAAGCTATCCATCATTTTGTAGCATCACTGGCGGATCATACCTTACCTTTTACACAACTTATTAATAAAGAATCAGAATTTAAATGGAATGAGGATTGTAAACAAGCTTTTGAAATTTTGAAAGAGTGTCTCTCTACCCCTCTTGTTTTACAACCTGTCATTCAAGAAAAACCATTTATACTATATGTATCAGCATTTGCCCATGCTTTAGTAGAATTGTTAGTTCAACAAGATGATAATAATAAAGAGCATCTTGTTTATTACATTATTCAAACTTTAATCGATTATGAAACTCAATATACAACAATATAAAAACAATGTTTGGCCCTTGTATTTGCTACTAGTAAATTATGATGTTATTTACTAAATGCAAAAATTCATGTGATTACAAAGTTTGATCCTATAAAATATCTCTTTGTTAAAACAGACTTATCAGGACACTTAGCTAAATTGGTTTTGTTGTTCATTGAGTTTGATCTTAAATTGTCTCTCAAAAGTAAATCAAAGGACAAGCCTTAACTGACAATATAGTTAATTCTCCTTCTCCATTAATGTTACCTAATATGGACTCATTCCCTGACAAAGGTGTGTTGACTATCAAAAAGGAAACATGGGAATTGTACTTTGATGATTCCCTTTATCTTAGCATCTAAACTTCCTATGTACAAATAACATTGTAGAGTATGAAGCCCTAATTGTGGGAATATGTGTAGCTTTATCCCTAGGCGTTCAACACATTTCCATATTCAGTGACTCTAAATTATTCATTAAACAAATTAATGGGTCTTATCAAGAAAAACATGACAAACTAGTTCATTATAAAAATATTCAATGAAATTGTTAGAAGACTTTGAATCATATACCATTGAAAATATTCCTTGAAAGGATAACCGGCATGTAGATGCAATGGCAAGTTCCATTTCTCTTGTATCTCCTGATGATCCTTCTATGGATTTTATGTTTTTCGTCCATACAATTGTCAAACTATCAATAGATGAAAAAGGGAAATAAGCGTTAGTGACTAATATTGAAGCATCTATTGAATGGTACAAATAGATATTCAACTACTTAAAAGAAGTTACCTTTCCTAAACTGACCACTAAGAACACTAGAGCTTGTATTCAAAAACTTACTACTTGAAATGTTATCCTAGCAAATATTTTATATAGACGATCCTTTGATGGTATTTTACTTAGACGTCTTAAATAATCAAATATCCCTATAGCCATTGAGGAAACTCATGCTAGTGCTTGTGGAGGAAATTTTGGAGGAAGATCGTTAATTCAAAAATTAATCCACATGGGATATTATTGGAGACATATAGAACAAGATTGTTTCAATCATGTTAAAAAATGTTGCAAATGTCAAGAATATAACAATTTGATCCATGCTCATGCTTCCAATCGTCATTCCCAAGTTCCTATTTGGCCATTCTTGGTTTAAGTTTTGGATATTATTGGAAAAATATCACCACCTTCTTCCTCTAGAAATGTTTTTATAATTACTGCAACAGACTCTTTCATGAAATGGGTAGAATCAATTCCTCTTTGTTCCACAACAGCTAATGCAATTTGTTATTTCATATTGGAACACATTATTTCTCACTTTTCCCTTCCTTCTGCATTAGTTTCAGAAAATGAGACCCATTTAAGAACAATGATGTTAAGAAGTTTTTGGAAACATTTCACATTCAACACCTTACTACCCACAATCTAAGGTCAAGTAGAATCAACCATTAAAACTCTCGGACAAATCTTGAGAAAAATAGTAAGCAAACATAATAAGGATTGGCACACTCAATTATCATATGTATTGTGGGCTTATCACACTAGTATTCAAACACCTATAGTAAACACACCTTACAACCTTGTTTATGGGGCCGATGCAATAATTCCTTTATAGTTAGTAATCACTTCATTAAGAATTGCTCTTAGAGGTCTTATCAACGATAATACTTATAAAGAAAAATGATTACAACAACTTGAAATTCTTGATGAATAGTGCATCAATGCTCTTGAGCATCTTCAAGACTATTAAAAAAAATACAACATAGTTACAACAATAATGTCATACCTCATGCATTTAATAAAGGTGATTTGGTTTTGTATGAGAATCAACGTAATGTTAATGTTGCCTTGGGTGAAAAAGGAAAGTTTAGTCCAAATTGGTTAGGACCCTATGTAATTGATGAAAGCTATGTGTCTAGTGCATATACATTAACATAAATAGATGGAACACATCTCAAAGAGCCTATCAATTTTGCACATTTTCACATATATTACACTTAATATCATTTTTCCAAATAGTATTTATATTAAAGCATGTTGTTAGATTAGATAGATTTTTATTTTTTTCATCTCGCATTGCTTCATTCTTGAAAGATGTTATTGGTGTGTCTTGAATTATGTAGAGTAATTGTTCACTATGTTGAATTGTTACTTTATTTTTGCATACTATTAAAATCTCATGTGTGTTGTGTTAAATTAAGATCATTACGTGCATTTAATTTCTTAATTAGATCATAAGTGAGTTTTAGTTTAACATAGAACACCTAATCAAAATATAGTATCTAAAATCAACTTAGACATTTGGATTAGATCACATAAAACTTAGATCATGGAGATATTTATTAAATGTTCTTACAAATACTATTTAATAGATCACATTGACATTTAGTTTAAAACACACATAAAAATTTCATATACATGCCATCTCATATATAATAATGCTAGTGTGGCCTATGGCTATCAGACTCCTTAGGGCCTAGTGGTGGTGCTCGTCATGAGACAATTGATCGTGATATTATCATGGATCTCATCTAATCTTGTAGGCCTTGTTCCTCACCTAAAGGATTCCCCTCTCGTACGAGTTCCATGATGTACTCCTGATCTATGTGATCTCTATCAGCATGCACTCTAGTGATCTCCCCCTACAACCTAATGAATTTTGACTACATGAAGGCTTGTCTCTCATTGTCGGTTGGAACTCGGGAAGCTCGAAGCTCTTCGTATGCAGTCTAAAGTTGTATAAGCTCGCCTCTCGCTTGCTCCTCCCCAATGGTGGATAGATCAACATGCCTCGTAGCCTCCTCATATGCCATCCTCCATCTCGCTAAGGGGTCAAAAAGGTTAGTATGACACCCCGCACTTGGTGGTGGCATATGGTATCCCCATGTGTCTAGATGTGGAGGCAAGGAAGGGACCATCTCTATAGTGAAACAATGGAAGAGGTATTTCCACTCTCGAGTGCACACTGCAAGATGAAAATCATAAAGAACATTAGAACATGAAATGGTATGTAAATGAGAATATACATAATCTTTGAAACATAATAAAACTATAAAACATATCATTACCTAGATCTCTAGCCTGCAAGTCAAGATATCACTATGGAAAGAGAGGTCCCTCATGTGTCGATAGTATGGAAGGTATGATACCACTAGCCTCCCCATGCTCATGAATGGTGATTCCTTCTACTACTTACTATGCTTTGATGACTCATGAGTGAGATGTATGTCTCCTCTCGGGGGCATTTGTGGCCTCACCTAGCTCATCAAGATCATCACTCATTGACTGAAGATTATACTCACTCTCATCCTCTAGATCATATTCTTTGTCATCCTCATCTGCATCCCCATCGATTGCCTCCTCCTCTCTCGCATCCCCTCGACCTAGAAGAGGTCTAGTGTCACCTTTGGGATGATTGACAAGGAAGACATGTGGCGGTCGTACTCTCGCCCACCATTTCTTATAGGCTATAGTGGTACCTACATCTTCAAGGTCCGATGTTGGGGGCACATCATGGTCCTCATCATCTAAATTGCTGAAAAATGTACGTCATTAACCATGGGATTCTAGATGTATCCAAGTCTAGAGCCACTCCATGTTGATCTTAGGTATGTCAGTCACGACCTCAGTGGTACCTAAATCTGTCCAAACTATCACATGACTCAATCATAATAAAAGTGCATCACTATATAGTCATGTTGTCCCAATAGGATCCTATCTTGTTGCATCCTAACAAGTTGATGTGTGTGATATGGTCAATAGGGTATGGTGAGGTAAGGCCTCCATACTACATCATCATCCTCTAATTAATCAAACTAAATCCTCCAATATAATAAATCCCCAAACTCCCAGGCCTGTCTCAAAGTATAGTCGAATGCTCATAGGTACCCCATGACCGTTATTGTGGGATAACCTGTAGGCCTAGTGCATGTGATATGATCGAAGATCCAAACTTGTAAGAGTCTATAATGTGCTATGTTGTCTAGCTCTCAATAAATAAAGCACCCAAGATCATAATAAAGGTGAGCCAACATAATACGATCCCATGCATAGATGGTCTAATTTCACTCCATATTATGGATAGTATGCACGAGACCTTCATCCAAATGTATGCTTGGCCCATCAGGAAAAAAAGCTAGAGCCATAGTGATAATCATGATCTATCACAATGATGGTGAGTGTGCATACATAAGCCACTTAAGCTCAATGTAGGCCCTGATGTCTACTAGTTGAATGGGGTGCCCCACACAATACTTAATATCCCATTGTATCTACATGTGTGTGCAATAATCCTCAATATGGATTGTCTCACTCATATGGGTAATCTCAAAATATAGTGTATGTCCTCAAATTTCACCATCATCTCCCTTGAAGGTAGATGGAATGTGCATGTATCCGCATTCCATAGCTCTACTAATTCCATAAGCATCACATCATGATATATCATCGATGGCATGATGTAGATCCAAAATATTCTAGTCTCGCATAAACTTTCCACCTCCTCCACGATAATTCAGGTAACTCTCTCTTAGAGATATGTAAATAGTCTGCCTCCTAAATGCCAACGAGTGTGGGGTGGAACTTGGAAAATATGAAATAAATTATCAATAACATGACTAAAAATATTCATCAATCAATTAAAATTAAAACAAATTTGATCTAGGACACTTGGGAAAAAACTAGACACTTGGGCCATTTTTGGACGGGGGGTCCTGGACACTTTGGCCATTTTGGGACACTGTGACAAAATAGTTTACTTTGTGATGTGTTTTGGATGGGGTCCCAAAGCCTCCTAAAAATAATAAAAATATTGTAAAGGTAAAAATGTAAACATAAAGTAGAGTACAATGGACTAACCATATGGTGAAGCTCATCGCTTGCCACCTCGTCTCACATAACAATCATTCTAGGAGGCTTGTATGGTCATCAACTCAACATCTTCAATCATTCTGTAGCAAAGTAATTTCTCAAAAGGTAAATATCAGAATGATAGTTAAAATTTTCATTTTCATTCATATTTAATCAAGTTTATTAAAGAAATCATAATTAATTCTAAATCAACATGATGGGGGCTAGAGAGCTCTATTTTCAATATTGTTTATTGTGTTGAATTCATGGTTCCATCCCCAATATTATTCAATGTATATCAATATGTGGTGTTGTAGACTCAATACCCTATCATAAACATTCACATTATCAATTAAAGCAATTTGATGCGCTTAGATTGCTACCCTAATTCCACCTCCATAAAGCAAGAAAAATCTAGGGGGCATACATCTACCCTTGAATTTGATTCTTTGTAGAAGTTTGATAAGATGATTTTGAACAACTAACAAATAGGCTTTGCAAGATGTGAGTCCTAACATTTTAGTTTTTTAATTGACTACATTGGGGGCTTCATTCTCCCCGTTTGTGAAATATCCATACGAGTATCCTTTTTTATGGTATAATTTACTTTCTATGTCCTTTAGCTTACATATGCACGTAGTGTCATATGGACGCTAAAGTGGGGGCTAAATTTAGTGTAGAAAATTGTACTCCTACTATGTGATAGTACAATTTCACACTTAGTTTGGACCTATTTTAGTGACCTCACATTTATGCATTTTATCCTTCATAAATAGGCCCCTAAATCCCTTTATTATGCATCCTAGGGCCTATTTTTATCATTTTTCGACATTGCAACATACATTGAATAAATGAATTTAATTAATTTAAAGCCCCAAAACATATTTATCCTAGATGTTTAGGCCAGGACCCATTCATCCTTGGGCGAATGGGTCCCCTTTAAGATCCAAATTCAAAATTTAAACATATGTTTGGTAGCATTTTAAATTTCCAGATTCAAGTTTTACATGTCGGCTATCAAGATTTAATATTTAGGAAATTAGAAAGGAAGCCTATAAAGCCTAGTCTTTTCATCATTTCAAACTAGGTTAAAGAGAGATTTTTGTGAAGAGAAAGAAGAAAGTTTGAAATCAAGATGGGAGAACATTTAAGAAATCAAAGTTGAAGTCTTAGAGCAACATCTCATTTAGTTTTTCAAGTCTTCAAGCTCATTTTGTGAAGATTGATGAAGCATTGTTCATGATTGAAGGTTGATGCCTATGGTGGATCATGATGGATTCTAGGTTTTGGGACATGCAACTAGCCATTTCCCTTGATATAATGACTTGTTTCTTATTGATCCCATCTTCTATCTTCATTCTACTAGCTACCTAAAGCAAGGTATAATCAGATTTTATTTCTCCCTAACTAGGTCTCTTGTTCATTATTCATGTTAATTTAGGGATCTTATTCTAACACACTTGAATAAGGTTTCTTTGCATTTTAGCTCTAAACAATCTTAGACAGACTTAAGAAATTAGGGGTTACACACAAATTTATTTTTCAGATCTGTATTTTTCATCAAGGTTTGATTACTAAACTTGGGGTTTGACTAAGGAAAACCCTAATACAAACAAAAGAAAAAAGTTGTTTTTGTTAAAGGTACAAATTTGGAAGCGAATATTGAAAGGTACATGTAGGAAGTGTAGATTAGAGACTAAAAATCCAAATTTTGAAGTTTTAGAAAGGGATAGCAAGACCCATTTTCCCTAGGGCGAATCAATCTCAGTAGGACACTCAACAACATCTTTTGGTGACAGGTGCACAATGTCTTATCCCTCTCAAATTTTCTAGAAGTATGTTGTTTCTGATTAATTTAGGCTTTAAATTGATGATCCAAGTTTCACATTGCATAATTGAGTTCATTTACTATTTTTTAGTTTTTCTCCCCCAAAGTGTCATTCAAGTAGATTTTAACCCATCTTGCCATAGGTAAATTTCAAAATCTCCAGTAGGGTTGACTCACCTAAGGTTGAAATTCAATCCTACCTTTTGGGATCTCATTTCCTAATGAAATAAGAAAGATAGGTGCATTACATATTTAATCACCCCATTTTAATAGAAACACCCATTTTTCTATGTTTCAATTATGATACCAAGGGGACTCAGGACCAATGATTTTACACACCATCTCAGTATCAAAGATGTCATATGTGAGGAGAAGATACTATTAAACTAGGAATTTGCATTTATGGCTATTGTGAGTGATGATTTTAGAAATTACCCTCATTTAGTTTTTGTTTCATATTTGTCATAATATTTCTAATATTTCCAAGACATTATCTAAAAAAACTATTTATTCTAAGTATTAAAGCATTAAGGATGGTAATTATTATATTTTTGAATGGTTGTGTGCATTTATGAATGTCTAAAAAATATGATAGCATTTTATGTTAATTATGGTCATTTATGATATATAAATTCTTTTGAGAAAAACTAACCCCTATGCAACAAAGGACCAACCACCTACGACAAAGGTTATTTTTCAACCTGTAGCCAAAGGAATGATCACCTATAACAAAAGGTGTAGTCACCCATAGCTGAAGGAGGCAATGGTTGAATACTGTGGAAATCATTTATTTATAGATTACTATTTTTCACTAATGTTGTCACTGAAAATAAAGATAATCATGTAGATAGGAAGATATTTATGATAACAGTATACCATGGTTCATAAATATGAATTATGACTTGTTTTTCATATTCTCATTTATAACTATCGTCTTAATATAACAAAGAGTTATAACATGATTATGACACTTGCACCTCTACATGATTAGTTTCTTATTTTTGTTAGGGCAAGAATAGTCATTTCCCTACGTTTGTGGATGAGCTAACATCTGTTAATAAGTTGTGTAGAGTCCAAATAATCATAATGTTCAGATTTTGTATATATAATAGATCTTGTATGAGTCGAAGATCTACCAGTAGTAGATTTTTCTATAAACACTCGTGTTATCAATACTTTGTTATCAAATTTGAGTTATCATTTTTAGAATGCAATAAAAAAAATAGATTTAGTCAATTATATGGATTTTTGAATTGAGATTTGATTAAGATATTGTGAGATTGCAGCTACTCAAGCAAGGTCCACTTGAGGTAGTTGTAGTACTCTTCATAGTTTATATTGTTTAATGTTAAAGTAGATTGTTAAAGTTGTGTTAATTGATTGAGTTAAATTGATAAATAACAATCAATTGATTACCAACAGTTTCTTAATAATAGTTATATCAATGGATAGCTACAAGGCAATTGAATTGTTTAGTCGTTATCTCAATAGGAATATCTACTCGTAGCAATTGTTACATAGTTGAAGTTTATGATATAAGTGTTTTTTTAGTTAATTTTGTTTCTAGTTAAATTTACTTTCGTTAATTCTTTTATATGCAATTTCTAGGACAACTTAAAATTCTTAACTGCACATACAGTGCCAACACCATCCAAGAAATTATGATTCCATGGTTGATAAATTAAACGTAATACATTTAAGTCATTAAGTTTCTTGATAAGATATTTTTTGGTCCATTGAGGTGAATGTATGCCCCTTATACATCAATTTATTGGACATAAATGGATTTAGACATTTTTGGCATCCTTGTCAGATATGGTGCTAAGGTTCAAAGTTTCTAAGTTTTTAGTTTATTTACATATTACTTTTTTAAGTATAGAAAATTTCATTATTTTTGAGTAAATAGGACTACTAGAATTTTTAAATCAATATCCAACTATCTATTAACAATGTGCAAGAGGAAGCCATAATCTCAATTATCCTTGCATGAGATAGTAGAGATATTCTCTAGGAAGATTTCTTCTATCAAATTAGAATGAGGAATTAATTGAAGATGTTGATGCAATAGAAGAGACAACACCATCAAAAGAGCTAAGTGAAGAATTCAATGAAATAGAAGCACCTCTCATACCAAAAGATATCCCAAATTATGAGTAAATCACTACAAGACATGTCAACATAATGGTGAATGAAGTAGTAGAAAACCTTGTTGAACCATTTACATTTGAATTTCTAATAGAAAACCAAGAGCGTGCAACTGCCCTAAAGAATATACCTCCTTCATCTCTACCCAACTTCTATGATTTAATTATAGAGGATGTTGATATATTTTTGTTTTAATTTGATATTTTATGCTAGAGTTAGACACTACTGATGCACATAAGCTAAAACTCTTTCCAATCACACTCAAGGATGTCATTTTATGATGGTTCATGGGGTTGGGCAGAAATGTAGTGACAAACTAGGGAACAATGAAGGAAAAATTCTTATAGAAATACCAATATTACTATTGTGGAGGGGATATGAAAATATATGGCATATTTTGAATGTCACAAAAGGAGGGTGAACCCCTTGAAGATTATGTTGAGAGATTTCAATTCTACCTCAAAAAGTCACACTAGAATAGGCTCTCTCTAGAGTCATTCAAATTAGTATTCCTAAGGGATGTGAATGAGGAATGTATGGGTTCAATGAACTTGATTAAAGCATGAGACATCTCTCAACTGACCTTTTATGAAAATTTCCAAATATGCAGGAACTATTCATGATCAATCATGAAGAAAATCAAGGTTTTTAGAGCTTTGACTTCCACCAACACAACTACAGGCGTCTCTAAAGTTGAACTCAACAACCTTTTGTTAAATATAAAATAAGGTATTATTAGACATCTTGAAACCCAGTTGGGCACCTTACATAACAAGAAGAAACATATGATTCTCTAATAGAATATTGTTCACCTTATCAACAAAATAAATTCATGCGAGTGTAAAAATATTGCTAGTATTTTCAAAGAGAAGCATTAAAAACTTGAGTTCCACACCTTAGAAGATGAGGAAGGTCAAGTATTATATATTTCCTACTGTAAACCCTGGAAAAAAAGACAAGGTATTCCTCAAGACCCTTTTTCTTACAATGCTTCCTTCCCTAGAGTCAATTTAAATTTCCCTAATTGGAACAATACAACCTAGAATAACATGCTAAGTCAACCTTTGTCAAGTGCTTATTCATCCAATTAGATTCCATAATAGGGGATGTGGAAAAAACAATATTGATCTCTTAATTATAATCAATAATGACAATTCTCTCAGAACCTATGACCACAACAATGGCAAGGAAACCAACAGTGGAAGAACTCAAATGTAAGCTACCCACAACCATATGAATCCTTGCAACAATAAACAACCATTATGTCAAATCTAATTATACCTAATTTTGCACAACTAAGAGCACCTCAAATACCTACTTAACCTATGCCAAACCCTACTAATAAACATGTCCAATAGGCCTATACTAATGAACCCATCCAATACCCAACCTATGTAGTTGATGTTAGTGATGTTCACCTACATTCAAGAAAAAAATTGTTATTGGGAAATCATATCCGCATAGAATAGAAATCTATGATGAATAACCAGCCATTGAAACTAAAAAACATCTAAATAACCAAAATGATCATCCTAAACAAAAAAACCCATAGATTAGAGATCACAAGTAAAGAACCACCATTTCCATAAAGGTTGAATGCTCAAAAATCTCAGTTGAAACCCAAATTTGACTAACTGAAGAATGTCTATGTCAAAATTACCTTGATCCAAGCTATCAAGGATGTGCCACTCTACAACATATAGTGAGAGAAATATTCCTTAAGAATCCAGACAAAAATGAAGGAACCCTCAAACTATCCATTTAATATGACAGTTGATATTATATTGGACAACCTAGTTGTTCCAAAATATGAAAACCCTGGTATCCCTGTGGTAGATGTGTAGATCAATGACACCCTCATTAAGAACACTTTGATTGATCTAATACAATAAAAAAATGTGATGATTAGAGAAACAATGAAAAATCTTCAACTAATGAATTTAAGACCTACACCAATAGTCTTACAACTAATAGATAGGTCAATAGTCAAACTAGAAGGCATCATTGAAGATTTATTCATTACACTTGACTCATGGGAATACCAAGCAGATTTCATGGTCTTGAAACCTAATTCCAACCTAGGTGGATACCCATTAATCTTAGGATGACCATGGTTGGCCACATCAGATGCTTTCATATGATATATATCTAGTAATATGATCATCTCCAATGGAAATATCACAAATAAATTAGTCCTATATCCACATGCACAACCTTTTTCTAACCTGGGGCAGCCTATCTAGCCAAATTTGGAAGATGATGACCAATATTCTCTCCATAGACTCATGAACATTGAACACAACCTAATGGTAAATATTAAGGATGAGGATGAAGTTCTTAATAGTATTATACAAAAATCTTATGGGATGGACCCACAACAAGACCAATGTCTAGCATGTTTGACTTGGTTGCTACATAATATTTTACCTACGACAACTTTTGAATCTGCTTCATAGATATTCCATAAATTACTTCCACATAGTTTTAGCCTTAATTTATCAAGGTTAGATGTCTCTGTCATGACTTATGTAATAGCAATGTAAATATCACCTAGCAGAACACTTAATTTCAATAATCAATTGACTATATCCCAGTAGTTTGAATTGCTTAAAATACTACAAAATCATACAAAAACATTTTTGTGGGATTATCATGACATGAAATGCATAGATCCTAATATTTTCATGCATATAATTTATATCAATGAAGGATTTAAACTAGTGAGCAACCCTAATGAAGGATAAATCCAATTGTCAGAGATATAGTGAAAACTAAGTTATAAAAACTTTTGGATACAAGATTTATAAACTCGATATCAAACAACCAATGGGTCTCCCCATTAGTAATAGTACCAAAGAAATGAGGTAAATGGTGAGTATGTATTAATTATAGAGAATCAAACACAACCACAAGGAAAGATCATTTTCCTCTTCCCTTTATTGATTAGATGTTGGATTCCTTGGAAAGGAAGAAATAATTTTCTTTCCTATATGGATTTAGTGGCCACAATTAAGTCAACATAGCTCTTGAAGGCCAAGAAAAAACAACCTTCACATGTCCATGGGATACCTATGCCCATCCAATCTTACCATTTTAACTATGTAATGCTCCAACAACCTTCCAAAGAGCTATTTTGAGCATATTTTCTATTTTTTTCCATGATCCTATGGAAGTATATATGGATGATTTCACAACCTATGGAGATTCTTATGAAGAAGCATTACCAAACTTGGAGAGAATCCTCCAAATATTCCAAGATCATAATATCTCTCTCATTCATGAGAAACGTTTCATGATGATGGAGGAAGGAGTGGTTTTGAGACATTTTTGTGTCAAAAAGAGGAATTCAGGTAGACCCTAACAAAATAGAAGCAATTTCAACTCTACGTATACGATAAAACCATAAATATGTAAGAAGTTTTCTTGGCCATGTAGGATATTATAAGAGATTCATTAAAGAATTTAGTAATATAACAACTCCCCTGATCGTCCTACTATCTAAAGATATTGAGTTTGAATGGATCCTTACCTGCCAAGAAGCCTTTGAGTCTCTTAAAACCTCTCTCATAATAACACATGTTCTAAGAGCACCTAATGGATAATTCATTTTCACATTCATGTAGGTGCCTCTGACTTTTCTATAGGTGTTGTGTTAGGAAAAAAGAATGGAAATTTGGAATATGTTATCTATTACATAAAAATCTACAATCTAGCAAACTCAATTACATTGTTACAAAAAAAGAGATGTTAGTTGTATTCTCTGCCATTATAAAATTAAAATACCACATCATTGGTTATCCTATTTTTGTTCATACTAATCATACAATAATTTGATACTTAATGAAAAAAAAATTAGTGGAGGCCTTGTTAGATGGTTATTGTTGTTACAGGAATTTGATATCACTATTGTGGATAAGTCAGGAAAAGCAAATGTGGTGGTTGATTTTCTCTCCTAGCTAATTATTAAAACAAAAGAAGCACTTGTGGATGGATATTTTCTTGATGAGCACTTATTTTCCTTAACTATGCATACAAATTGGTATGCAAATATTATAAACTATATAGTTATACATAGAGCACCTTCACATCTTTCATCAAGAGAGAGGCACCATCTAGTTGAACACAACTTTCCATATTCATGGGTGGTTGGTAACCTCTTTTACACAAGACCTTATAATGTTATGTGTAGGTGCATATGAGAAGGTGAATTTTATGGTATTCTTAAAACTTGTCATGGTGATCCTTGTGGAGGGAAATTTTTAGCCAAAAGAGCAACCCTCAAGATCCTAAGTACTAGATTATTTTGGCCATTGCTACATAAAGATGTAATTCAATACACAAGAAGATGTGATCATTGTGAAAGACTGGGTGCCTATAAGAAGTGATGAAATCCCCTTATATCCATAGTTGATAATAACACAATTTAACAAATGGGGCATTAAAATCATAGGGAAAATAGAGCCCACTTCTAAAATAAGGAGTATATATTGGTATGTACTAATTTCCTAACCAAATGGTTAGAAGTTAAAGTTTTATAGTTTGCAAGAGATAGAAAAGTAGCAACATTATTATATGAGGATATATTCATAATAATGGAGTGCCTAGGGAGATATTCATTGATCAAGGGCCATAATTTACTTCAAATATAGTTGCTCATTTGGTTAAGGAATATGAAATCAGACACAATAAATCAACTCCTTACCACCCATAGTCAAATGATTATATTGAGGTTAAAATAGAGAAATTAAAGCCATATTAACAAAGAAAGTCAAATTACATAGAAATTATTGGGCAACCAAATTTCCAAAAGAAATCTAGGCTTATAGAACATGGAAAATAACCACTATATTTACACTATATAAATTAGTATATGGTAAAAAGGTTATCCTCATTGAATTTGAACACAAGACATTGAGAATACTAGTACAACTAATAATGGATCTATTTGAAGCTCAAAAGGATAGACTGCACCAGCTTAATTATTTGGATGAGTTAAGAATGGAAGAATTCTACCATAATTTTTTTTACAAAAGTAGAGAATGAAATGGCATGACTAGTACAACAAAACTAAATAATTTCATGCAAAAGACTATAAATTTCTATATGAATCAAGGAATAAGCACCATAAAGGAAAATTGTAGATGATATGGTTGGTTCCTTATAAGATCAAATATTTTTTCAAAATGGAGCAATATAACTGACAACAATTGATTTAGTGAAACTTTCTCTATTAGTGAATGAACACCTAAAACTCTACAAAGTCCATTACATAAAGACAATTTTTTATAGGACCTACAACAACAATTTGCACCATCACCCTCACCAGATTCAACATACATCACATCACTTGAAGAAACCATTGAATCATCCATTACTGCATTTGTAGATCAAACCACCAACTATCCTACTCAGATTGCATAGGTATGATTTTATTTCCATAAAAAATAAACATAAAAAATACACATAAATGGAGATCGAGCTTGTAGGTACATACAAAAACACTACAAGCAACTTCTTTTACACATACTTGTAGCAACTACCCCACAACACCTACCAATGAGACCTAATTTACTACCAACTAGAGCCACTATCTAATGTACTAATTCACCATTAATGTAACACTTCATTATACCACCTAACATCACTATGCTTGTACATCACCACTTCACATACAACTTTCTCTATGATACATATAATAATTCAAGGCCCATAGAACACATACATGCAACACATCATCACACCAAAAGTTACATATTTGTATGCCACAACCTTGTTTTGTATCTATGTTCTTTTGGACATGTGTCATTACTCACATGGTTTCTAATTAAGGAAAATTCAATGCATTCACATCCATTCACAATCACGATTATATTTTCAAATGGTTCATTCTTGATAGCTATTCACAAAACTTCACACATGCCACCTTACACTTCATTACAAATACTCAAGGTATTTCTCTCATTAATACCATAAATTGATATTAGATCAATTTATTTTATTTATAATTCTCATTCACACACTTATTTTATCTTATATGCAATTATCAATGCTTTATCCATCCTCTCTATTGTACTTCTTGAATAAACCGTCATTTGAAGTTAAATCAAAACTTTGGCTGGGGGGATTCCACATTAATTTTAATATGTGAAAAATATTTGGAACATACTGATATGCTAATCTTTTTCCTTTCAATTAATTTTAATATGTGAAAAATATTGGAACATATTGATATGCTAAGCTTTTTCCTTTCATAATTAAAAAGCAATTGGTTAAGTTGCATGTACCATTAATTTTTTTAGCATGAGCAGCCTCTAGTACAATAGTGAAGTTGTGAACCACAATAGTCATTGTTGGTCATAAATAAATAAAACAAGGAACAACAATAAGAAGGTCAAATAAATTCAAAAGGCTACAATATAACAAAATGGGTGGACAAGTTATTAGATGAGAACTAGTAGACCATACAACATTGTTAAATGATCAATTATTTGCTTACCTTTCAACAAGTTGGGTGGTTGGACTATTTTATTAGATGAACTGAGTATAATGAGGCTACAATGTAGCGATTTGTTAGGATGTTGCAAAACAATGAAACCATGGTAAGAGGACTGAGAGTTGATGCTTCATAAGTAGCAGTTGCAAAAGTCTCCAAGTTGCTTGTAATTGGGGAAGAATTTTCAGTTAGAATTGATGCCATCACAACTTGGCCCAAATTTGTGCAACTAGGAGAGGAATTAGAATCCTCAACCCAAGATAACAAATGTCTCTCCTTACCCTAGTTATGGACCTCTCTAACTATGCATATCATTAAGAACTTAACCTGTGATGGAAGACAATAATTGCTATATATTATGGATTTTAAATTATTGAGCCATCTCTGCCACCATAAGCCTGTAAATTTTGCCGATTATTTGTATAATTTTTTAAAAAGAATGTCTGCTAAATATAAAAGGAAAGGAAACAATTCAAAATTTTCCCACCATTATTTGATTGGTTTGTTGATAAAAATAGGTCTCAATGCCCAATTCCCAGATGTTTCTTGGGAAAATTTCTTGGGATGTAATAATATAAATGATAGACCCTTTAGGCCCAATCTAGCTAAAGAAAATATGGCATGAGAAAAAAATGAGCAACCAATATGCAACCTCTTCCCCATAATTTTCCTTACCTACCCATAGCCACAATGAACAACCAAAGCTAAAAATGCAGGAAACTCAACCTACAACCTCTAAGGAGCAACTTGTATCATCCCTAGCATTTGAGACCCCTATCTCCAAAGAAAACCCTTCTATATTTGAAACATGCAAGAGAAGGCATACACCCTCTTCCTCTACAACCAAAAAGAAACAAAAAGGGCATACACAACCAAAAAGGTGTTCACATTTCCTAAAGGAAAAAGGTGAACATGCAAGAGGAAAGGTCCCTTCTAAAGGGAAGAAGGTGGTCCTAGTGGAATTATAAATAGATTTAGAAAGAGAGGATCTATTTTTTGATAAATAACTATTAAAAAGTATGCAATTCATATGCTTGGACACTAGTTTAGAATCATAGGAAGAAGACTTGTTTACACTAAGAAAGAACGCTAAACCTCCCAACTATCCAAGAGATCAAGAGAAACTTGTTTCCTCTATTGAGTTTGAATAAGACTTATTTTTGGAGGGTGAACAAGAATTGCTTTTAGAAGATAAAGAGAAAATTGCCGAGATGCAAGCAACTCTTAAGGAAATTATAGAATTAGAAGAGAAATTAAGAGAATACTAGTCGAAAGAAAAAAAAAAATTGGATAATAAATTCAAGGAGTTGGAGAGTCAATTATAGACTTACCAATATCAAGGGACGTGATTGGATAAATTGGCTCAAATGACTATTATTGAAATAAACAAGAAAATTCCAAATCCTAATCAACATAATAACTCTCCAACAAAACCTACAACTCCAACACTACTTACCCTTGGATTAAACTTGTGGGATAAGATAGAAAAAATTTCTTAGTTAAAACATGATTGGAATAATGAGAAAAGAGAAATGATAAAGAGACATTAAAAATAAATTGAGAACTCAACAACTAAAAGATTAGTGCTCAAAACTAATCAAATGGCTAAAATGATTGTTCAACTTATGAGATGTAGACCACATGCTAAGGTTTATGCCCTATTTTATAAGAACAATTTTTAAATTTTAAATTTAGCCAATTTTATAATGAACTCCATGTTTCCTTATCTACATCAAAGTTGTTTTTGACTTATCAAATAGCCACCCTAGAATGAAAAACCGGTTATGTGAATTATATTTACATGATTTGGCTATTATGTATGACACCACCTAGAACCCACTATTTTTTTATGGGATATGTTCAACTAAAGGAAATAACATCATTCATACAAAATGATCATAGAGGCCTCCTACAATAGCAGTATCATGAAAGGGAGAAATCACTTCCCCTTAAAATCATAGCAGAAGCAAATGATCCTAACCAAGTGGTGATGGAATGGATTGAATTAATAGAGAGAGTAGGGTCATAGGAAAAAAATTCTATAGTACAAATATTTCTTTTTATAAAAGATTCAAAGAATTAGCTTGTGGATAGTAGAGAGGCACTGCAATTTTTATAGAATAGATGGAATGAATTAACACAAGAAGTAAAAAATAAAGCACCCTATTCTATTTTCAACTAGTTAGTATCAGTCACTTGGGAACATTGATGTATTAGATAATCCCTTGAGCATAAGATTACCTTGCTTCCCCTTGCATTTAACCCCCCTCTTATCTTGTATCCAATTCCACATTGGTCGAGTTGAAAGGAATCATAAGAAACAACAAAATAGATCAGATGGGAGTGGTTGTTTGAGAAAAAAGGATTCTATTTAAACCAAGGAGAGTGAATTACTAACCCATTACACTAAAAAATCATTATACTACAATATAACCTAAGGCCCTAAGTTGCTTGCTGACAAGCAAGATGCTATTTCCCTATTTGTTCAAAAATTGCCTTTATTTCCCTATTTTTAGTTTCATATTTTTCATAATATTTATAATATTCCAAAGACATTATCTATAATTTTTGTATTTATCCTAAGTATTAAAGCATTAAGGATGGTATTTATTATATTATTGAATGGTTGTGTGCATTTGTGAATGTCTATAAAAAATGATAGTGTTTTATGTTAAATATAGTCATTTATGATACATAAATGCTTTTGAGAAAAACTAATCCCTGTGCAACAAAGGGCCAACCACCTACAACAAAGGTTATTTTTCAACCCATAGCCAAAGGAATTATCACCTACAAAAAAAGGTGCAATGACTCATGGTTGAAGGAAGTAGTGGCCAAATACTGTGGAAATGGTTTATCTGTAAATCATTCTCTTTTTCATGACTGTTGTCACCAATAATAAAGATAATCATACAAAAGAATATATTTATGATAATAATAGACCATGGTTCATAGATATTAATTATGCCCTATTTTGCATGTTTTCATTTATAGCTAACTTATTTATAATGAAGAGTTATAACAAGATTATGACACTCACACCTTTACATGATTAGTTTCCTATTTTTCTTAGAATACGAATAAGTCATATCCCTATATTTTTGGATGAGTTGATATTTTTTAATAATACTTTTAGAGTCCAAATAATCAAATTATTTAGATTTGATTAAAAAAAATGGCTCTACAAGTTGTATCGCCCTCGTAGGATTCCTAGGGTTTCAGTTGCTCGTGTGGAGGGGGTTGGGTCCTCCGCCACAATCTCTCTCCTCGATGTGGTGGTTCATGGGTGAGGTGTAGGCGCTCAGTGCAACATGTAAAGCTTGGATGACCGCTACAAATGAGATGCTTGGTGACTCGAAGCCTCCGGATATCTCTCGTGAGATTAATGAAGGTGGGTTGGTTGTTGGCTCCACTCTGAGGTCTTTCAAGGATGTGCTCACAGGTGAGAAGGTGTTGATTCTGGTGGGGGCTAAGTTCATCTTCGAAGCAGGCGGTGAAGGTGGTGATTGGGGTCACAAAGAAGGTAAGGGCACCTCTGTCCAGGCTAAAATTGATTATTTTTCTCCAAATATTGAACTTTGAAAAAATTTATAGGAAGAAGATAATAGATTAAGGAACATTGTGGTTTTCTTGGCCGATGTGGACATCAATAAGGTCCCAATGAGAAGATACATGGACACCTGGATGGCGGATGTGTGGGGAAAAAATGAGAATTCATTTCTCATTCTATAGAATGGTGCAAAAAGGGCTCTATGTGGTCTTCTTCAAAAACCACAAAATGAAAACCAAGGTTCTAAACAAACAATTCTAGAGTATAGGCAAGAGTGTCTTTAGGGCATTTTCCTGGGCATCGGATGCCATCAACGAGGAAATAATTTCCTTGTTGTGCCCTAGGTGGTTAATTGTGAAAAAAATTTCACCAAGGATATGGAATCTAATCCCACTTTTGTTGGAACCCTATGGTCGGGTGTTAAGGGTTGACAACGCCAAAACAACCCTCCCTCACATAGATGCTTGAGTATTGGTCTCTCTTGAACCTGGAATTAAATTACTAGATATTCTGAGGTTGAATCTTGATGGTGGCTCCACTGATTGTGCCTTGGAAATGTTGGGGTGGTTGAATTCTTGTTATCTTTGTCGCAAAGAAGGACACATAAGGAGAAATTTCCCTCTGTTTAAATCTAAACCCTTGAAACAAAGACCTAAGACTAAGATGCAAAAAATGGCAGGCCTGGGGGATGATGAACGCATTCTCCCAAAAAAACCACCTAATGGCTTTGGCTCCACCTATGGAGGTGGGACAACGGGCAACCCATCTTTTGATTCAATTGAAATAGGTGAGAAGAGGAAAGTAGCGATTAAAACCCTAAGCCAAGAATCGGGGAAAATAGCAACCTCCACTAAGGCGGGCAAGTTAATCTTTGAAGAATCAGTCCAAGTTGGGGATACCCCCCCATCTGGGGAGGAGTTAGGCGATAGGGACTCCACCTTGGGAGATATGTTCTCTGAGACATCGTCCCACTATTCTAAGGAAATAGAGCCATGTGTCTCTGAGAACATGGATATTGATGGTGAATTTATTATGAGAAACTTGAGCTCAGAACACTTGGCTGAGACCATAAAGTGGAAAAATGCACAACTTACATTTGAGAAAATTAAAAATCACAGTGGGCTTGTGGATGCCCCTAACAATGATAGCATTAAAAAAGATAATGAGGAAGGAATATCTAACCAAGAAAATCCTCTAAATGTAAAGGACATTGTGTTTGCCTTTGAAACCAAAATCTTGCCTACCGATACCCAAGTTAATGGCACCATTGGACTGACCGTATGTCAGACAGACCCTAGGATTCTGGTAAAATTATTTGTCCCATTGGCACATATGATCACTCCACTGATGTTGTTGAGGTGGGTATGGGTGTGCACGATGTTGGTGGCAAGGGGGGATTAGAAGGGTTAGAAGTAGCATCATGGATTATTTTCCCTAAGGACAGTTGCTTCCCCATCTCGGCTCCTTCCAAAACTCCTATTGAGAAGGGTGCTTTCCCCATGGTTAAACAAAGGCTAGGAAGACCAAAAAATGAGGAAAGAACAATTATTCCAACTGGGAAAGGGAATCTAAAGAAAATAAAGAGGAAAAAACTCAGTGTTGTTAGTGCAAGCCCGTTGCCCAAGAGGATGGAAACTGAACCTAAAGTCCCAAATGCTTCGAGGCCTTCAGGCCTGGTAAGGAGATTGAACCTTTAAATGGTCTAGATGAACCTTAATGCTATCTCATGGAATGTGAGGGGGATTGAATCCCTAGATAGGAAGCATATCGTGAGAAGGTTTATTGGGTAGTGCAAAGATAAAGATGTGGTCCTATTGCAGGAGGTAAAATCAACTGGGTTCACACTTGAAACAAATCTCAAATGCATTTGGAGGGATGCTACACACTTTATCACCCAACATGAAAGGGGGAAAGGTGGGGCAGTAATTCTTATCTCCAAAAAATGGAGCCACCTTGTCACTTGCTTAGGTTTATCACCATGTAACATGGTTTTTTGAATCAAAATGAAGCTTGAGAGCCAAGAGATTGGAGTGTGTTCCATCTATGCTCTGAATGAACACAATGAAAGATGTAAGTTGTGGATTTGGCTTGGAAATTTAGAAAACATCCCCTGGATTCTTGGAGGGGACTTCAACATGATAGAGAACAAAGAGGGAAAAGATGGGGTAATAAACATGGAATGGAAAGGAAATGAAAAAAAAATCTAGTCAAGAATGAAAAATAAATTGAACGTAGAGGATCCGATTCAAGGTCAGAAAAAAGACCTTACAAACATATGGTTCACATGGTGTAACCTTCAGAAAGGTTCCAAAAGAATATACTGTCATCTTGACAGATTCTACATAAACAAGGATTTCTTCTTGACTGACCCACTAAGTGAAGGGTGCAAAGTTGAAGTGCACCCCTCCACCTTGTCAAACCACCACCCCATAAGGGCAAGGTTTATGCTCAAATATGGGTGTAAAGTGGCAAAGAAAAGAGGTGAAGGATTCATCCTCAACACAAACTTTCTTTGAGACAATGACTATGTGGATGGGGTGTTGTCCCTTAGAAAGATCAACCAGGGGCTCTACAAAAACTTAAATGTAATTTAAAGATGGAAATTAAACTCTAGAGGGTGGAGGAATCTCTTCCAAATAATTGTAAAAAAGAGGGCCTTAGACAGAATAAGGAAAGAAACCCTCTTGAATGAGGAATTGGTGAATGGGGAAGCCTGCCTGCAGAAGAACCCTGAGGACATTGAACTTGGCAATAGGCTCAGAATGGCCAAAGATTCTTTAAGGAAACTGCAAAACTTTAGGATCCAGGGACTCAAAGTGAGATCAAAGCTCAATTGGCTGGAGAGTGGGGACAAGGGAACTAAGTTTTTCTTTAGAGTGCTTGAAGAGAAAAATATTAAAGATCAAATCAAACAGATCCAAGTGAATGGGGAAGTCTTCACAAACCAAGAGGACATTAAAAAGTATTTTTTCAATTTCTTTCAGAACTTGTTCTTTGTTGAATGTGAAGGGGATGTGGGATCTAGTGCAAGAGAGTTAATAAAAGAATTGATTCCCAAGAGAATAACGGAAATTGAAGCAAAGCAATTGAGAAAAGACATTTCAAAAGATGAAATAAAAAATTCAATCAACTTGCTACAGAATGACAAAACACCGGGGGTTGATGGCCTCCCATCTGAATTCTACAAGACCTTTTGCTATTGGATAGTGGATGATCTACATGCCATCTACATAGAGGCCTTGGAAAAAGGCTCGTTAGGAAGGAATATAAACAAAGGCATCATAAGATTTCTGCCCAAAGAAGGCGATAAGTCCTTAATTAAGAATTCGAGACCAATAACCTTGTTAAATGTCTCCTACAAAATCCTTGCAAAGCTCCTGGCCAAAAGACTAGTGAACATCCTCTCAAGGTTCATAAACAACACTCAGATGGGTTTCATCAAGGGTAGATACATTCTTGAGAACCTCATAACCAGCTAGGAAGCATTGGAATGGGCAAAAGTTTCAAAGCAAGAAGCAACAATGGTGTTGCTAGACTTTGAGAAGGCTTATGACAGGATAGAGTGGAAGTTTATCAACCTAATGCTTGAAGCATTTGGCTTACTGGAAGCCTTTGGTAAGATGTTTTCCACCCTTTTCAAGGATGTGGTAGCGCAGGTTGACATTAATGGGTCCCTTATAGAAGAATTCATCCTGGAAAGGTCAATTAGGCAAGGGTTCCCTTTAGTGCATGCCCTATTTGTAATAGCAGCATATGCATTGCACTTTATCCTCAAATCGAACAGGGGCACCCCAAGAGTTAAGGGTATCTCTCTCCCAAACCAAAAGGACCTCATTAACATCCATTTTGTCGATGATACTGCCTTATTTCCTCTGCTTGATGAAGCTAACTTCAGTAACCTAATGGCAAAAATTGACACATTATGTGTGGCCTCTGGGGCTAGAGTTTCTATTACTAAATCAATTATGCTTGGATGGAAAGAAGAGCCTCCAGACTGGCTAGCTAAGTTGGGTTTGCAATGGGGTGGCCAACAAAAATAGGTTAGATACCTCATAATTCTATTTTCTATTAACCCAGACCTAAGGGAGATGTGGTTATGGATTCATGGGAAAATTGACAAAAATATTGGCACTTAGAATAGGAAATTCCTTTTCTTGGCTGGGAGGATTCATGTATGTTAGAAGATTCTAGCCTCTTATGGCATCTACTTCACATCTTCTTGGGTTTTTAGAAATTATCAAGTTGAGGAACTACAAAAGAAAATCAGGAACTTTCTGTGGTCTGATGGGAAGGGGAAAAAAAGAAGCACTTGGTAAGGTGGGAGTGGTATTTTCAAAGCAAAGTTGATGGTGGCCTAGGGCTAAAATATATCAAGCTACAAGGGATTACTCTAGCAGAAAAATGGATCTTGAAATCCCTTGATGGGGATGAACCATGGAAAGTGTTGATCTGAAACAACATTGAAAGGGGAACTCCCGGACATGCAAAATCTTGGAAGGGTCGCCCACTTTGTGACCTAATATGCTACAAACTTGCAATAAATCCTAAGGGGTCTCTGATATTTAAGAGCCTCTGGAAGGCTTGGGAAGTTATAAAAGAACACATTCAAAACACTCAGGCTATCTCAAATAGCATAGTATTTGCACACAGATCTTTATGGTGGAACCTATATCATAAGGGTAAACCACTAGCTCTAAAGTAGGGGTGCTTAGCTAAGGCTTGGGAAAATAGAGGAATCAAATATCTACCTGACATAATGGATGAAGAAGGCCTAAGAGAGTGGAAAGACCTCAACAAGGCCTACAACCTGTCGGACTCAAAAAGGAGGACTTACTCTGTTATTATGGAGGCTTGCAAAGAAATACCCAATGGGGTCAACATACAATTGACTCATAACAGTATAAAAACTATAGGTGGAGCGATGGCTCCAAGCTTTCAAAGCTCACGGCTAAAAAGATATACAATTCTCTAATCAACCAACAGGACATATATGCATATCTAAATCAAGCATGGAAAACAAAGATAAGTAAAGACAATTGGACTAAAGTGTTCAAAATCTACTGGTCAAATGTTTTGGAGCCTAAGAAGGCTTGCTTCTGATGGCTTCTACTAATGCAAAGACTGCCAATCAAATGAAAAATAGAGGAGATGGAGATCTGTAGCATCTGGAGAGTCCCAAAATCAGTAAACCATATCTTCTTAGACTATTTTTTTGCAAGGGAAGTATGGAAATTATTTTTTTAAAACCAATATATTTGGGATAATAATAATAACTTAAGATCCAATAGAATTTTTCTTCTAGTTCTCAATAAAGATAGAAAAGGTTTAATGAAGTTATGGATCATTATTGCAACTAAAATTATTTGGTTTATTTAGAAAAAAAATAAATGAAGATAAATTTTGTGGGGTCAGGCATACCCTTATTGAGTCTTGTAAAATACTCACACTCTCTTTTATTGCTCTGTAGGTTGCGTTCATGATCAAAGTATCCAAAACAAAATTTCTACGGTTGATTGAAGATGGTACAATTTTGGTAAACCTCTTGGAGGTGAGCTTTGGGCATGGGTGGCAGCACACCACAGAGGTTTTCCTTAGTACACTGGAGTCCTTTCAGAAGAAATTCAATGAAAGGACGGCTAGTAAAGAGCAGGGTGGAGAGGTTGTATCAAAAAATTCATTGATGGAGGTTAATGTTGCTAGACACAGAGGCACATAAGGCTTTTGACAGGGAAACAAAAGGAAATATTCCCTTCAGGTGGCAGACAACAGGTTCAATAGCAGCCTTGGTCATCATTGGATGCTCATTTAATGTTGTTTCAATGTAAATCTCTTTGTAAAAGTTGTCATAATGTATGTAATAATGTTGATATAAGCACTATAATTTTGATTCAATGTATGTAATGGGATGGGGGGTTGTCCTTGTAAGTAAATTGTGGGATGTATATTCTTATGTATTTCTCTATTTCTACGATATTCAATACAAAATAAAATAAAATTATTCAAATTTTGTATTAATAACAAATCCTATATGAGTCGAATATCTAGTAGTAGTCAATTTTTCAATCAACATTCTTGTTATCAATACTTTTTTATCATTTTCATAATGCAATAAATAAAATGGATTTAATCAATTATATGGATTTATGAGTTGAGATTTGATTAAGATATTGTGATATTGTAGCCACTCAAGCAAGGGCCACTTGAGGTAACTGTGATAATCTTCATAGTTTAGATTGTTTATTAGTATTATAATAGATTGATAAAGTTGTGTTACTCAATTTAAATTAATTTAATAAATAACAATAAATTGATTATCAACAATTACTTAATAATAGTTATATCGGTGGATTGTTACAACATAATTGAATTGTTCGTTCATTATCCCAACAGGAATTTGTACCCATAGAAATTGTTACATAGTTGAATTTTATGAGACAAGTTTTGTTTTCAATTAATTTTGTTTCTAGTTAAGTTTCTTTTAATTAAGTATTCTATACACAATTTCTAAGATAACTTACAATCCAAGAAATGACAATTCCCTAGTTGATAATTTAAATGTAACACCTTTAAGTCAATTATTTTCTTGACAAGGGATTTTTTAGTCCATTGAGTTGAATGCATGCCCCTTTTGCATCAATTTATTTGGCATAGATGGAGTTAGACAATAAGGCATGTCCAACAAGGATCCAATAGTAGCCATTGCATTTGCAACCTTGTTCTAGAGACAAGGAATTTTCTCAAATTGGATATGAAAAAATACTTTTTGAAGTCACCCACCATATGCTTGTAAGGAAGCAACTTATCATCTCTCATTTGGAATTCATTATTTACCTATTTTTTTATGAGTTAGGAATCACCATACACTTGTAGCAAGCTAATATTTCATCATACTACCATTCTCAATCTAGTGATTAGAGCTTTATATTCTACTATGTTATAGGTGCATGGGAAAGCTCATTTTAATGATTTGGGGATGAAATCACCTCGAGGGGTGATAAAGAGGATACTTGATCCAAACCCATGATGTGTATAAGAACCATTAAAATATAATTTCCATGATTTTTTTAGTGATAGTAAATATGGACTCATTTGGAAATTTTGTAGCTAGTTGTTAGGCATCAATAAGAGGAGCCTCAACTAACTAATCTACAATGATTTGGTGCTTGATAAATTTATGATCCATATAATCTATATCAAACTTACTCAAAATTTGATGTAGTACAAGGATGGGGAGTCATTTCAGACAACCCATCCACACAGCCATAACACAACATGCATTCTCATTCCATAATCTTGCAAGCACATATAATTGAAAATTTAAATGAACACATTAAAATTTTAACAATTTCTCTTCATTTTTCACATATGCAAATCAAATTTTCATTGAATTAAAAAATCCACCATAAAAATTATTTTCTTTGTAGTACCAAAACAAAACCAAATCAGATTAGCCTCAAACCCCTTCAAAATCACCTCTAAAATCCTTGCAGCATTCAACTTGCTTCTAGTATCTTCCTCTACAACCTTTCTGCAACTTCACTACTGTACCCCTTCGCCAAAAACAAATCACTCAGCTCCTAGGTGTTGGATTTATCTCAATAAGAAAAACAATAAAATATTTTCCATTTGTCTCCATGAAGGCATTGGAAATCCTCCAGTCTGTAAAAACTGAAATTGCATTCAATTTCATAGCTCTTATTGAAATTGTTTCTCATAACTCCCCCTAAAACCTCCCATCATAAATATGGAACTCTGAATGTCTCCTTATTATTCATGGGCCTCCATATTCTCTTCCAAACTATTTTTAAATATTCCAAAATAAAAATTCCCAAACTTGAGCATTAGGTTTTTTAAATTTCCCATTTTTGGCTTTAAAACACATTAAATGTGCAACTAACAATTTACCCAAATTACAAACTATTAGCCAAATAATAAAATAATGGTTACAACAATTTGGCTCTAATTTTCACCCAAATATAATATTTAAACATTAAATTAGCCAACCAATTTAATAAATAATTTTTTTTGTAATCAGGGAGTGTCCAAACTAGGTGCTGAAAAGATGCCTACAACAAGAAACCACACAAGAAAAGAAAAGCTTAAAAACAAATGTTTTTGGGGATGCATGATTATTTGGCACCCTTGGATGCTCCTGGATTAAACACTTGGGATAAGTGAAATTTTCCATGAGTCAAAACTCATGAACATTTAAAGATTTAGTGCTTGTTTTGGGTCCACCTTTTCTCCTTATCCTCTTTTTCTTTTCTCTTTACTTTGCATCTTTTTGTCTCTTCCCTCCTTCATTTTTCTTATGTTTCTTCCTCTCTTGGAATTTAATCCACTATAATCCAATCTCCACCAAAGTGAATCTTCCCATTCCATTTCTTCCTCCTCAACATCTTAATACAACTTATCATCATACTCATATTCAAGAAAATTATAAAATTTAATTTGTACCTCTTATAGAATTTGTAACATTTTCTTCACCATCTTCTACTACATGAGCATAAAAATCTGCATATAATGTATTCACTTATCCTTCTTATTGGAACTCTTTAATATCCTTATCTTCTTCTATTATTACCATTTCATCTATATTTGAACTAACTCATACTTCATTATCACAAAATTCAAAAATATTAAAATTTCCCTATATTTTCACCCCTTTCTCTGCTACAGTAATATCTTCTTCCCCTACTACAATTTATTTATCTTCTTTATCCTTTGCATTCATCTTCATCTCCTTGATATTTAAATATCCTTTTAACAACCTATCTATTCTTTCCATCTCATTTTTAAATAGGATATTCTCTTTATTTTTTCCAAGTTCTTCATTAAATTTTGGTCCCTTAGCATGCAAATCTCCTTCTTCATTATCATTGGTTGTTGTAGCCTTGTTGTGCTCTTCAACCTCTATCACCATCTAATTCTTTTTCTCCTTTGTTTCTTTTATAATATATTTTTTTGCTGCTACAATCTCACTATCTTCTTCATCTTCATCAATTTCCAAACCTTTGAAGTCCTCTATTACAACTTCCTTTCCTTCTTCATCTCCTGCACACAAATCAGTACTTACAAACTTGTTATGAAAAGAAAAATAGAACTCAACATCATCTATTTTTTATCTTCCTCAACTATAGCTTTTTTCTTCATTCCTAAAGTTTCCTCAAGGGCATCCAATCTTGCTTCTAATTTCTCCAATTTTGTAATGAGCTTCTTGTCTCTCACGCCTTCCCAATACTCTTCCTAGAATAAAATTCTTACAGGTCTTTTCAAGGCCCATCTTGTCCTCTTCTTCAAAGGTATATTTAAGGACTCACAAGCCCCCTACATTTACAAGTACTCCTTACAACAAACTCACACTTCATTTAAATATTTTATGCCTCTTTTACCCTCTGCAGTCATAGGTCCTCCCTACAACAAATCTCTCTAGGACTCAAGCCCTCTGCAGTTACAACCCTTTTTTCACCTGTAACAACCTCTTCTAGAACTGAAATACTCTATAGTTACATAATCGTCTTCTACAATAAACTCTCTCTAGGTTTTTCCTGAGACAACTTCAAGCTTCTTCTCATTAACATCTTTCACAAACTTATCTATAATCTCTCATAACAAGATTTAATCTTTACAACTTTCCATCTCCTCAATCCAATGATCATCCTATTATGATACCATTTTATGTAGTACAAGGATGGGGAGTCTTTTCAGAAAATCCATATAGGAAGCCATAACACAACATGCATTCTCATTCCATAATTTTTCAAGCACATATAGTTGAAAATTTAAATGAGCATATTTAGATTTTAAAAAATTCTCTTCATTTTTCACATATGCAAATCAATTTTTTATTGAATTAAAAACTCCACTACAAAAATTATTTTCTTTGCAATACTAAAACAAAAATAAATCATATCAATCTCAAACCCCTTCAAAATGACCTTTGAAATCCTTGCAACATTCAATTTGTTGCAAGTATCTTCCTCCACAACCTTTCCTACAAATTTACTATTGCACCCCTTCACCAAAAAAAATTTACTCATCTCCTGGGTGTTGAATTTCTCTCAACAAGAACAACAATAAAATATTTTCCATACCTCCCCAAATGAGGCATTGGAAATCCTCTAGCCTGTAAAAACTAAAAATGCATTCAATTTCATAACTCTTATTGAAATTATTGCTCATAACTCCACCTGTAACCTCCTATCATAAACATGGCACTCCGATTGGCTCCTTGTTGTGCATGGGCCTCCAGATTCTCTTCCAAACCATTTTTAAATATTCCAAAATACAAATTCCCTAACTTGGGAATTGGGTTTTTCAAATTTCCCATTTTGGATTTAAAACACATTAAATGTGCAACTACCAAGTTACCCAAATTATAGAATTTGAGCCAAATAATAAAATAATGGTTACAACAATTTGGCTCCAATTTTCACCCAAATATAATATTTAAACATTAAATTATCCAACCAATTTAATAAATAAAATGTTCTACACTCTAGGAGTGTCCAAACTAGGTGTTTAAAAGCTGCCTACAACAAGAAACCACAAAAGAAAAGAAAAGCTTAAAAATAAATATTTTTGGGGATGGAGGATTGCCTAGTACCCCTGGATGCTCCTACATTGAATTCATAGCCATTTGAGCCATATTTCCTATTAAGGGTGTTCTTGATAAAAGACATTTTAGGGGATCAACTTTAGATATTATCTTGATAGAATGGTTGAGCATATAATGCCTTAGTTTCTTAGAGTTGAAGACCTCTACTAGAAATGATTTTTCCAATGTAGTTGAACTCATAGCCAACTAGATTATAACAAATGTAATATATTTCTCTTTTCTTCCCGCTCTCATCATGTTGAGCAAGGAGTGCCTCTAATGAAACTGAGGTAGATGATATCTATAAAAATAAAGGTTTCTCTAAGGTAGGAGGCATGAGGACACATGGATTAGCCAGATATTCCTTGATCTTATTGAAACCTTGTTGACAATAGGAATCCCATTTGAATATTGTATCTTTCTGAAGAAAATGGTTGAAAGGTTGGTACTTATTAGTAATTTGCATTAAGGACCTTCTAATAGATTGTAATTTCCCTTAAAGACTTCTCAAATTTTTAATTATCCTAGAGGAGGCATATCCATGGTTGTGTTAACCTTTGTGGGATCAATCTCAATGCCTCTCTTGGATAAAAATAAGCACAAGATTTTACCCGATGTACCACCAAACACATATGTCTTGGGAGTGAGTCTCAATTGATATTTCTCTAACCGACCAAAAATGCATTCAAGAATAGTTGGATGTTATTCTCTTGTCTTAGATTTACCTAGAAATTCATCCACATAGTCCTCCATGATGATATGTATGATTCCATTGACTATAATAATTGTCACTCTTTTATAGGTAGAAATGATATTCTTCAAGCCAAGAGGCATGAATTAATAAAAAAAGGTACCCCATGGGGTTGTGAAGACGTTTTTATGCTAGTATTCCAATGTGATGTGGATTTGGTTGTATCTTGAGAAGTTATCCACAAGGGGTAATATGGCATGAACCATTGTGAGATCAATGAGCATATCAATGTTAGGTTGCAGGAAGTCATCCTTCGGGAAAGCCTTATTTAAGTCCTTGAATTTGATACAAATATGTATGCCCCTAGTTAGTTTAGTTGCTAGGACTATGTTGGAGATCCATTTAGAATAATCAATAGGTTAGATGAATCCTACTTCAAGTAACTTCCCCAATTCAAATTTGACTAATAATGAAACTTGAGGATGCATCTTTCTGAGTTTTTTTATTGATTGGCATAGAGATGAAAAACCAAATGATGTACAACAAGAGTTGGATCTAGGCATATCCATATAAGACCATACAAAATTTATGGATACTTGCTAGATAATGTTAGAAAATATTTCATATTACTTGGATGACAAGGAAGTTGCTACATATGTGACCTTAGGTGCTACTTCGATTCCCATATTAATCTCTTTAGTCTCCTCTATTAGGATAGTAGATTTCTCTAGCTACTATGTACCAATAATGGGAAGATGAATGTCCTCATCTTTTGACACCTTAGAGAGGTTTTCATCATAAGATACACCTTTTTTTTACTATCGATGAACCTAAAAGTGTCTGAGGGAGGCTTTCACTAGAAGATTGTATATTTTTTTTTTCTGTTTACTTCTGTGGCTAAGGAATTCATCTTCCCCTAAGTAAGCATGTGGATTTAGTGGGTAGACAAAGTCAAATTTGTGGTCTCCAAGAGACATGCCCTCACATATGCCCATGAATTTTAGGAACCTTCATCATCTTGGAATACATCGATATATGTGAATCCATATTGGTACCAAGCAATAAGTTTAGAGTGTAAAAGTGAGAGATCAATAGTGAGGATGGTGGTGGAAAATATGGAGGATATATCTAAATCATCATATGAAAATTTGATGACCTCTTTCGAGATATCATCCACAACACCAAAAACCATCTCAATATTATGAGAAGTACTCAATGATGTAGAGGGCTCATATTTTTTAGAGTCATGCCCAAGTCCTTGATGATTTGTGTTAATAGGTGGGTCTAGAAGTTGGAGCATACCTTGTTCATGAAGGTCTAAGCCTTTTCCTTGATAATTAACTCATTGAGCCATTTTATGGGGAATAGGATATGTCTCCTGGAAATGATCAAGGAGCGTATCTAATCTTAGGGTCTTCTCTATAGACCCACTTACTGATCTCTTCTTTTATTTGTTATTGATCCAATGTACTTGGATATTGGAAAATGATGGACCCATAGCTCTTAGTAATAGGTGGTTGATGCGGATTTTGAAGATATGGTTTCCAAACAATATGTGGAGTGAGAAGCATGGAGCCCACATTGAATGCATTGTTTACTTCCTATTCTCCACATATTTTTTCGTTAAACTTGATCTTAGAAAAGGTAGATTCAAGGAGGGTGGTTGGATTTGATGATGAGGATAATGTGTTAGTATCGATGAAAGACAATGATGAGCTTACATTATAAGTCACAACCTCTATTCCTAGGAAATGAAAATAGTTGGGGAATGAAGCCTCAAGAGCACGATTATCATCAAAGGGATGGGGATCGACATGAATTATAACCTATATTATATTATGGGGGAATTTTAAGCATTGATTATAGGTGGAAGGACAAACTACATGGCATGAATCTATGGGAAACCGAGGAGAATTTTGTATAAAGATCAAGGTCAACAACATGACAAGTTGAGTATTATAGTGTTGGACCCACATCAATAGGGAGACAAATAGTACCTTCAAAATCCCTCTCTGCATTGTCACAGGCTTTGATAGTAATTACTTGAGGGTCTAAATCAGTCTGAGTGTATCCCACTTGTTTTATGAAATTTAATGTATAAATATTCACAGTGGAACCATTATCCTACAAGACTTGGTTTACCATATATTTTACAATGAGGACTTCAATATGAAAAGGATGATAGTGGGATGGATCAATGGGTTTAATATAATTTTGATTTAAGGCTAGTTGATAGGTGGATGATAGATTCCCTAATAATGTTTGGAATTGGATAGGATCATGTTTGTAGGCATATGAGCATCTTGTAAAGCTTGAGTCAAGGTCTCTTGATGGATATATGACAACTTTAGGAGATCTAGGATGGATATTTATGAAGGGATCTTCCCAAGATGTTTTAAGATGTTATAATGGGAGCTTTGTGTAGATAGATTGGATGGACATTGGATAGTAATCCTACCACATCTAGTGGTTACAACACATTAGGGTTATTTAGCTTTTATCTTGATCATATCCATGTGTGAATAAACTTGAGTGATGCACTTAACTACATTATCATAAATAAAAGGGGCCCTAAATTGTAATTAGCAATGTTGGTCTTATTATTTTGATTATTCCCTTGGTTTTTATTCCAACTAGGATTAATGACAAAGGTGCTAGGACCTTGAGAGTGCTTTGGGAAGGAAATTTGATATATCTGAAGTTGAGAATTGGATGAAGAGATTGAATCCCCTCCACAACTACATCACCTTTATCAATAAGATCTTGGATGTAATTCGTAAGTTTCATGCACTTGTTAGTGGAGTGTTCCTTAATCCTATGATAGTCACAATACTCATTATCCTTGAACCATGTAGGGTTGGGTTTAGAATTGTCACATGGCTGGATTGTTGGGTACATGACCATGTTTGATTGCACCAATTTATAGAAAATAACATCTATTGGTTCTCCTATAGGAGTGAAGTTGTGTTTAAAATTGGTTTGATTATTTTATTGAAGTGCACCTTGAGGGACATATACAATTTTTTTACTAGGATGGGTGATTGCATTTTTATTGACATTCGATGTGTTGAAAACTTGGGCATGTTTAATGTTAGTGACACCATCATTAACAATGTTTTTGTTTTTATTCTAGAATTGAAATTTGTCATTTTTTCCTTATAAATTTTGAGCAAACCTCTAGCTATGAGTGTCTTATCAATAGCGACATCCTTCTTTATAATCTCATCAAATGAGGATGCGAATTGGAAGGCCATATCTTGATTTAGATTCTAGATAAAGATGTTAACTAATGGCTTCTCAAGTAAGGGCCACAAAAGATGACTATCAAGATCTCTCCACATTTGTAGGTAGTTGGAAAAGATTTCTACACTATGTTATTTGTTATTACAAAGGTCTAACATGGTAACCTCATGTTCCATATTGTAGGAGAAATGAGCTACAATGTTTTTTTGACAATTTTATGAAGGTAGTGACCAATCCATGAGGAAGGTGTAGAAACCATTCCAAATCTTGACCCCCCAAACTACAAGGGAATAAGAAAAGGAGAGTTGTCATTGTAAGACACCTCTTAACAAGCCATGAATAACTCCTTAATATGGTCACATGGATCACCTTTCCCTTTATATTTATCAAATTTAGGAATTTCAAAATTTTGGGGGAAAGGTACCATTTTAATGGAACAATCAAAAGGATAAGGTCATAGTTATTCAAACTTGAATTATTTCTTAGTGCTTCCAACCTGTAGTTCTTCAAGTTCAGACTTCATATCTTCCAATTCTTGGTTAAGGACTGATGATGATGGAGGAGCCACTAGATTTGAGCTTGGAGGATTAATGTATTGATTGTGGGGAGGTGGAGAAGGATGTGGTTGATTTTGAGGAGGATTGAGATAGGATTGTTGTGGAGGTTGAGAAGAATGTGATTGATTTTGAGGAGGATAAAGATATTATTATTCCGGAGGTTGAGAAGGATTTGATTGATTTGGAGGAGGATTGATATATGATTGTTGTGGAGGTTGAGAAGGATGTTATTGATTTTGAGGATGATTAATGTATGATTGTTTTGGGGGGGTATTAAGATAAGATGGATTTTTTGTGGATTTAAATATGTATTTTATGGGGTGTAGGTATGGTGGACAAGATATGAAGAAGATTAGGGTTGAGTAGGATACTGTCCTTGTGACAAGATTGGATTATGTGGGGTGATGAAGTGTGAGAAGTTTGAGATGGGATTGAGATTATCTAGGTGGATTACAAAATGTAAGAAGATTGGTGAATGCGAGTGGATTATGGGTAATAAGTGGAAGATGATAAGAAGGTGTGGGAAGTATGATAGACCAGTTGAGTTGAATGTGGTTAAATTAGTATATGAGGGATATGATAAGGTGTTGAAGATGAGGTGTGTGGTAAGAAAACTAATCCATTACCTTGAGGGACAATATGAATCAATGTTTGTGGGATGAATGGTTGGATGTTTTGAGGGATTGAAATAGGAATCTAAGAAGAGGATGTAGGGTAATATCCATGAATAGGACTAAGTCCCGATCCAAGTCCTAGTGTAGGAATCCAAATAGGAGAATTAGGTACCTGAATCACTACATTATTTTCACTCAAGTATAAGGCCCCATGGATTTTTAGGAGGAGATTAAGGAGTAGTATGTCTTGTGATTTCTGAGAATTGTGATGTGACAAAACCTTGTGGAAATTTAGCACCACACATGAAAATATTAGCTAGGATTGTATCCTTGCACATGTCTATGAGGTAATCTATTATATCCACATTAATAGGGTTGTTGATGAACTCTTGAATGCTAGGAAAAAACTTGGGTTGGGAAACCATCTCCTCAATGGAGACTAAATCATGAGGATGACTAGGATTTGATGGTTCCACTTACATGTTGGGGTGTTGGGATTCTACATTACCATGAAAATTGATAGTGTATTATGAGGGTTGTTATTTTTGCTCGATAATTTTTAAAAGTTGCAAACATGTGGTGATGGGCATGAAAGATCGGGTGATTGATTGGATGAAATGTGATGATTCTAAGCCCAAGGACATGACTAAATAGGTATGATTTGATGTTGGATTTGGATCTTGATTTAACACTCAAACTATGATTGAGACCCTATGTTGGTCTTAATGGTTGGATTTATAATTTAGTTAGGCTACGTTCTCAATAAAAAGAGATTTTGAAGAAAACTATACCTCTATCTCGAGGTGAAATATCTCGAAGGAGGGATTAATAAGTTAGGATAGGAAAATCTAAGTTAGGAAAAGTTCTTGAGAAACTGTTACAATGATGGTTGGATTTAGGATTTAGGTTCTCAAACAAGTGATTAGAGGCTAAATTTTCATTAGGATGATTTAGATAATGATAGGATGTGTTTAGGGATGTCTTTGTACTAAAAAGATGAGTTTTTAATTGAATTTTAATTGGGTGATGTGACAAAAATGATTAGTATGGGTTGAATATGAAGCAAAAAAATTGTTTGTGACATTTGGATTACAAGAACATTGGATGTCTATGATTGAAATGTTTTCCTTTTTGGAATTTGTATGGAGAGTGGATTCACCCAAACCAAATTGGATTTTCCCATGGAGGTCACAAATTCACCCAAAAATAGAGTGGGTTCACCCAACAAGACTTGATTTTTCCTATCTATGTTTGATGATGTGTTCAATAATTATACCAAGATAGATTTGTTGAAGATTGAGCAGATTCACCCAACATCATATCGGATTTGTCTAAGGACTATGACTAGACTAGAGATTTACTACATAGGTGAATTTAGCCAAATATAGAAAAGATTCACCCAACAAAAGGTGGGTTTGCCTATGTGTAGGGTGGATTCGCCCAAGGTTGATGACTAGATATAGATGAAAAAAGGACTCAACATTACAGTCACAAAGATGTGGAAAAATGTTGACTAGACAGACTAAAGGTATACACAGTAATCACAAGAAGATACATCTGATTGCACAAACCTAGATTAGTCAAGTAGAATTGATAATTAGTGTAGGCTCACAATGTAAGAGCTAATGTTATCTACCTATATGTGTATAGCTAGAGATCACAACTCCAAAGGATAAAGGATCACTTACCAATGATAGCCAAAAGATGATACATTGATATTCTTTATCTTAGTGCACAAAAGTACATCATGAGTCACTTTGAGGTATGATTCACATCCCCTACACCACATTTACTTATGAAAAAATTATTAAGATACGATAACATAAGTGATCTAGTGCATCCTTGAAATACCAGGAGGGTATGTGATGTAGATTTGTGAACACTAACCCATCAAAAGTATGGGTCAAGAGTATTAGCTAAGACATACATACTAAACCTACACTCTTAGCTCGATATTGGTCGAGTATTAGAGCTTCACTAAATATGACGTGACTAGATTGGGGTACAAATTTTGTTCTCCCCCTTATATATACCTTACCAATTCACATGGTTGAGGTCATCCCTTGGGGGGATAAAATCCCCAATAAAGAATCCTAAAATGATGGATATGCTAGGTGTTTCTAATTTACAGGATCACACAAAGCGTAAGGAGAGAGCATACACACAAGATAACACTCCTATAAATATACAACAAGACTTAGATTGATTTGTGATTTGTGATCCTCAAGCTCACTGAATGGTGTAAGGGGAGAGAATACATCAACAAATAATCCCAAAAAAAGAACATGAGATTAATTAACCCTTTATCAAAATTGAAGTGTAACACCCCGCCATGCAAACCCCAAAGGACAACAAACCCTAACCAAAATAAGCAACATTTTTTTTCTTCTGAAAAATAACATAACATATGATGAACAATAACATACAATACATATAATTCAATTACTCATATATAATAACATCGTCTACATCCTCTAGGGTGCATGTGGCAGCATTACAAATTTCAAACCCATTTCATAATGATAGCGGGAGAAAACCAAGATTATTTTGTAAACATGATATAGTATATGCTTACAATAATCATACATCCATTGTAACCCATCAAAAAGAACACATCCACAAATGATAACTCACCAAAAAAAAGGGATTGATTTATTCCCAATAACCATATACATACTATCTTCATGAGAATTCTATAGAGCATATTTCCACATATACAACACATTAAATAATGGCTACCAAAAATCAACAACTACATAAGGGGATAACAAGGTAAAAGAATACATTGCATCCATTTTAGGAGTACATCACATCACTTCAGGAGTACATTAGATCACTTCAGGAGTACACTACATCAATGCTACTTGATACATAGAGGAAATGATACATCAAATACAAGAATGTTACATAAATGAACATGGTACAACCAAACTACAGTGAAGCTCTGGATCATCTATATTGGTACAAACTTCATGCTTCATGAACACTGTCTAAGAAACCAATGGGGTGCAAAGAATGTTCCACCCGACCATGTGGACCCGAAGGTCCACCCCTTGTGCTAGGAGATGACAAGAAAGACCTATGACCAAGAACAATCAAGTGAAAAAGGCCACAAGACACAAAAACAAACCAGAGAAACAAGAAACATAAAACAACAACATCAATTGACTACTACTTCCAAGATGACTGCTTCCAGAGGTAGACAATGGAAAAGGAAACAAATCACAAGGGGTGCTATGGGAGAGTGTCATCACATGGCCCTAGCATGGGTTATCTTGATTTCCTTTCACTAGGTGTTGACCCCCATCTATGATTATCCTGACTGCCTCACACTAGGCGTCGATCCCATAGGGTGACACATGCGGGACCACTAAGCCTCTCATGAAGATGAGGTAGTGACCTTTCCAACCATGGCCTTCTCAACCCACCCTTAGTCTGTGAAAGCACTAACGTTATGGGTGAGGCATCTTAATCATCTTGATTAGTGTATAGCTACCCAAACCCACTAGTAAATTTTATTAGGTTTTCACTTATTTAACCAAATCTTCCATGGGCTATCCTAACCGCCCCTTTTGTGTGCCGACCCCCATGAAGAGCCACTCCCCCTGATAGCCCTGAAACAAATCTCATAATAACAAGGGTGTACCAAAACACAAAACACCAAAAATCATGAGTCCAAGTACAAATGCGAGGCATGGACCATCTCACCAATCAACCATAATAAGAGGCAAAACAACGAAACAAGGTAACACCCACATGAGTCGAAACCAAACAAATGAAACAAATGACTCATAAAGGTCAATAATGAAATCCACATAAACAATTTTCCCAATGCCTCTGGAATTCTATAGAACAATTACCCATAACTTCGAGTGGACAATAACTTAATGTTACGGGTTCTCAACATGATTATTCATTATGTTGCCTCAACAAGAAAAATAACATAAAAAGGAAAGTACAAACATCATAAAACCACAACATCCGTCTTAAGGTATTAATTTTCATTAGAATAAATTAAACATATTCAAGAAAATTACATATCCATTCACTTGAAGGTAATAATAACCAAATTTTGCCTAATAAATTTTAAAATTATTAAATAATCAAGAATCACAAACTTTGTTGAAATCATTTAAATAAATAACGAACTATGAAATCTTATAGTATTCAAACCAATAAATTTCTATTAATTTATGATTCCTAACATATAGATTTGTGTACACAAAATTTAATAAATTTAATTAAGAATAACAACCAATACCCAACTACTTTTAGTACAAGCTAATTTTCTCTAAAATATTATGCTCAATTAAATTTAAAGTATAAAACTGATTATACATCCACTTAACATTATTTAATTCACTAAAGAGTTTACACAATTTTTTATACATATCAAACTGTACAATAGATTACTATTGCTCATAATTTTGTAATTAAATCATTCTAATACTAATAAATTTCTTTTCTGAAATGATCATAAATCAATTAATTAAATAAAACTTTACCCTTCTAGAAAGTCATAATCAATTTGTAATAAAATGTCCTATTTAAATAAACTTCAATTACCCACTTCTAATAATGTTTACCCATACAGATATAAGCACATACTTAAAATATAAATATACAAATGCACACAAATATATATATATATATATATATATATATATATATATATATATATTTATTTTCTATTTCAGTAGAAGAGGATAAAAAGGTAATAATTTGTTGTTTGCAAGGCAACCAACCAACATGTAGCAAATAGGAAAATATAATCTAACTCATAAATATTTATATAAGATTATACACATAATAAATAAATTTAATTAAGCCTACTCACTAAAAAAATCTCATTATATACTTCCCAAACTAATTCCATTAACTAACTACAATATTTACCTCTATAATAAAATTTACCAAAATTAAAATATTGTTTCCAGTATTTATCTAAAGATAACTACCCATTAACATTTTTAACCGTAAAAGAATTTCTTATTACATTAACTATTTTATACATTCTTATAATCTTATTTTCTTTTAATTAAAGATTCATAATGTAAACTCATGTAACTATATGGTATGACGATGTATATATACAATACTTATTTTATACAATTCCTAGCAACAAAACAAACAATAGAAATATAAACAACATAATATATATATATATATTACCAATGACCCAAGCACAATAGAGGGAGGGTTGCACATAATAGCCATGAGCTGCTACATAACCATGATCTGTTGTGTGACCACAGTAAGGATAATCTCCCCAAAAGAATAAAATAAAGATGTCATGGGAAACTTGGTTGCTAGAAATAAATCAAGCAATTGTGATTAAATTCCTATGGCTTAAAACTACTATAGTAGTAATTACAAATGCTCTAAGCCACAATGGTAATTTGGAGAATGAAGAAGTATATACTTTTTTTAAACATTTACTCAAGGCAGCAAAAATACATTAAAACAATTGAAATTAAATTGCATTCAAAAAATAACTACCAACCTGGAATTGGAGACAATTCCCTCACCTATTTTACCACTTATAGGTTAATCCTGCATTTTAGTAAATTAATAAACCTAACTCCACTATTATCACCTTTATTTTAATATTTTCCCGATTATCAAAAGTCCATTCCATTTAAATGATTAAATATAATTGCGGTTACAAAATTCTTTTTAAATTATTATTATTATTATATATATATTTGACATTTATTATTCCAATTAAAATATTAAATAAATTGTCCACTTTGCTAATTTATTCAATACCTTATTTTCCAATTATTTTAAATTTAAAAATAAACTTTATTAATAAGTGGATCATTAATTCATTATTTATTTAAATTTAAAATAACATTATTTATAAATACTAATTTATGTTTTATTTTAATTTTAATTTTTTTAACTATATCAAAATATCCATTTTGAATAAATCCTTAATAATGATTAAATAAACAATATTATCTAATCACTAATTTAAGAATTAACAAAGTTGCAAATAAAATATCATTCTATTTATAATTTAAAATATTTAATATTGACAAATTAAAAATAATATTCATTTAAATCTACAAACATTTAAACTTTTACAACTAATTTAATATTTAATTAAATCCTTGACATTTTCACAAATCACTTAAATAATTAAATTTAATGCTTTAATTGATTTCCACAATAATAATAACCATCATTAAATTAAATTAATAAATTAACAATAACGATAATATATCAAAACCAAGCAATTAACACGTTAAAGCTAACACATAAAACAAACGACATGAAACAAAACAATAACATAACAAAATAGGTGTTGAAGGACAACATCGTCAAACAACGATGGGATGACGAACATAGATGAGGATACTTTCTTTTCAACCCCCTAAACCACATCATATCCATTGGGCATGTTGGGCACACTCAGACCCGACGATGTAGGTGGAGTCGGTGCTTGGTACCTACAGTCCTACATAAAACCAAGTGTTGAAACAACATATATATTCAATGCCAAACACATCGTGAGAGAGAATTGTAGTGTAGCAAGGCGCTCACGGATGAGTGATGCAACACCATCCCTCTCACCTGAACCTCAAACAATAACCATATTCTAAACAACGTCATCAATAAACAATAAGTAAACAATTGCTTAATCATAACTTCAAACACATATGTCCACATATCATAAGCAATAGTAGCAGTGTCATAGACAACCAAATCCAATAAGCAAAATTGTCAACCAACCAAACAACATGGTGAAACAGTCGTCAACATAGTCTCAAGTATGCATCAACGTAAATAGTATCCAAATAGTATCAACCATACACAAAAAATTATCATAAGAGTAGCAGTAACATGAGAGGCACTACATGAAGTGTTCCAAAATTAGTGATAAAAAACATCTTTAGTTGTGTGTTGTAAGAAATATCATTAGGATTTAATTCCACCAATCTTTGAATATTGAGACTATAAAAAGACAATAATATGACCAAAGATAGAAGTGAGTTAGTAGATTAGTACCAAAGAACTTATGTTTTTTTCTCAAGGAATTGGAAATTATAAACCAAATTATACTTGTTAGGTTCACCCAAGTGCATATCACATTTGACTCTATAGAAGCATATTTTACTTTGCGTGGTCAAGAAAATGTAATAAAAGAATCTGCCTAAGTAGTGTACATTTACCAACTATGTGTATTCACCCATTTGTGGATTCACCTCTATATGATTAAATTTACCCACCTACAAGTCACATTCACCTATCAACTTACAAGACAAATGTTAGCTAATTTATAGGAGCAAATTCACCCCTATAAATTTTTATTTTCCCATTTACAAAACACTTTCACCCAAACAATAATGTATTCACCATTTTGGAACGAGAAAACATAAAAATACTAAACAAACCAAAATTTGATTAGTTCAACTTGTGATGTAGGTCCCACTAGGCATGAAAGAGATGTGTGCAATAAAATCATATTCAAAATGAATGGATATTGCAATAAAAACCAAAAAACACAAACTCTAGAACACTCAAGATAGGGCGAGAAGAGGTCAAACTATCACCAAATTGGATGAAACCAAATTATGTCAATCCCCTCATTGTGTATATGTTCCTTCAATTTTTGATTGGATGTGTGATCATAAAAATTTGGTAGCATAATGACACTCAATTGCTCAAAGTTACATGATGTTGATGAAAATGGTTGTGTTTGATATGTATGTGAGAGGAGAAAAGAATGAAGGGCTAGGAGAGCATGTGATTTCTCAAGCCATGAGATTGTATCAAGTGGCATAATGTGAGGGATTATGAAGGAGATTGGTACTTCTAAGGTACCTTGGAAGATGGGGAAGATCTTTGTCGTAAAGGTTTTCCTTGTCCAACATTCCCAAGACATGGGATGTAAAGGATTAAAGGAATTTTTAATTCCTTAAGTGTACTTTTGGGACAAGGACCCATGTGGGGTTACTTTCCCAAAGGGGAAAGCCTTTAAGGATTAGGGGACAAGGTGGATGGATAATAAATATAAAAGTGACTAGCATTTCCTAATCATGAGATTAGGAATGTGTTGGAACACATTTATTGTTGTGCCAAAAGATTGACTTGTTAACACCTGATACAAATGCTAGAGATAAATGGATCCATGGGAGGTAGTTAGTCCATGTCCCGAATCCAAAGGGAGAAGTTGGTGATTAGTCCAAAAATCCCCCCTCAGCATCACCCAAGGGTATTCAAACCCGTGACCATGGATCTGATACCATTTTTTGGAACACATTTACCATTGTGCTAAAAGATCAACCTATTAATACCTGATACAAACACCAGAGATAAAAAGATCCATGAGAGGCGGTTAGTCCATGTCTCAAATTTGAAGGGAGACCCTAGAAATTAGTCCAATAGAATGTGAAAATGATTAGAGGAGGATTAGGATTAGGTTAAGGAATGGGTTAAGGCAAGTGGAAAAATTAGAGGATGTGACACCTCTTAATGGATGATTAAGTGTGTGCACATGATTAGTAAGGGAATCAAGATGAGATTACATAGATAATGAAAACTGATGGAGAATGAGACATGTAAATGGGAAATACATAAAAATATAAAATTTATTTATTTAATTTATGGGATGAAGGAGGTAAGGTAGGATAGATGTAGGGAAATAGAGGAAAATAGGCAATATTAATTAAATAATAAAATATTATTTAATTAATATAAACAATGGGGTGGTGGGCCTAGCTCGATTGGTTAAAGCATCCTGTTGTAGGCATGAGGTCAAAAGGTCTAGTATCCCCACCATCCCCGTGGTACCAGATGGAATGCCACGCCAATGTTAGCGGTCACATGAATTGTTTTTACCAGGTACACTGTAGTTTATAGGGGCAGCTATTCGATTCTGATTCCTATAATCTAAAAACAAATTAATATAAACAATGGGGGAATTAGATGAAAAGGGGAGATATTAATTAAATAATGATGCATTATTTAATTAATATAGGTAACAAAAATTAGTTGAAATAAGGATATATTGACCAAACAAAAGTGGTCAATTTTAGGTGTTTATAGTTATAAAGTATTTGTCTTGTGTCACCATGCATAATGCATTGGTATGCATGCTAGTTGTGTCATTTTACTATGATATGACACCTTGAGCATAAAGAAGTACGATGTGGGATGTTTAGTGTCATATTTGAACCATGTAATTTTTTTCCATATAGTTTTTGTTTGTTAATGTCAGGTGAAAGATTGGGGAATTACACCACCTTGAGCATAGAGAAGTATGATGTAGGATGTTTGGTGTCACATTTGTATCATGAAAAATTTATTCATGTAGTTTTTTTTTGTTAAAGTCTTAGATGAAATATTGGGGAATTGCACATTGAGCTCTATGGATTTCACTCCAAGATCTTTGATTGAATATACACCTTTCATGTTTAGAGATTTGCACATCATCCAAGGTTTTTTCAATCAATTTTGTCATTGTAGGTTGTTGTTGATACAAAAATTTGAATGTGTTCTCTGAGAGCTTTAATTGCATAAGATAAATAGATGTATTATTTTCCTTTGTAATCCTAACTAGCATGTAATATTAGTTGTAAAATTCTATTTCCCTAAATCTTGCCATCTTTCCCATTACCTAAATTCTAGTTAAATACACTTCAATTCAATTAGTTCATCAATATAATTTAATGTTTTACATTTTAATGAATAGTGATATTTCTTGAAAGGTTCTCTAAGGTTGACTATTTGAAGATTTTTTTCCTCAAGATTTTCCTTTTATCTTTCCACCTCTTTTACTTGTAGATGCAATTCATTATCAATAACCTTTTTCTTATCTTGTAATTTAACAATTTTTTCCTTGTGTTCATGTAATTCATGTTGAGTGGACTATTTCTAAATCTAGATGGACATTCACTTTGTGTATATGATTCAATCTATGTTTGATATCAAATGTTCCTTTAGTAGCTTCATCATTCAATGCGTGTTTCTTTAGTTAAGAAGACAATTCTTGTATTTTTTGTTCAATGGGTTGATAGATGGAAATATAAATATCAAATAAGAAAGTATTCTTAAAATACTATTGTATGAAAATTTAACAAATCTAAAGGGTTTAGTAATACCATAAAACAAGTGTATCTATTAGCAAAATTTAGGAATTATTTGAATTTTGTGAGTATCTATGTTTAGGACATATGCTTGACCCAAAACTTGTTTCATTAACCAAAAATCTCCTTTCAAAAGGACAATTAGGTTGGATACTTCCTTAGAAGCCTTATTTTTTGTATTGTCATTTCATGTTAGCTTAGAGATAGTTTTAAATCTAGATTTGATCTACTGATTCACGCTCCCCCCTCTCAGTAGATTATGTTCCCTTTAATTGGTATCAAAGTCGGGTTCCTTTGAGGAAGCTTAACAAATCAAGGTAGATTCAGGATGACACACTTAGTGGCTCAAGAAGGATTGTCTACAAATAACGAAACACTCTTTAATGGACCCAAATATATGCATTTTGGAAAGTAAGAATGGAAGCATATTTGATGGCCCTAGGATTTGAGGTTTGGCAATTATTTGCAAATGGATACAAAATTCTTGAAAGTGCACCAAGAGATCAGGCCGAAAAGAAGGCTTGTGAGAATAATTCTAAGACAAGAAATTTTATCTTATCACGGTCTATCTAACTTTGAGTTTGTGAAGTTCATACAGTGTAGGATGACAAAGGAATTATGGGATAAATTGCACAATATCTATGAAGGTGATGACAAGGTTAAAGAAGAAAAGATTCAAACCCATATAGGTTAGTTTGAAAGTCTGGAAATGAAGGAATAAGAAAACATCACCACATTTTTGCTTCAGGTAGATGATGTTGTCAATTCGATTAGAGGTCTTGGTGAAGAATTGGAAGAGTGTATGATTGTGAAAAAGGTACTCAAATCCATTCCTAAAAGACTTGATGTAAATGTTTCTACTATTGAAGAAGCTAAAAATTTGAATACTCTAACTATGGATGAGTTGCATGGTATCTTGATTGCCTATGAAATGAGGGTTGATAGTGAAAATTCTACAAAGAAAGAAGAAAGTTTTAAAGCATTTAAGAAGAAATTTGAACCAAAATCTAATATTGGATCAAACCTGGAGGAAGCAAACTTTTCTAGAAAGTTACAAAGAGGTTCTAGTAAGTATAAAGGTAAGCTACATTTCAAATGTTTTAATTACGGTGAAGTGGGACATTTTATGTCTAAGTGTCCTTACAAAGACTCTAACAATGCCGAGAAAAAGTATGGAAAGAAGTAATCTTTGAAAGAGAATAAATTTCAGAGGAAATAAAAGAGTTTCTTCATTAATGAAGAAGGATATTCAATTGATGAAGAGGATCAAGACATCTCTGAAGATGAAGGAGAAAAGGTTGTATTCATGGCTATAAAAACTACTCAAGAAGATGTAGAAATGAATTTCAGAAATGATGATGATGAGGTAGATCTTGTGGAATAATTATTGTGCACTGGAAAAGAGATTAAGAGACTAAAGAAAATAATTGTCAAGGAAGTAACTTAGGCTAAAGATAATTTATCTTAGAATATTGAGAAAGAAAAAAGATGATCATTGATATGAAGACTCAAGAAAAAGAGGAAAAAAGGATTGAAGTAGTTCTAACTAAAAGATTACTATCAAGAGTCAAGGATTGTGAAAATATTGAAGCAAAATTTGTGTCAATGAGAAAAGATTTTGAGAATGTTAATCATCAGCTACAATTGAAGTTTGGGAAGAGTACTAAGACTTTGGATCAGATATTAGGAAGTCAAAGATAATCGCACATAAAAAACGAACTTGGTTCTTCTGATATACAAAAGAATAAGGTGACTGAGCAGTCTCCTAATATGAATGTAAAAGAGATTGGTTTTCGAAGTTCAAAGTCTGAGAGCTTCCTGATAAAAGTAAGGCACAAAATGATGGTTTCATCCAAAATATCGAGGAAGAACAAAAGATCTGGAAGACAAAGATACAATACCAAGTTCAATCATTCCTTTTCTGGTTATTGTTTTAATTGTAGTAATTTTGGTCATAAGGTTGTGAACTATAGAAAGGCTCTAGCAAGAAGAAATAACTTTGTTAGTAGTAATGCATTTGCACTTTTGTACAATTTTAATAATATTTGCCACAAATGCAATAATTTTGGACACATTGCTAGGAACTGCAAAAGTAATTTTGTGAGTCCTCCGCTACCAAAAATAAAAGGAAAGAGTTTAGGATATTAGAATAATATATCAGATAAAGTTTGGAAGAAGAATCCAGAGGGGAAAAGATCAGAAAAATCCATGGTAGCTAAGATTGCATTACATGCTCAAAATGAGAAAAATTTATGGATCATTGACAATGGTTGTTCAAGTCACATGACTGGATAAAGAAGTTCGATGGAGGATTTGCAATTCTCAAAAATAATTTTATTGCTAAGATTAACGGTAAGGGTACTTTGAGTCTTGATGGCGGTAAGATAAAAACTCATGATATTTTGTATGTTGAAGGATTGAAACATTTAACCTTTTTAGTGTTAGTCAGATGTGTGACAAAGGTTACAAGATTTCATTTAGTGCTAAAGGGTGTGAAATAAGAAAGGTTTGTACTAGAGAGTTGGTTGTGAAAGGAAGGAAGACTGACAATGATGTATACCATCTCACTAAGTTGAATGGAAAAAATTGCTTTGTTATACAAAGAGAATAAAGTTGGCTCTAGTATAGAAGGTTGGGACACATTAATTTTGATGAAATTGTGAAGATTAGTTCAAAGGGAATGGTCAAAGGCATGCTAAAGGTCAAAAATCCTCAGTCTATCAACTGCAAACCATGTCATGAGGGAAAATAGAAACAACATATTTCCTAGTAAGGAATACTCTACAACAAGGCCATTGGAATTGATTCATATAGATCTTTGAGGGCCAATGAGGACAAATAGTCTAAAAGGTGGAAGGTTTTTCATGATGCTTATTGATGATTACTCTACAATGAGTTGGATTTCTTTTTTAAAAGATAAATCAAAAGCTTTTGAGAAATTCAAAGCATTCAAGGCTATGGTTGAAAATGAAACCAGAATAATAATTAAGGTTTTGATATTAGACAGAGGTGGGGAGTTCACTTATGACTAATATGGTGACTTCTGTGAGGAGCATGGGATCCACAAACAATTTTTTGCTCCTAGGACTCTGCAATAGAATGGAGTTGTAGACAGGAAGAACTAAAATATAAAAGAGATGGCCAAAAAAATATTGAGTCAAGAAAGTTTACTAGAAATCTACTGGAGAGAGGCAATATAGATTGTAGTGTATATTTTAAGCAAAACTCAAATCAGACTAAGGACTGATAAAAAACATATGAATTATGGAGAGGAAGACCGACTTCAGTTAGACATCTTAGAATATTTGGAAGAAAATGCTACATCAAGAGGGAGGAAGAACATTTGGGTAAGTTTGATTCTAGATTTGATGAAAGTATTTTTCTTGGCTACTCTATGACAAGTAAGGCATATAGATGTTATAACGAAAGATTGAAAAATATTAAATTGAAAGTATAAGTGTAAGTATTGATGAGACAATAGAGTCCATTGATCCTCTAGAAGTAGAAGATGATGAAGGACCAATCTGCAACAGTGATGAAGACTTAGAAGTTGATTATGAGAATACTGCTACAAAGACTCCTACAAGATATGTCTAAGAAAATCACTCAGAAGACGAGATTATTGGAGATAAGAACAATGGAGTTCAAACCTAGAGAAGAATTGAGAAATCAAATGAGTAGTTACACTTTGCATTACCATCAAAGATTGAACCAAGGTTCTATATAGAAGCAAGCAAAGAGAACAGATGGATAGATGCTATGGAGGAAGAGCTGACTCAAATAAAGAAAAATAAAACTTGGGAAACAATTCCAAGACCTAAAGGAAAAAGTGTTTTTAGTACGAAATGGGTATTCAGGAACAAGTTAAATGAAGGTGGAGAAGTGATCCGGAACAAGTCTAGGTTGGTATGTAAAGAATATGCTCAGGTTGAAGGAATTGATTTTGAGGAGACATTTGCTTCATTAGCAAGACTGGAAGCAATTGTAATGTTTTTGTCCTTATCAACATTCAAGAAATTCAAAGTATATCAGATGGATGCGAAGTCAACATTTCTAAATGGATAGTTAGAAGAAGTCTACATTGAGTGACCCAAAGGTTTTCAATGTTTTGTTAATCCAAATTTTGTGCATAGATTGAAGAAGGAACTTTATGGACTTAAACATGCACTTAGAGCATGCTATTCCAAGTTCGATAGGTATCTACAACAACAAGGGTTCCAAAGAGGCAGTGCAAATAGTAATTTATTCATAAAATAAAATGTGATCAACTATTGAGTTGTTGTCTATGTTGATGACATTATCTTTGGTGGAAGAAATGATGATATGTGCAAAGATTTGTGGAATGTAATTCAGAGTGAGTTTTAAATGCCAATGCTTGGTGAGTTGTCTTTCTTTCTTGGTCTTCAGATTTATCAACTAGACAAACACATATTTATTTCTCATAATAAGTGTATAAAGGAAATGTTAAGTAAGTTCAATTTGGAAGAATGAAAATTGGTAAGTACACCTATGGTTACCGAATGCAAGCTGATTAAAGATGATGAATCTACTCCGATAGACAAAACTATGTATAGATTCATGATTGGTGGTTTGTTGGATGTGATTGCATCTAGACCATATTTAATGCGAGCAATTGGGATGGTGGCCAAATTTCAAGCAAAACCTAAGGAAACTCATTTCAAAGAAGTAAAGAGGATATTCAGGTATCTGAAGGCTATAATGAATTTTGGTTTGTGGTATCCCAAGAGTAAAAAAATCACTTTGAATGCATACACAAATGTAGACTGGGTTGGAAGCATAGATGAATGAAAGAGTATAATTGGTGGAGCATTTTTTCTTGGTGAGAATCTATTAACTTGGTTAAGAAATAAGATTCAACCTCTTTATCTACAACAAAAGCGAAATACATTGCAATAGCTTCATCTTGTACTCAGGTATTATGGATGAAGCATAATTTGAAGGAGATGAAGGTTGAGTTTAATGAATCCATTTTCATTCTTTATGATAATACTAGTGCCATAAAAAAATCAAAGAATCTAGTAATGTACTCAAGAACAAAGCATATTGCAATCAAATATCATTTCTTGAGGGAGAAGGTTGTAGAAAAATAAGTAAAATTGGAGTATGTTGACATAAAGGAGCAAGTAGCAGACATTTTTACAAATCCAATTCCTAAGAAGACCTTTGAGTATCTTTGATAGAAGTTTGGAGTTGTGGCTCCCTCCTCTTGAATCAAGAGGAAAGTACAGACCTTGAGGAGTGTTAACTCTTTGTCGCAAGAAGGCTTGGGGGTCTTGCAAAGTGTTTTAGAAGTAGTGCGGTAAGGTACAAGTTCAGGGGAAGTGTTAAACTCCCTATTGCAAGAAGGCATGGTGGTCTTGCAGAGTGTTTTAGAAGCAATATGGTATGAAACTTAGGGGAGTCTATTTAGGAAACATGTTTCTAGATTGTGCAAACTATTGAAAAAGCAGTTGAATTTTGCCATTGATGTCGAAGGGGGAGAAATAGGTCTCAAAATGCAAAATCCTTTGAAGGAAGGAAAGTGAGAATCAATGTCAGGTGGTTTCCTAATCTAGACAACATTAGATTTGTCTTCGTGTGTGGCCAACATTTTGTTGTTTTCCATCAATGAAAAAGGGGGAGATTGTTGAACATATGTTGTCATTGATGTCAAAGGTGCTCACTGATGTCAAAGGAATTTGGTCAATAAATAAGTGAGAATTAAATGTAATTGTACTATTATATCATTTTGAGTTACAAAAGTATATATTGCTAGCCATATTAATAAAATCAATTAAAGATTGTATTATCATACTACATCTATTCATGTTGACTGAAGTAATCTGAAAGCCTAATCTAGAATGTTTCAGGTTGTTACTCAAGACAGAGAGATTTCTCTGCAATACATTTATGTTCAATATTTATTTGGAGAGTATGTCTACACATGTTCTATGATATTCTAGAGTTTTTGGAAGTTATGTTCAACATATAAGAAGTTTGAAGTGACAAAAGGATCACTATGCTAGTTATTCAACTATTGATAGTCCCAAAACTATGTGGAAACAACTAGTAGTGTGTGACATTCACAAATAACGTGGGGAGCTAAAATAGGTCCAAGTTAAGGTTTTTTTTAAGTGCACAACATCGTGTTGATTTGGTAATAAAATTAATTTAGGACCTACCCATTACACATTTCATACATAATTTAAATTTAGGTCCACCTTATGTTGTCCTGGGTAATTATAGATCCCTGATCGACATGAATGAAGGGTTAATGCAATGTCTTGTATATAATTCAGATCTCCCTTCACATGATGTAATAGAAATTGGTAATGTAATGAATGCGAATGTAAGAACCGAGTGATCAAGGGAGAAACTAGTTGTGCAAGCAAGTTTTATTCAATGTGAGTTGCATCTCAATTGAATTGTGCGCCATCATTAGAAGATCATAAGTAGATCAGGAGAGTGTTTGTAGCAAGTTCATATTTGGAGTAAGTTGTATAATCAACATTAAAATTCCATAAGCTTTATCTTCGTAATCCAGTAGGACCGATGTTCTACTTACTGAGTTGGTGCTTAGATCTTTGTATTGGGGATTGGTGTCTCTAGTAGCTTGGTGCCTACAAGTACAACTGGGGATTGGTGTCTCTGGTAGGTTCTCACCTACTATATATTGTAATTCCCTTGCTTTTCTTGCTTTGTGAGGCTGGATTTGGATAGTAGATCCAAACAACTATTCTTATTGCGGTTTTTTCCATCTTGGGTTTCCACATATATTTGGTGTTTTCATGTGTGAATGCATGTTTATATGGTTGCTTGATCATCAGTAACTGTATTAATTCAAGATTCATGATCTGATATATGTGTTGAAGTAAAGAGTCTTAAATAGATTTGATCTACTGATTCACCCTCTCCCATTCGCCTCCCCTCCACCCCCACCCCCTTCTCAATAGATTATGTACCCTTTAGTATCACCTTTTTTTAACTTTTGAAATGCTAGTTGTTGCCCCAATCCCTTGTTTAGTCTTTCACACTCTTTGGAAATAGAAACAAGCTCCTATTGTAGCTATCCTTTCTATATTTGAAATGATAGATGCACACATGAGGTCAAACATCATTCATTTTCATGGCATATTTTGTGTGTAGACAATAAAGCTTAAGGTTCATATATGGTTGAAATATTTCATCAAGTACATTAAACTATTCAATCTACAATGTAAATGTGATTGCAATTCCCTTCTTGTTTTGAAACTCCTCGTTTAAACAAAATTCCATAAATTACATGAGATATGATTGCTTATCATGATGACCTTGAACAATATTACTTAGTAGTAAGATACAATTGATAATTATATCGAGATATGTAACTATAGTGATAGCAAGGGGTGAGTATAATGGCATGAGTGCCAACACAAATTATCAAAGAGCCAACATAAAAACAAAAAGAAAAACACTTGACCAACATATAAAAATACTGAAAACTAAAATAGAACTAACATATATTAATCCCACAAAATTAAAATGTAAATATAAATATTAACTCATGAAGTAAACACTGTTTATTATATTGAGATGCATAACTATAATGACAATGAGAAGAATGTAATGACATGACCCTGTTAACAAAAAACTATTAAGATTGACAAACATTAAAAAAAATTCTTTGATAAATACAATAATTCTCAAATAAAAATAAAAATAAAAAATATTATTTAAAAATAAAAAAAGATAAAATAGCTATAAAATAAATCTTCACTAAATACAATATCTCTTTAACTAAATTAAAAAACATTTTAAAATAATTATGAAATAAATTAAAATAACTCTTTCATTAAATAAACTAACTTTCATATGTCCACAAATATTATTCACTACACTTTTCAAAATAAAAATAAAAATTTACATACAACAATAAAATAACTCTTCAAATAAATAAAACAAATAATATAATAACATTTAACTTAAAATAAAACAACTCTTTAATTTATTAAAAAAAAAAACGTTTTAAATAAAAAAATAACTTTTTAGTGAATAAGCTTAATATATAAAAAATCTATATAAAAAATATGAGAGATATAATTCTTGACTCATCTATTCTATTTTTATCTTTTATATAAATTTTCTAATTAATTAATTAATAAAAATATTATTTAAACATAAACAATAAATTTGCACACTTCTTTTAATTTGCTAGGGGATTACCTACGCCTAAAAATATAAGTGCTACAGGTAGGCAGTTTACTTACTGTTCAATAATAACGTGTCAGGTTTAATGGTACTGAAAGTTGGCAGGTCAGAAACCCTAACGAAAGATCTTCTGTGCAGATAATTATTGAAAAGATCTTCCAGCTGTCAGATCGTCCAAGTACTACCAGGCATGAAATTTGATTAATGTGTGTTGTGCAATTGGCGCCATTAAAGACAACTGGCCTTGTCTTGTCCTTTGTCATACTCTTCATCCGTAGTATTTTTTTATCAGAGGATAAAGATCCCCAGGCTCCGAGACGCTTTTCTGTTTCCAAGGTATTGTTTTTTACTATCGATTCGTCGTGACTTGAAAATTTTGGTTGCTAGTCGACAGTAGAACAAGGTATCTACGCGTCACAGGCATGCTGCTGGTTTTAGCTTAAAGGGGTCCACTTCTGCGTATTTTCTGGTTTTATTTGGGGGAATTTCCTTCTAGCGAGAAATTTATATTGGAGTGTAAGGAAATCAGGAGAAATTTAGGAACTGGTAAGAGAAGGAGAGGGAAACGAATATGTCATCCGCAGATTATCCACTTGCCTGCATCGACCTTTCCAATCCCGATCGGCAAGCAATTGCAGTTCAAATTCGCAAGGTAAGCTTAAATTTCCGTGATTTTTGTTAATTTTTTAAAATTACAGGCCGGGATTTCATCTGCTTTTGTTTTAGGGGTTTGATGCAAAAATTGTCTGTGTAATGATGAATTAATGGAAATTCAGGCCTGCATCGACTGCGGATTTTTTTATGTGATCAATCATGGAATCCAACAAAAGTTGTTTGATCAAGTATTCGAACAAAGTCGGCGTTTTTTTGCGCTCCCGCAGGAAGAGAAGATGAAACTTGTCTGGAATGAAAATCATCGAGGTTATACTCCGTACCAGGCTGAAGCGCTTGATCCATCCGTGCAGTCGCAAGGTCAGAAATTTCTTTCTAGGTTTTTGGAAGTTATCCTTCGGCAATGTTTCTCTGAGACTATTTTAGTTTGTATGTTGATTTCCACAGGGGATTGGAAGGAAAGCTTCTATATTGGTCCCGAAAATTCAGAAACGAGTGGCGACCAGAAAAACAGATTCCACGGGCCAAACCAGTGGCCCTCAAACGGTATGAGTCGTCTTCACGTCTTCTCTCCCTTGTATTATCATTTTTACACGTACAAGTTTATTCTTTATTTTTAAGGAACAAATCAGGATTTTGCAGAGGAAACCTTGAAATAGTGGAATAATAACACAATGTTACAATCAAATTAGAATAAAAATTCAACAAATAATCTATGTTAGGATTTTAGTTTTGGGGATTGGAATAATTAAATACATAATTTGAAGCTGAGGATTCAAGAATGTAATATGTTAAAAAATGATTCATCAACTTGTTTTAGGGCCTTGTTTGGATAATCACTTCAAAATATGTAAATTGATCGTGCTTTCTCTTGGTTTAAACATTTAATTGTGAAATTAAACTTTACTCTATGGAAGTGAACTAGGGTGTAAAATTAAACTTGTACCCACAAAAATGAATTGCCTAAAATTTGGTGATTGAAATTTACTTGTCTATGTGTTTGTAGCTTGAATTTGAGAAAATAGTTTCTACAAACATTGGTTGGGAACTTGTTAAGAAAGGATCATTTTCTCCTTAATCAAGCCCCTAGTTGGACCGATTCAACAACTTTGGAACACAATTCAAGACAATAAGTATGTAGTATATCTAGAATGATAATATAAGCAAATACTGGAGTTACAATGATCTATGATCTATGCTACTACTGTGGCATTCTTACAATAATATTAGCTCCATATTGGAGTTAGTCCTTAAATATGTGCTAGTCTAGCATGTAATTTGAAATAAGTTACATTTTAGTCAACTCATAATACCTAGTAATTAGGGAAACATGACCCAAATTAAGAAATTTAAATTTAGATATTTGGAGTTTGGATTCACACTTGTATAATGATTTGGGTCAATTTTACACTTGTAGATATGAACCAAGCTAATGAATAGCGAAGATGCAAAATTAAGTCCAAACCCTAGGGATGAGTGATGAAGAAGATAGGTTGAGATAATATTATTTGCCACCTTCCATGCAAAATACACCATCTTGCACACTAGTTAATGCATATAGAATAACCTCATTGTTGTGGGCCCAACACATAAAAGAAAAGAGCACGAGTTTACAAGTTTCACCTTATATTTTGCCCTCACTTTGACTTGCAAGCAAACTACTATGGGAATGCATGTCAAATTAAAAGAAGCAATCAATATGGAAATTAATCACTTTTCAAACACTTAAAGAATACTAATATACCAAAGAAATAGATATGAACGACAATTCTTGAATTCTCCTCATAATAATTGCTTAATTAGAAACTTGTAAAAATAAAATAAAATGCAATAAGTAGCATTTGTCACACATTTAAATAGACACTAACTGTAACTTGTTTGAAAAACTATCTTCACAAATAGTAAAAGTAAAAAGGAAAAGGGTAAGAGACTCCATCAAAGTGAAAAGTAGTAGGGTTTTGATTAAGCAAAAATGTGAAAGGACTTTGACCAAATGAAAAAGGGGCTCTAACTACATAGAATGAGGCATCAAAGAACTTTAAACATTTAGAAAAAAATCTAGCTCTACAAATATCTTGGCGTGAGCACCAAAATATAAGATTAAAACCAATACAAAACAACACAAATTACAAATCCTATCCTATATTAAGCACCACCTCAAACTAGAGCTAAAGGAATAAAAAATGACAAAAGACAATCAAATTCTCATCATCACAAACCTTTGATGACCATAGGTGATTGCTCCATTTGATTGTTGATTATTAGAGTACAATGTGGGTGCCCAATCTTGTAGCATTACTTTGTGCATCCAAAAATCTCCCTCAGAATGACATGGGGATTGGTTTGATTTATAGACTTGATGAGGATATGAATGGTTAAGATTGGTTTAGAATGCAAGATTACGATTTCAAGAGGATATTTTGAATTTGAATTGAAGGGAGAAAATATTCACTATTAATGGTTGGAAGATGGAGGGCTAGGATTGTCTTGATTAAATAGATGAGTAGGATTAAAATTTAGTTTGAATTTGGATTGAATGTGGTTGGAGATAGGTGATTACTATTAGCTTAGTTGATTTGGTGACTAGGATTGAATGTTAGTTTGACTTTGGATTGGTGATTTAGATATATTCTATTTTAAATCGTCAATGTGGCATGATTGCCCCATTAGTGGGGGATTAGGATATGATTTGGGGATTTAGAATAATTAATCAAACAATTAAATTATTTATTCAATTTGGGGAAATTGATGCATGATGTTAGTTTATTTAAATGAATATGATTTAGTTAATTAATGTGACGATGGAGGAATATTAGAAAATAAGTCCTAATTAATTAAATAGATGTAATCAAATTAATGAATTAGTGTTGAGATGAGAAGAATGTGGTTATGATAGGCCTAGTATGGTGTCAAAGTGACAAAAGTGGTGGTATTATATGTGTTGTCAGGACATGGTTGATTTTAGGTATCTAAATTTTGTCCCTCTTTGAGGTAATGTTGTGACTAGAAGAAACAATATTGTTCAAAGAAGATAAGTATAATATTTTGGTGGGATGGAACTTGTGGGATGCTCCTATTGTTCAGAAGAAACAATGTTAGAAGGTGGATATGGGATGCTCCCTCAAGAGAGTAGGCGAGTGGACAAGACCTAGGTGGTTGCTTCAAAGGAGAATGAGGTCCAAAGGGATGAGTCGTGGATGATAGGGCTTCCAAGAGATAGAAATAGGTGGGGAGATGGGTAGATGTGCGAGGATTAGGTTGAAGAAAAGATGGTAGTAAAGTATGAAAAGGAGTGGATGAGGATAAGGAGAAGGATGTAATGGACAATAATGATCTAATGGATGGATAATGAAGAGTTGATGTGATGAAATTTGGATGTAGATATATGTTGACATAAGGTGGGCGACCTGTGTTTGCTATAACACTTGATGTTATGCACTAAGGTATAAGAACTAGGGTGGTGATGTGTTAAGTGCATGAGGGATTAATATTCAAGTAGGCATATGACTTGATGCACCATGACATGGAAGATCATTATGACATTGGTCATGATGTGCCCCAAGTATCGACTCAAAAATAAAAAAAGTGAAACATACACAAGAAAGCATTCACAAACAATAAAAAGACAAACTCAAAATTTTGCCCCTGATTAGGCTAAAGTCCAACAATTAAGTGATTTGATGATGATGATAATGTTGTTAATGTGGGAATGATATATCTCGAGAAAAAATGCAAGGATTAGTAATGCTATATATTGATGATGACTGGCTAATCTAATCGAAATTTGGATTGCAACAAGACTAAGGACAAGGCTTATGGATGCCTTTGGATAAGTATTGGGATACTTAGAGTTGGCAATAGTTTTTTTTATGTTCCTATCAATGTGGTTTTTGGATACCAAGGAGCTTTAGCTTTATAGATTGAGTGCATGGATGGGAGTTGGATGTTAGTGGGGAATCCAAATTGTGAAGGTTTGAGTATTTGACATATAGGATATTGGGTCTTTTGTCAAGCTCAAGCATTTTATATGTGGTATGTTTAGCTTTGGTTAACATTCAAATTGTTTTAAGGAGAAAACGTGTTCTAGCACTAAGGGTGAGGGTGTTGGATGGACAAAAGGATGGGACTATGGGTAGGGATAATGGATAGAAGGATATAATTTTGGATGGACATGGGGAGAGGATGAAGAATGTTGTTTCCAAAAAACTATATTGCATGAGAATCATATTCTCCATTCAGGTGTGTACCATTCATTTATGATGTTATGCTTGGAAATTGCATGCATGCAAAATGAATAAATGAAATGAAATGGTATTAAATTCAGAGCAATTCAACACTCAATTTCACATGAAAACCTCTAATTGAGCATGTGTAAAGTTTTGCTTCTTGGTGTTATGGGTGCTCATTTCACTGGCACAATGTTAACATTAATTTAATGAAAAATGACAATATTTGAATGCTTGATGACTTCTTGATGATTTCATGGTTGATGATTGATTTATAGATTTGCAAGAGGATTTGGTGAATGACTAGGATTGAATCTAGAAGTTGAGATTTGATCCTTGATTTGGGGGATTGATGAGGAGATGTGGCATGTATATAAGAGTTGCACATTATTTTAATTTTTAATTAAAATAATTATAATTTCTCAATTCAACATGATTGGGGAATTAATAGATCTAATTGATTAGTCAACTTCCTAAATGTAGGAGTTAACCGAGTGCATGAGAGAATCAAGGGGAGTTGACTATTGCATGGATGAGTGAAGTGGAATTAATCAATTTAATTATTAATTAATTGAATTATTGATGCACATGAGGTGAAAATTAATATTAAATTAATTTATTAATAGATAATGAGTGGATAAACTAATAATTAATGGATAAATGTGTGGATAATTATTTTATTAAATGAATGAATAATATTAGCCAAATTTAATTAAATAATGTAAGAATTATTTAATATAATTATCAAGTGTTATGTGTCCAAGGTGACAAGGTGATGATGTGTGTGTACTAGGAGATTAATGAATAAATTAAATGATGATTAGATGAAATCAGGATCTAGGTGTTAATGTGATGGATGTATGATTATGTGATAATTGGATGAAAAGATGATCAAGTGATGTAGTGAATGATCAAAGGTATTAAGAGATAATTATTTGAATTAGGTGATATAGGTGAAATTAATGAATCAGGTGATGATTGGATGAAATTAGTGATGCAAGTGAAGGTAACATTTTTAGGTGTCTACTGAAGATGATGAAATGGATAAAGGAGATAAAACATAAGATAAATGCAATAATGAACAATTACTTTGCCTTATACCTTTCTCACCTCATGGATTGAGTTGAAGTAGATGCACCCATGTCTACATGATGTGCTCCTTTTGATATTGTGGTTGGATGGAATGTGGTTGTTTAGACTAGCAACATGATAGTGGGATTGAGGATTGATAGAAGAAAATAACGACATATGGATATGATAAAGGTAAATGTTTTAAATGAGAGCAAATGCTTCAATTTATAGATTTTTGATGGGGGAAATCAATGGCCAAGATGCATTGACTAAATGGAGGGTCAAGGTTGAATGAGATGATGGAGGCTTAGCCTTGTGACAAGTGTGACAAGAGTAAAGGAGGTGTAAGAGCAAGGTGTGCTCACACATGTGTAAGCACACATTGGGAAGAACATGAAAGAGATATGTCTATGACATGTGTAAGCGGTATAGTGACATGTATAAGAGGTAAAGTGACATGTATATCACATGTGTAAGGGGTAGGATGGCTTGGGAAAGTGAAATGTCTATGACATGTGTAAGAGGTAGAGTGGCCTCACATGTGTGAACAAGGGGTAGGATAGGTAGGTTAGGACACTTGCCATATGATAACAAGTTTAGATCTTGATCCATATAGATGGATTCAAGGGCTAGGATTGAATGGACAAGGATTGATGGTAATGAAAGTTAATTAACTTAAATAAATTAATTAAGTAGATATTGATTAATTTATTTAGTTGGAAGGTATGGGGGCTAAGGTTAGATTTAATTAAATACGTATAAATTGATTTGATTAAGGGTGAGATACGGATGAATTAAATAATTAATGGATAGAATGAGATAAAGTCAAGTGTGGTTGAGTATTGACATATTTAGGTGCCTACATCTACATTTTCTACCTCTTTGAGATGATGTTCGAAGTAACATTGTTTCAAAGAAAAAAGTAGTTATGATGAGATAAATGATATGTGAAGAAAGTGACAATATGCCCCAATCATGTGGAGAGAATGATGATAGATTGAAAGACGAGATGATGATGCCCCCTCAAGAGGTCAATTGTACAAATAGTGACACAAGCGATCTCTCAAATTATGAATAATGAAAAAATGGATGCAAGGAAAGTGAATAAATGAAATGAAGAAAATAAATGATAAGATATGGAGAATTTTTTTACTGAGAATGCTTTATTATGCTAGCATACGAAGAGCAACGTTATTTTGATGTAGCAATGGATTTTATGTACCGGGGTATAAAAGACCAAGGTGACAATGTATCCAGTGCATGGATTGATGCTCAAGGAAACAACAAACAACAAGATGCCCCAACACTCAAGGCGTTTGATGCACTTGGTGGATATGTGTGGAGACAATCCAATAGACATGGAGAGGAATTCCCATTACATCTCAAGGTGATTGACCTTGGTGGGTCTTGTGAGAGATATCCAACAAACATGACACATAGAAACAAATGACCATACCTCAATGTATACCAATCAAAGCATGCCATGATATAAATTGATCATGGTGATCGTGAGTAGGCATAATATGGGTCAAAAAGATGTATCAAAAGATCAAAGAAATAAACCAAAAGATTAAAAGATAGATCAAAGATAAATCAAAGAAGTAAATAATCAACTATCAACAAACATATATATGTATAACCTCTTGCCAAGATGCTAATAGGATAAAGAGGTGATCATTATTCCTGATGTGGGGAAGGATGCATCCCACAAAGGTAAATGATGGATGAGATATGAAAGTTTGACGATGAACAAATGATATGATAATTATATGTTATTGAGGTTGATGCCTAGTTCTTGATTTGATAGTAAAAGCATGATGTTTCAAGTGCGTATGCTTGTGGTATATGAAGCACATGTTTGTTGTTTGATTGGTTTATTGATGGAATGCAATGATGATAATGTTAATGATAAAAATGATGAAATGATTAAGATGATGATAATGAGATGATGGGCAATGAAGGGATGCCAAAGGACCACTTAATATTTTGTCACTTAAAACTGATTGATTGATTGATGATAGTCATAACGTTGTTGACGATAAAATCAACACAAGGATTGTGTTGTTAATGATAAGAACAACATGATGATTGGGAAGGATACATCTTAATGATGATAGGCTAGAGAAAAATGGATGAAGATTTATAGCAAGGCTAGGAATATATTTTTTAGATGGTTTGGATATGATATGATGTTGGATTGCATGAAAAGAGGATATTGATTAGGATTGTTTGGATTGTGGGTGATGGAGGATAGTTTGATAGGAGATGTTATTTGTGAAATGGTGGAAAATTCTCAAAATTTTGCTTGTTATGGAAGGTATCCACATCACATCGTAAGATAGAAAACATATATCAATATTTCTTCCAAAGAAGGATGTAATCACTTGCCCCTAGTGTCTAACAAGGCACAAGACACTATGAATTGATAAGTGGACAAATTGATGAAAACATATAAGTGAAGGATAGGAAGGATTGCCATTTATGATTTGGATTAGAGTAAGTGATTTGACTTCCAAAGATTATCTCACAATGGGATAACATGTTTTATCCAAGCTAAGGGTTTTGATAGTGCTATGTAGGTGATGACATATGGGATGGTATGCGATCAAAAGAAATGACCATGTCAAGAGTTTGCCAAAAGCATGTTATTAAGTATACGTCCTTATTCTTTATCAAGATCAAGGTGGATAGAGAAGATGGATGGAAATGATATGGATTGGATGGATAGTAATTTTTGGACAAATAGTGTGATGGGTGAGACAATGTGCTACCAATTGGAATGGTACACATCAATAGTAGACAAGAGAAAGGATACCATAAAACATGGTAGAAAAGTACAAGAATGACATCAAATTCTTAGTAACAAAAGACTATTGCATCATGCAGGCTGTTGATCCTAGGACTGTTTGGATCCTAGAGATGGGATATGAGATTATAGAAGATGAAATCACCTGCTTAGTGGACTTTATACTGAGCAAGCTAAGAGACACCTTTGAAGAGAGTTATGCAACATATGAGGAGAAATCCATGGAGGTGCACATGGATCAAAGGCAAAGACAAATAAAAAAGATTGTTGAGAAGATGACTGCAACATTTGTGGAGGCAATGGGCTTCACAAAAGAACAAGTTGAGAAGGCTAAAGCCATGTTTGGCTCACTAAGAGGATCATCATGCGTTAGGAGATATGGTAGAACAACTACCACTCCTCTGATTGCCCCAAAGTCCTCTGGGACTAAGCTTGCTACAAGGGAGAAGAGAAAAGAGTCCACAAGTGCTTCGGTGAATGAGATGACCCCTCCGGTGAAACAACATAAAGTGACTGAAAAGGAAAAGGTTGCTCCAACACCACAACAAACATGCATTGTAAGAAGAAGAGTGAAAATAAAAGCCACAAGGGAAAAGTACATGGGTGTGAATGTGGAAGATGATGAAGAAGAAGAAGCACCATAATTGGTTTGGAAGAGGAAAGCTGAAGCTTCACAAGGTGAAGCAAGTACAAAGAAACGGGTAAAAGCAAGAAGTTGGGTCTACGAAGAGGGGAAGTTTTGGCCAAAAAAAATCCCACAAGAAACGTGTATGCATTATTAAAAAAACATGTATGCATTATTCTTCGGGTACACACTAAAAAAACGTGTACGCGTTATAATGCGTATGTGTTTTATAACATGTATGAGTCATTTATTTAAAAAATTAAATACCTTTTAGAAACGCATATGCATTATAAAAAAGTACACATTTCTAAAAAATATTTAATTTTTTAAATAATCAAGCAAATAAAGAATGCGTATGTGTTTTGTAATGCATACACATTTTTAAAATTTTGAATCCCCAACCCAGATGTTGCCTCGGTTTTAGGTTCAGGAAAGGCTTGACAACCCGACCCTTAGCTTTTGACCTGCAACTAAAAAACTAAGACAGGTTCAAGAGAAACGTCCATCTTTGGCAATATGGTTGATGCACTTTTTTTCTGAATCAATCTATGAAATTAAAACCCATTAAAGAACACGACGTTTAGTTTTCAAATATATAAATTCTTTTAATATTGGATTATATTTGTTATTTTTTTTTAATTTCTAAGAAAACTAGTCCATAAACTTGAAATATCAGATTTTTTTATTTTTTTAATAATTTTTTTTTGATTAATTTTCTTGTAAAAAAAATTATATGACATCAATCTTTAGACAATTCTCTACACAATGAAAAAAAGATTCAAAAAATGTTTAATTTTGGTCCAATTATGTTGTCCCTACATGTTGATTTTTAAAAACAACAATTAAGGCCAATACAAGTTCAATAAAAAAATATTCAAAAATAAATTACAAAAAAATATTCTCATCAATCTTCATGTTAGCTATATTTCCCCAAAAGGAATTGAGCAAAATACTTTTATTTGGGTCAAAAAGTGTTGTCTGTACATGTGCATGGTATGGTTAAAAAATGACTTTTAAAAAGTGATTTTTATACATCCCTATCAAAATTCAATTTCTATCATATTGATATTTGAATAAATCACATATTTGGAAACTAGATTCAAAATGCTAATTTCGTATTACTGACTTTTTTTAAGATTCATTGTGTAAGTGCCTCAAATTTTTTTAGTCCAAGTGTGACAAATTCTGAAAAACAACAAAACACTTTCATTTTTTGAGCTTTTTGTGGACCCAACTTCTTGCATTAGCCCAAACAAAAGATTGATATTGTAGACTCTGATAGTGACGTTGAGGTAGAGAAAGAAAAACAAGAGTACAAAATACAAATGAGGGAGAAGAAGTTTGAATCTATTAAAGAGAAAAAGACATCGGATGACAAAAAAAAGATGAAGAAAAAGACTTTGGCAAGAGCACATAGTTGTATGAAACTTGATGCTTTGTTCAATGGGATTGTTGAGCATGAGATGTTAGGAGAAACCGCTTCTTTGTATACTATTGCGAATGAGGTAGATAAGGCTACCATTGGAGAAACCATTGTAAAGTATATAATTAATTTAAAAGTTAATATGAAAAATATTGAGAAGCAATTGCTTGGAGAACTAAGGAATGTACTATATGCAAGAAGACAAGAGGCAATGGATGAAGAGGTAAAGTTGAGAGAATTTTCCTTGGAAAAGATTAGTGCACCCCTATTAGATGAAAATAAAGCCACATTGCTTCAAGTGTATAATAGGGAATTCCTAACTAAGCAAAGGGTAACCACCCTTATGAGCAGAGATCAAAATGATCTTGAGAGGCTCCATAATGAGTTTGTAGAGAAGATTGCCGATTTGAAAAAAAGGTTAGGAATGACCCTGGACACATAAGAACAAATGCATAATGACATGCCAGCTCCAGAAGTAAATATTGCAGAAGAAGCACAACAAGAGGATGCTCATCTTGAGCATGGAACTGAAGAAGAAAATGTGCAAAAGGATGTTGATGACAGTAATCTAGAAGTGGAAGAGAAGGTAACAAAGTAAAGAGTTACTGGTGGAGAAGACACTGCAATTGAAAATTTCACTGATGATGCTCCTTTAGTAGAAGAGAACACCACTACAAAGGAAAAAACTATAAAATCTGAGAAGGAGGATGCACTCACGAGACATAACACACCTCCTCCAGAATTTGAGGTTAATGTAGAGGATGCACAAGGAAACCCATAGATAAATATGCCTCCGGATAACAAGGATCAATTTGTTGAGGAAGAGAAAGAGGATGAAGATGAGCTTTTGAGTACAAAAAAGGATGATGAGCAGAAGACTAAGGTTGCATCCGGTACAAAAGAGAGGAAGGATGTGGGAACTCCGATTAATACTAGTGACAAAGAAAAGGCTTTGAAGGAAAATGCTGTAGAAGATAAAGCAATGCCGGTTGGAGAATCCTTCGGTTCCTCCAAGGATCCTTTGCAAAGCTTGTTGAACATACAGTTACAGTTTCAAGTGGTACTGTTTGCCCAATTATTGCAACTTCCAATGCAACAGGTGCATGTAGACATGGACAAAATCTCTCCGCTACAAAAGCTTCAATTGGGTGATGCTTTTCATGCTTCTGCCCGTAAAATTCTTTTAGAGACACATTAGAAGAATGCAAAAATGATTGATGAGACAATAAAGATTCTACAAGAGAGCATACTCGGAGCAAGTATTGATAACTCTCTATCCGGTATGGAGAATCTAAAGTTTTTACTTGATTCCTTCAAAGAGTATTCTATTAGATTAAAGGAGAAATTGGAGAAAGAAATGGACACAAAGGTGAATAAGAAGAGATTGATGGATATAATAGAGAAGTGTGCCACTACACATAACAAACTTTTTAGGACAATCTCAAAAGTGTACAAGATTGCTTGGTGGAAGCCAACATGTTATTTCAATTTTGCATGAAATGGCCTAACTCTACAAAGAGCATAAACAATGAGATGGATTCAATTGAGTCCCAAATAGACAAAGCCTCCGATGCCTATGATCCGACACAAGACTTGGATGGGAGCATAAGGTCTGCTATAGAAAATCTACATGCGCAGTTCTTTCAACTACAAGTTCAAAAAGAGAAGATTATAATGCAGTTTGGTCATCTTAGGGATCTAGTGAACACCGAATTCATACCTATATCTAGTGCCCTGATGAGTGCAAACAAAGCTTCAAAATTAAATTTGGTAGCCAACACTCCGGATGACAGTGAAGAACTTTTAATGGAATTTGAGACTTAGAGCATAATGCTTGGCCTAGCGAAGAAGAGTCGGGAAGAAGGCAAGCAGTAATGGCAAACACACCTAGAGAAGCTACATGTGTCAAATGCTTCTTCTAGGTGATTGTACTTCCTTTTTTATGCATTTCAGTTTGCTTAGATTTTAGTGTACATTTGTAGATGATATAAGGCAATTTTCTAGTGCAAGTTTTTGATTTGGTAATGTTAGATAACACCCTTAGGGGGGTTAGTAAAGTTTTCAATTTTTTACTCTTGTGTATATTTGTACATATCAGTTAGGAGGAGTTCTGGTATATGAGAAGAACATAAGTATGCACCCTTTGCCCTCGATGTCAAAGAGGGATAATAGTTCTTGAGAGAAATTTTGGAAATTTTCGGCATGTTTCCATCAATGACAAAGGGGGAGATTGTTGGAAGAATAAGGAGTTTGTCATTGATATGCTTATTGGCAACATGAGCATGAAGTATGAGCTTAAGGTATGAGCACAAATTTCATAGTATGCAGTACAATGTTGTCAACATTGTGATCTTGTATGAAGATGATTGTGCAGACCATTTTTTATTGCTTGAGCATGTTTGAAGATGGTTATCCAGTGGACATTTGCAAGAAGGTTTGATCTAGTGAAGACAGATAAAAGGGAGTATTGGCAAGTGTCAAAACAATGCTTTCAGTGTACTAGACATACAGTATTTTGGTTCGCATTGGTCTGCTGTGTAGAATCTTGCTTGATGGTTTTCATGTAATTTTCTTGGATACTAGAAGAGTCTATCTCCAAAGTTTCACAATATTTTGGTCTCTGGTGTTGAAGTTATGAATGACCCAAGTTCCAATTTGGTAGTTACAGTGTTATCAACATAGTTGTATGTTTTGGAGGATCCACATCTCTCCGTGGATTGGTATTTGGCTTTGTAGATTTGTGGGGATGTTGACAGGTGTCAATAGCACCTATATTCCAAGGCATTAAGTTTTTGAGGTTTATGTGTTGGTTTGAGGTTGAACAGTTGATGAATTTTGATGTTAAGTCATTTTTGGTGTCGACCTAATAAGTTTTGGGTATTGCGGAGTTTTGAGAAGTATTGATCTGTTGTGTGGGAGCTATTATAGGTCCATGCCGTCCTATTTGGACTTGTTATAAGTTTTGAATCATGGCACAAAGCGTGTATGTGTGTATGTTTTGCCGACAAGTTATATTTTGTGTGATACATCTAATTAGGCCGACCTAATTGATGTTGTAGATGTTTGTGGATGAAGTGGATATATATGTAAGATCTTTTTCGACGTTTTGGATAAGAGAGATGTAATGTAATATTTAAATGATGCAAATTGTGTGAATGTGATGTGAATGCAGAGCAAAACAGAGTATTAGTGCAGATTAGTATGAAGTGTGTAAAGTTAGTGTATTGAGCTTCAATGGAACAGTATTCCAATATGTTGTATCTATGCATTTGTAACAATTGAAATCTCGGCTGTGTGCCACCTATCTCTTCTATCTTTTCTTCCTTCTATGGGAAGTGAGTCCACTTGCAGTGAGCAATTCTGTACTATCTTATAATCGATTATAATATATTGTGAGCTGATCCTCACTTTGGTTTTTCCTTTTTTAGGTTTTCCACCTAAAAATATGATGTTCATGTGTTATGCGATGTTGATGGATGATTTCATGCTTTACTTTCTTACTGCAAATTGAATATGCTATGTGGATTGAATGCTTAAATGTTTAAGTGGTTTTAGAGAATATTGATTCACCCCCCTCTCATTATTCCAGGTGTTCAACAATTATTGCATAATTTTTTAAGAGCATAATTCATCCCATAGTGTATATTCAACCTCATGAACCAAGATTTTGGGGAAATAAATTGTCATGAAAACAAGCATCACATTCACTTATGTTTCAACAAATTGTTGATTTATTTTCTTGTACTTTAACATATTTAGTCTTATTAACATTTTCTTACATAAGATAGTTTGTAATGGAGGATTATTGATTAGCCTACAATAGGGTGTGACAGATCTAGAATCTAAGAGGTACATATAAAAGAAAGGGATATGTAAATAAGGATTGGGGCACTATCTTGACCCTTTTCATATGGCATGGGAAATTGATAAGTTTTAGGACATGCATTATTGGAAATGTTGAGACTTCAATTTATTGCAAACAAATAACATCAAAGAATCCAAGTCATCAACACATAATTAGTATAGAGCACTTTCTTGAGGACATTATTAGACTCCACACATTTATAGAGAGGAAATTCTTGTTGAGGAGTTGTACATGAGAATAACTCATTTATCTTCCTTCAATCTTGCAAGCATCACAAATTGGTTACCTAGTATAACTTTTGAGTTGGCTATTAAAAAATAAAAAATAAATAAAGCAATGTTTCACACAATTGTCCATCTTGAGAGAATCACCACAATAGTGAAGTGGGTTGTGAGACCTAATAAAAGGAGGAACAAAGGAAGATAATACACTAGCTTTATTTAGTTGAAAAATGGGGGGAGTTTGAAGTAGTAATACATTTTTAATTAACTTAGCTTTAGAAGATGTCAATTTTTCTTTACCTTAAAAGTTGATATGGTGGAGATTTTCTTTAATGTATATTTAAATGGAATTTTCAAATAAATGAAGCTTTTGATTTTCCCAATATAAAATGACTTTTTATATTTCCTTTTGGTCATGCATTATGATCTATGATAATCTTTTTAGAGTGTAATTGTTAAGCCACCAAAAATAGTTGAAGATATAAAATTGTAAGATAAAGCTAATTATGTTTATTGTAGATGTGTCTTCTACATATTATGTGGTAAAGTAACATTTGAAAATTGAGATGGTAGGATGCACGTATAACAATAGAAAAACTAACCCATCTTTAGAAACTTAGTGAATGGTTAATACCTTAGCTCTATTATTTTAAATAATTAAAAGAGGCAAAATATTGGTGGCATGTGATTCATTTAATATTTTTCCAGGCTCATTTTATGATGTTCTTAATAATTTCTTAAAAAAAAAAAAAGTACATTTAATCATTCTTGTAAGTTATGAGTCTAGTATAGGGTTTATTGGTTTTGAGCACTTTCTAATGTTTCTATTCATCATGAGAGACCAGAACTTTTGCCACAATGGAGAGAAATAATGCAGGATTACTATGAAAATGTCTTGTAAGTTATTTCTATAACCCCTTTTTTAGGTTTGTAATATTATTTATTTATTTATTTTAAATTTTTTGAAAAGATAGATGGGAATATATATGGATCACTTCATTCATTTATAATTGAAAAAAAAGATCAAAAAATTGCTGAAGTGAAAGATAATAACATGCTAGATTTTCATTTTTTGTGAACTTGATCATATGTTTTTATTTATACTAAAACCAAACAAAGATAATGTATTTTTTCCTTATAAATTGCAAATTACAATTACTCATAGTACAATCATGCATGCTATATACCACTTTATTATGGCAACCTTACCATGACCACAAAATAGGTGTATCTAAAAATATATTACAAATTTAGTGACCACCTCAACATGGGAACTAAAGGCAAGTATAAGAAGAGGAAATAGGCCTTAGCTTCATTGATCTAAGAGTTTTGTGGGAAACTTTTAAGAGGGTTCCAAGGGAAAATTATCAATAGAAAGTTATGGAATTTGATAGGATATTTAAAGAGAAGGTGTTAAAAACACTCACTACTACAAGACCAAATAAAGGGAATCACGCTCATAATAATTTGGAGAATGAGAACCTAGAGTATAGAAAGTAGGTTTTGGCATTACACAAATGATTGTTGAATTCAAAGGGACATGTTCTATACATCACCATGAATGTAGGTGTTATGCCACCTAAGAGGTGGAGCACAACAAGATGATGATCAAAGAGAAACATGCCTCATCTAACCGCAAATATGAGGTATATGACACCTAAAGAGAAAAAATGGATGGTTGAGACTTAAGGAGAATGTAGCTTACACCACCACGAATACGAGAGCCTTAGGTTCATCAAAGACTAAGGGGGATACATGGTTTCCATGATTGATCCCAATGTAAACAAGGTTTTATTTGTATAGGAGTGAGTTTAAGGGGATAATGAATGAGTTCCATATAGAGAAGTGCCATGAGTAACATTTTGTGAAAGCCGAGGGAATGGTGTGGTTTGAAACATTTAGAATTGACACATTCCATATTCGTAAGGAGACGGAAAACGAGTTACATATGGTGAACTAGAAGGTATCCACCCATACTCTAACAATATCGACTATGATCTATGTAGCTATTCTGCAATACTTCCAAAAACTAATGTAATAAAGGAATAAGCTGAGTGGAGTTAAGTGATTGTATATATCATTACTAAGATTTGTCTTTATAGTCCACCCTTTTATATTAATGTATTTTGACCATTCTTTCATAATTTATGACCACATAATAAATATAAATATCTCAACACATCCAACCTATTACATCCTTGTAGAAAACTCATACAATATAATCTTGCAATTTATAATTATAATATGGCATCTTTCCCATTCTTGAATCATACTCATTGCCAAATACATTTTGAATAATACTTTTCATTGTGTCTCTTCCTTCAATTTTTATTATAAAACATTTGGATAATATTTAGCATATGTTGCTACTTGGGAATTTGCAATCGTTGGATTAGTGGTTTTGGAGCATTCAATATCTTCTACTTTATAGTGGAATTGAGTTTTACTTGAATCCTTCTATGTATATTGTATTCCAAATCAAATAAAGTCTAACTATATAAAGATTGGTTTAAAAACTTGTGACTCTAATTGTGTATCCATTCATGATCTTAGCAAATGGAAAATGAATTAACATGAGCTACAAACTTCAAACATTTTTGTGAAGATGATATAGATTGTTTTTCAATGAAAAAGAGATGGGTTAGGAATAATTATGCATAAAAAATGGCGAGGATCATTTATTATTTTACTCAACTTGTGTAGCATGTTTAATCATCTTTCTAGAATCATAAAATCAAACACCAAAATAAAACATTTGAAATATAAACATCATATAAGTTACACGTCAATCTAAACATCCCCATTTTAAAGGAGAAATTGATAGATTTTGTAGATAAATAGATTAGTTTCATTTTCTCATATATGTGGTAAACCACTTTTTTAATAAAGAAAATATTTTATTTGCACTTTGGAGAGTTCCCTTGTCTATTACGAAACCCTTGAATAAGTACTACACTACCCACAATTATGCCTATATTTTTTTTATAGAAGATTTGAAAGAAACTTACTACCTTATTGCAAACTATGAGAACTAATACATAAATCATACCAAACTTTTCCAAAGCCATAAGAGTATTTTTAATAGTATGGTAATATCTTTTGAATTCCATCTTGAATATTAAATATTTTGAACAAAAGTTATTTCGAAATTCAAGACAACCTTAAAAGATGTCTAAACCAACATTGAATTCCTCCATATTTCATCTTTAGTATTATTTTATAAAAATGATTGCAAATGTGAACTGAAAATCAATAATAAGTCTAATCATCATAATTAAGTCCCACAATCTATATTTGTGACAATCTAATTGATTTGTAATTGTAACTAGTGAATTTTACCAAATACCCTAAAGAAGTATCAATTGGGAGTGCTTGGGTATTTCTATGTTAACTTATGACACCCTATAGTAAAATCTAAATTGTAAACCTTATTGAATTAAACCTAAATAGATAAGTATTTTATCGATTAAGTTAGTCCCTTTGTTTAAGGTAAATTACTGTTCAGTAGGAAATAACAAGTTGTTGAAGAGTCAAGTCAGTTGTTCCGGAGCACCATTGTCTTTAATTTGTATAAGTTTCCTTTTGTAGTTGATAATATTCCTTTACTGTTTAGAAGATGCTTAATTGTTTATTTCCTTACTTTTCTGTTTCTGTAATTTACCAGTTGTTTAGTTTACTTGTTTCCATGTTTTCTAGTTTAGTAGTAATGTTTTCTAGATTAGTTGTCTTATGCCTTTTAATTTAGTATTCCTGGATTTCCTTAGAGTAAGATCATTTTCGAGTTAAGTAGTAATGGTTTTGGTTTAGTTTCGAATTTTGTAGTTTAAAAGAAAAACTGAAAATATAAAATGGGTTGTTTGAATAATCTCCTTCTGCAGACTGCCTTGGACACTGCCCGATCGACAATTGACATTCAATTATTCTAAAGTAGTAGGACCTAACGACAGCCTATCACTTTTTTGGCGCCGTTGCCGGGGATACTTCTTAAAAAGCCTTTGAAAGTCTTTTTGCTTAAAAGTGTTATTAGGAAATGGTTTGAATAACAAAGTTTTATGCCAAAAATATCTAGTCAGCTTTCTTTTCTGCATGGTTAGGAAAAGAGGCCCTCACGGACGTTTAATACCAAAACCCCCCCCAAAATACGCACCTATCATACATAGGGAAGCCCAAGGCTCAGACGACCACACTTCTGAAGAATTATTTGAGCCTACTCCACCTGAGGCTTTCCATTATTTACCTGTTGACCAATCGACATAACAACCAGATATAGAGGAAATTGTTTTTGAGGAACATACTCTTCTAAACATCATGGGAGATCGTAGAGCTGAACCTAACCACAATGAACCTCAGCCTCCTAGAACGTTTACCTATCCTATTTCGTTGGACGCTGATGATGATACTGTCATGAAGAACATTTCTCCAGCTTTCCTTCCAACCTTCTGTGGCTTGCCTTCGGAAGACCCTGACCAATTTTTCTTTGAATTTGAAGTCCTATGTTAGACTTATGATTATAAGAATGACAATCAAAAGTTGAAGCTTTTTCTGTCTACTTTGAAGGACTCAGCAATGCGCTGGTTCATGGGATTGGGTTCTGGTAGTATAACATCCTGGGAAGAGATGGAGACTGTTTTCTTGCACAAATACCAGAGTTACTGTAGGGTAAGTAATCGTAAGTAGGAGCTGTTTAAGCTAAGGCAAAACGAGGATGAAAGTTTAGAGGATTATCTTGATAGGTTCCTCTTCCTCTCCAAGAGATGTGGAGAAACAACCATTAGTGTAGAGATTCTCAAAACAATATTTCTTAAAGGTCTTAATGATGACGCTAGACAGAACCTTGATTTAATGGGAAAAGGTGACGTATCTCAGTTAACTCTTGAAGAAATATGTGAGCTTTGTCGGAATTTCTCCCGTACTAGGGGAGGAATCCGCAAAACTAATCTTTTTAAAGGGTCTAATGAGATAGGTAAGCTCCGCGACGAAATAGCAAATCTAAAATGGATATTCTCGTACACTTGAATACCACTCTAGATCGTATACAAGCTAAAACCTGCAACCCTGAGACCTTGTCAATTTATTGTCCAAGGTGTCGGAATAAACACCTGTTGCAGGAGTTTCCTTTGGATAAAGTCAATGTTTGTCAGCTGTGTGAGCAAAATCATCCTACAAACCAGTGCGAGCTTTTATCGGATATTAAAAATACTTTGAAAAAAATCATTCAGGTTGAAGAAGAAATACATTCTTTAAACCAACGTCAAGGAGGTAATTTTCCTTATGGACAAAATCCTAATCCTGCATGGAGACCACAAAATAACTGGGCTCATAATCAATGGACTCCATCTTGGAATTAGTCACTTCCACCTCAACCTAATTGGGGAACTCCGTCTTGGGGATCACCTGATTGGACAAACCACACATGGGGCAATCAACAATGGCCAAATCAGCCCCAACAACAATGGTACCAACAATGTGCAGTACCCCAATGGAATTGGGCACAAAATCAATTCTATATTTAGCCAAGGAGGAATCGACAACAGAACCTGTTACCCCCACCTCAGAACCTTCCTCAACATGAACAAACAAACCAACCTCAGCTTCCAGCACAACTGCTTCCAAATCCTAAAAATAATCGCCAAAATATGCCAGTCTATTCTACTGAACATGAAAATGTTACTGGGCTTAATGCAATACACTTCGGAAATGTGCAATTGCGTTCTGGTCGAACTCTTCAACCACCAACCATTGAAGAAATAAAGGAGGAAACTGAACCTACTAGTCCAACAAGAGACACATTGTCTAAGCAGGATATAACTCCTCAAGACAAAGAGCCTTTTTCAGCGGCAAGGGCTGCTGACTTGTCTCAGGGGGAGGAGGATCTGCTCTTAAGTCAACATAAGGGGGATCCTGTTCCAAGAAAAAAAAGGATGGCACCATATCCAGAACGTTTAAAGTCCATAACTCCGGGAAATACTTCGGAAGTATCTTTGGCTACAAAAATTGCGTTAATTTAGGAGATTAAACAGTTGCAAATTAAAGTTCCTTTGTTGCAAGCAATAAAAGAAATCCCTGAATTAAACCAGTTAATAAAACAGTTATGTATCAAAACACCAGGGAGGAAGCCAAAAATGATAAACACCATTCATATTGATGGTTATTTAGCTGATTTTCTATCTAGAAAGACTATTGCTCCGAAATACGATGATCCTGGAAGTCCTCTTATAACTGTTACGGTCAATGAGGTAACAATACCAAATGCACTAGTGGATCTAGGAGCAGCTATTAATGTGATGATAGTGGATGTAATGGAAAAATTAGGGTTAACTGATTTACGTCCTACAACCACAGTCTTACAAATGGCAAATCAGTCTATAGCCATGCCGAAGGGTGTCATTAAAAATGTCCTTGTCAAAGTTGATGGATGGGATTATCCAGTCGACTTCCAGGTGATTCAATCGCTTACACCTAAGGATGGCTATCCTATAATCCTTGGAAGACCTTGGCTAGCTACGGTTGCTGCTAAGATTGATTGTAGGGAAGGAGGAATGACCATTTCACATGGCCAGGATAGCAAATGCTTGTTCTTATATCCCCCTGCTAAGCCTACTAAGCATGAAAAAGTCTGGGTTGATGAACCTGAGGAATCAAATGGTTCAGACAGTTTAGCCTCCCTAGCCATGGTGGTAATTAAACAACACGGATAAGAACTGGAAGAAGAGTTAGTAAACGAGATAGCATGCCTTTCTATAACCCCAAATGAGGAGGAAACGATAGATGCTCCAAGAATTTTTGGGCAGCCAATTGATATAAGCGGAATAGACCACAATTATGCTACAATGGGAATGCTGTGTCCCTTAGCAAATATGATTCCCAGAACAAGTCATTTCTATGAGGATATCACAAGGTTTCACCAACTGGTACCTCATAGTTGTCCTCTTAATATGTTGTTACGACCTATGTATACTGTAACCGCAGTTCATCCGGGAACAAAATCGATAATGTTATTACCAGGAAAAACCTTGAATATCAATAACTGGTTGACAAAAACTCAGGAGGATAAGTTGTTTAATATGTTGGTACAAAGATCCAAAGCTTTTGCTTGGGATTATATGGACATGAGGGGAATTCACCCAAGTGTTTGTACTCATCACATTTATACTGATATCAATATAAGGCTTGTTCGCCAGCCGCAAAGGAGACTCAATCCTGCATTAAAAGATTTGGTCAAAATTGAGATTGAGAAACTCCTTCGTGCTGGGTTTATTTATCCAATCTCTGATAGTAAATGGGTATCACGTATAGTGGTAGTCCCAAAGAAAAATGAGAAGTGGAGAATCTATGGAGACTATTAAGAACTTAATAAAGCCACTTATAGAGACTATTTTCCCTTACCATTTGTTGACCAGGTCCTGAACAACTTGGCCGGGAGGAAGTATTTCTCCTTTGTCGATGGATTTAGTGGTTATAATCAGATACAGGTTGCTCCAGAAGACCAAGACAAAACCACGTTTACTTGCCTTTGGGGCACATTTGCATATAGAGTGCTTCCTTTTGGACTATGCAACTCTCCAACAACCTTTCAGAGAGCTATTCTTGCTATATTTTCTGCTCTCGTTAATGACTGTGTAGAGGTTTATATGGACGATTTTATAGTCTATGGATCAAACTATGATGAAGCCTTTCAGAACCTAGATCGAGTTCTGCAAGTTTGTGAGGAAAATAGACTATCCCTTAGCCATGAGAAATGCTTAATAATGGTGGAGCAAGGAATAGTCTTGGGTCACCATATTTCCTCAGAGGGAATAAAGGTCGACCCTAAGAAAATTGAAGTCATCCAACAGTTGACAACTCCTCAAACTCAGACAGATGTAAGAAATTTTCTTGGACATGTTGGTTACTACAGAAGATTCATAGAAGGCTTTAGTAAAATTGCAGCTCCTATGTTCTCTTTTACAGAAAGAAGTAGAGTTTGTCTGGACATTTGAGTGTCAACAATCATTTGAAGCAATCAAAGAAAAACTTGTCTCTGCTCCTGTTCTAAAAGGGCCAAACTGGAGTATTCCCTTTCATATCTATGCTGATGCTTCTGACGAGGCTATTAGAGCAGTTCTGGGACAAGAAGATGAGAACGAAGGGAAGTATGTTATATATTTTATCAGCAAAAATCTTACTTCGGCAGAAAAGAATTATACAACAACAGAAAAATAATTCCTGGCTGTTGTTCATGCTATCAAAAAATTCCGTCATTATATTACGGGGTATAAGGTCACAGTTTACACGGATCACTCAGCTGTGAAGTATCTAATGAACAAACCTGTGGTAAATGGTCGAATCATGAGATGGCTATTGCTTCTTCAAGAGTTTAATGCCATGATTCTTGATAAACCAGGGAAATATAATGTGGTAGCTTATTTTTTGTCACGAATCAAACATGAAGAAGATGACATTACTCCTGTACAGGATGATTTTCCAGATGAAAATCTATTTGCGGTTTCTGTAAAATCACCTTGGTTTGCAGATATCGCTAAATATTTAGCTGCATTTGAGATACCTCCTGGATTCACATCTAAGCAAAAGAAGCGACTAATCAGGGAGAGTGCCCCGTTCAAGTGGATTCATGGAATGTTATTTCGTTGTGGTTTTTACATGATTTTGAGGAGATGTGTAAGAGTTGATGAAACCTACAACATTTTGAGGGCCTGTCACGATGATCCATCGGGAGGACATTACTCTGCAAAGAGAACTTCCCACAAAGTCCTAGGTGCCGGATACTATTGGCCCTCAATGCACGAAGACATTAAGAACTATGTGCATCATTGTGATGAATGTCAGAGGGTAGGAAGACCAACTGCTTCTTTGGAAATGCCATTGCAACCTCAGGTAGTCCTTGAACCATTTGAAAAATGGGGTTTAGATTTCATCGGACCCATAGATCCTTCCTCTCAAGGGAAAGAGTATATACTAGTTTGCACTGACTACCTGATAAAGTGGGCATAAGTTCAAGCCTTGAGAATAGCTAGGGAAGAACAGGTCGCAGACTTCCTCTGTAATAAAATCTTCCTTAAATTTGGAGCCCCTCGAACTATTGTAATTGATCAAGGACCCCAATTCATGTCTCGAGTGCTTCTGGCATTTATCAATCATTTTCAAGTAAGCCATAGAAAGTCATCTCCTTACCACCCTCAAGCGAACAACCAAATAGAAGTGACTAATAGAGAACTAGAAAATATTCTAACAAAAACAGTCTCTTCTGGAAGAAAAGACTGGGCTAGGAAGCTCCCTGAAGCCGTATGGCAATACAATACTACCTGGAAATCTATGACTAGATTCAGTCCTTACGAGCTAGTTTTTGGGAAGAAGCCTCTTCTTCCCATTGAGTTCGAGTTACAAACTCTACGAACGACAATGGAATTAGGTCTAGATTTAAAAAGAGCCCAAGTTGAAAGAGTTCTGCAACTGAGCGAATTAGATGAACTTCGTTTAGACGCCATTCATCAAACTGAACTAATTAAGCATCAACGAAAGGTATGGCACGATAAACATATTAAGGAAAAGGAGTTTCACAATGGAGACTGAGCCTTGTTATTTGATTCTAAATACAAAGACCATAAGGGCAAGCTCATAACACATTGGTTGGGACCTTATGAAGTTGAGGAAGTCTTTTTGAACGGAATTGTTCGGTTAAAGCCAATCGATGGTGACAGGCGAACTCTATTGGTTAATGGTCATCGCTTACGTGTCTACCATAAGCCAGTCAACAGGGAAGACTTTACAAGGATGGTTGAAATGCAAGGTGAGGTCCAATTTGTTGACTTTGCCATGACAAAGTCCATTCAGTAAAAATGTTAGGCTGCTGTTTAAAAAATAAAAGAAAATAAAAAAATGGACATGTATGCTGATATATTTCCTTTCATTTAATCTTCTGTCGTTTTTGGACTTAGCTAAATATTTTCCATATTTTTGCAAGACTTCTCAGAAAGCAGAAAATAACTTCCGGAGCACCCTCCAAAGATGCTCCAGAATGTTATGATACCGATGCTGTGGAACTTGATGTTTTCAAAGCCCGATGCTCTGGAACTTGAATGGAGCTTATCATGGTGAGGAGGCGTTCTGCACTAAGGTTCAAAGTCTTGAAGATTCTTTTCTGTGTCACTCAAACCTTCCATTTCGTTGCTGCTCCGGCTGCATCTTTCAGTGATGCTCCTAAACCTTCCATTCCGTTGCTGCTTCGACTGCATCTTTCAGCGATGCTCCAGAACCTTCCATTCCGTTGCTGCTCCGACTGCATCTTTCAACGATGCTCCAGAACCTTCCATTCTGTTGCTGCTCCGACTGCATCTTTCAACGATGCTCCAGAACCTTCCATTCCGTTGTTGCTTCGGTTGCATCTTTCAGCGATGCTCTAGAACATTCCATTCTGTTGCTGCTCCGGTTGCATCTTTCAACGATGCTCCAGAACCTTCCATTTTGTTGTTGCTCTGACTGCATCTTTCAGCGATGCTCCGAAACCTTCCATTCCGTTGATGCCCTAGTTGCATCTTTCAACGATGCTCCAAAACCTTCCATTCCGTTGCTGCTCCGGCTGCATCTTCCAGCGATGCTCTAGAACCTTTCATTTCATTCTGATCCGGTTCAATCTTTCAGCGATGCTTCAGAACCTCCATTTCATTCTTGTCTTGGCCGCACCACACACCAATGCTCCGAAACTTATGCACTCGTTTCAAGCGCGTTGATCAAAATACGTGCTCTGGAACTTGTTCGGTTATCTTCCACCACCAGGGATAACTTTTAGAAACCCCCCCTCCCCCCCCCAACAAAGGTGTAAAATCCTGGCGAATCTTTCCTTTTATTTGAAAAATATATTAATTTTCCTTGGCGAATCTTATGTACATTATTCAAAAATTTGTAAAATCCCGGCGAATCTTAATGGATAATTGGTAAAAAAAAAAATCACTTTCGCGAATCCTAGTGAATAATCACTAAAATGGTGAATCTCTCTTTTAAAAATTTGCATACTTGGTCGGTGCAGTTCCCCCATATTTTTTTTGTTTTTTATAATATTGAAGTAGGGGCTCGGGGGTGACATCCACCAGCGGGGTCAAGGGGCAGCGCCCCTTGCGGGGGTCGAGGGGGCAACGCCCCCTCGCGGGGTCCGAGGACATCGGCCTCGACGTGCTCCTGTCGCGATACAGGCGGGGTTGAGGGGTAGAGCCCCTCGCCATCAAGCATAAATTCACTATTGAAAATGCATTGGAGCACACACAGATCAAGTGTTTTTAAAAAATCTCACTTGAAAATCGGACGACTGCAAGTTCATTCCGTGAGCGAATATCGACATGAGTGAACATCATCAGCGGGACACTTAGGGATGTCCTGTCGATACAACGATACAAAGCTTTGATCGGATGTCTTTTCGGGAGCTTTGCATGAATATTGTAGATTCCCTTCATGATTCTCTGGAATTACACAAGTGGTGTACCTGTGCCCTGGTGGACTCCAAGTGGAGTATGGAAGCCTTATCGACATGAGTGAACATCATCGGTGGGACAGTTAGGGATGTCTCGCCGATACAATGATTTAATATGCACTTAGTGAATTTCATGACTTAGTGAATTCCGTGACTTTATTTGCAAGTGCCTTTTAAAAAGGTTGTTGAGTCCCAAAATTTGTTTTGGGCCACATGATCAAATCTAATCATGTGGCCCAAAACAAATTTCGGGCCTCAACAACCTTTTTAAAGGGCACGTGCAAATAAAGTCACAAAATTCACTTGCAGCCATTCGATTAAAAAGCTAATCGATGACAATAAATAATAAAACTATTAAAGGCTAAAATATCCCTAAAATGAAATGGTAAATTATTATTAGTGGCGAATATACCATAAAAATTCATTGTAAGAATATAAAATTACTGGAGAATATAAGTAATATTTGTAATTATAGTATAAACTACTGGCGAATTAGATTCGACGATGTGTCGTTTAAAAAATAATACATTCGCGAATTAATCAAGACAATTTTTGTTTTTTGAAAAAACCTGGCGATTCGGCATCCTTTCTAACCTATATTATTTGCCATTTTTGGAGGTCCCGATTTCAAATATTCGTCAATTGGCGAATATTCGCCACTAAAGTTATCCCTGTCTGCCACCTTTTTCAAAATTTTAAAATTTTCGCGATTCTTCCACCAGAATATCCGATACATCTGTCCTTCTATTTTTTCTTTAGTTGCAGGTAAGCCACCCAACTCCGTACTCATTGACAGCTCCGTCCCCCATAGAATTCCACACCATATCATAATAACTCTGTCGTCATTTCAACCAATGCCTTCACATCATCCTGTCAAATCTGTGAGGATTAAGATCTTCGAGCGATCACGGAATGAGGGTAAGTATTAATTTTCGCTTTAAATAAGTAGTTATTTTCAAATAAAGAATAATTAATTGGCATGAACCTCACTTCCAAATTAGTAATTCATGCCACCCGATGATCAATCACTTGTATGAAAAAACCTTTCGCAAACCTCCATGCAGATTGGAAATCATTGAAGCATACACTGCAAATAAAACAAATAAGTAATTCCAGAGGCAATATTTTCAAAAGAACCTGCATGGGAGCTTGGTGCTGGAATTGAATTTCTTGCAGTGTACGAAATCAAGAAATGGGGGGTGGAAAAAGAAAAGCAGAGCCAGATTCAATAGAAAAATTACTGGGGTTGAGTAACATCTCCAAATTGTTCGAGGAAGCAGGGTGGTTAAACTTCATTAGGAAATTTGAAGGCCATAATGAAAAGCTGGTAAGATCCTTTGCTGAGAACTACACCAATGGCGAAGCCGTACTTCAAGGGAAGCGTTTCAAGGTAAGCTCTAAGATTATTTCTCGCTTATCTGGATTAGAGCATAAAGGCATAAATATAAAAGAAACCTCTCAAGTAACGTACCAGAAATTAGCTGAATTGTTTGTTAGAGAGGGAGACCCATATCCAATGGTAGTAATAAATACCAGGGGGCAAAAGAAGGGTTCTAGAGAACTTCCATATTAGAACCTTGGGGTACTGTCCTTGCATGGATTATAAAGTACTTTACTTGTGAAGGTTAGCTTACCACAGTTGTAGGGCCTGCCTTTCGTATGTGGACCCATCTACGTCACGGAAAGGAGGACCCAACTCTTAGGGTTAATATGCCAGAATTCTTGTTTGATTTCTTAAATACTTCCATGGAGAGGTATAAAACAGGGTCTAGGCCTTTGAAACACCACAGGTTAATTCAACTAATCTGCAAGTATCACTTCCGTAAGAAATCCGAAGGGAAATGGGAGAATTTTTTAGAGAAAATGGAGAAGCCTGCAATTGCAAGAACCATAGAATTATGGGAATCATCCCAAAAGGCTATTCCATCATCCGGCGTAACTTCCCCTAAGGGCTCTCCGGTTCCGGAAGCTCTTAATCCCACCACTCTTGGTGAAGATTTGCCAGACCTCTGCGGTGATAAATTCCAAACCCTTGACCTGCAAGAACAGGTTAATATTGTTTATTCTGACACAAGTAAACCAAGAAAAAAGAGAACAAGGAAAAATCCAACACCTATCATTTTGCAGGAATCACCTCCACTCAGAAGAAGTAAGCGGTTGACTTCTGAATTCTCTGAAACCCTAATATAGGGTAAGGAGGGAAGTTCACAAAAGAAAAATTCTAAACAACCACAAGAACCCATAGAAATTTCAGAGCAAGCAAGTGAAGATGAAACACCCCTAAATAGAGAGGATTCAACTGAAGTATTTCCTTTCCATTCTGCACATATAGAGGAAATTTTCAATGATGGAACTCAAGACAGAGAACCTGAAGGGGATTGCAGTGTGCCAGAAAATGTCACCCATTGTAGATAAAATTGTTGAAACAATTGAAACCAGTTGTGCCAGTGCTGAATTAGAAAAGTATAAATTAGAAATTGATGATTTACAGAGGCAATTGTCTAAAAATAACGAATTTATAGAATTGCAGAAAGAAGAGTTGATTGTACAAACTGCTATAATAAATAAAAGGGATCAGGAAATAAGAGACTTGAAGCTACAATTGCAAGACAAAGATTCAAACATCTATAAGTTGCACGAACAAGTGAAAGAGCAGTATGAAAAGCATAAAACTTATAGTGAGAATATTGCACAAAAAGATATAGAAATGGGAAAAATAAAATAGAATTTTATGCTCATGCTCTCAGATTTCGAGGAGGACAAGAAAATAAAGACTAAGGATTTGAACACTTCTATAAGCAGAGTAGCTGAACTAGAAGAGGATCTGAAGGAATGCACCGTGAGACCTCAAACTAAGTCCAAAGCAATTCAAACTCAACCAGTTGTAACTGATTGGTTCCAGGTCAGCATTCCGCCTCTGCTAACAAAATGGATGGAACAGTGTTACTTCCTTAGAAATGTCCAAAATGGAAATCATAGGCTCAAGAAAGAACTGGTGCTCCTAAAGGAGTCATTTCACAAAGCCTACAGAGGGAAGCAGGATGCTTGTCAACTTATGGACTGTTTGTTGAATTGTAGAAGGCCATTGAGAATTTACTGAATGTTTTTGAATGAACAATGGCTGAGATGGAAACTGTTCAGGATCTATAACAATCAACCCTATGAGCCTAATTGCAAAGAGTTTGTAAAAATATTTGTAGAATCAACACCTGAAGATCAGGGTTTAATTTGTGAATTCTTTCTGCATGATTTGTTATTAGAAAATCATACAGATTTCTTTATTAATCTGTTTGTTGGAGAGGTAGAATTGCAGGCATTTCTCTCAACTATAAGAAATCAAATTCATTGGCAAGATAGAACAAAAGAATTTGTACAGGTAGAGAAAACAGTGGATCTCCAGATCAGGTCCCCAAATTCAAGGGTTGAAGGGTTCAAAGCTACATTTCTGTCTCTTCTGGTTAATGAAAAGATGAGGGAAAGGTATGACAACAGCCTTAAAATGGGTTATGACAATTTCATAGCAACTGGATAGAAATTAATTGGCAATGCATGGCATGCCTGCGAGGAAAGGTTCACCCCTCTTCCAACTTATTTAAAGAAAAGAGAAGTTATTTCTCCTCTAAACATCAGATGGTCATTCAGAAGGGCTGATGCTCTATTTAAAATCATGAACACTCAGAACAAAGTGGATAGGAATGAAAGATAGGCCCCCCTTGCTACTTAATCCACCTCCGACTTTTAATATTTCCACAGATCAGAATGATAGACTCTTTAAAGAGTGGAGAGAGAGTGTGACGTTCCATAGAGGGTTCATTCATAACCCTTAAACTTTCGATGCATCTGCCAGGGAAACTCATGATCTCAATACTCTTTATGAAGAATGGAATAAAACTCAAGGGTTTAACTATGGAGCAGGAGGACCTACAAGAAATTAGGTATGGGAGGAAATGATGAGGTAAAAATAACCTCATCATAATAAAATCTGGAAAGCTCATTCTTGCTAATTCAATCCTAAGCCTATGCCAATTAATTAAACTTTAGGAGAAGTAATTACTTATTTTAAGAAAAATTATGCTTTCTTCCTTTCTTTTGATCAATTGAGGAAATTGTCCAAAGCAGGTTTAATGGGTTGATTTGAGTGTTTTTGTAGGGATTAATATGTCATTATACGATTGTTGCAAAAGTTTAGCTAGCACGTGCCTCAAAGTAATGTTGCGAACCCACTCCTAGATGCCTAGATGATGCGCCGAAGTTTCAGTTTCAGTTCTTTAAAAATTCTATTGTTCAAAACTTTATGGCTCTTCTCTAAGAAAATCCAGGAATACTAAATTATAAGGCATAAGACAACTAATATAGAAAACATTACTACTAAACTAGAAAGCATGGAAACAAGTAAACTAAACAACTGGTAAATTACAGAAACATAAAAGTAAGGAAATAAACAATTAAGCATCTTCTAAACAGTAAAGGAATATTATTAACTATAGAAGGAAACTTATACAAATTAAAGACAATGGTGCTCCGGAACAATTGACTTGACTCTTCAACAACTTGTTATTTCCTACTGAACAACAATTTATCTTAAACAAAGGGACTAACTTAATCAATAAAATACTTATCTATCTAGGCTATCTCCCCTCGAGTGGCCAGCTCGCAGGCTTACTACTTCGTCTTTAACTCACATAAACTACAGATTCTCAAATCCTCTTACGACATACAGTCACCATCATTTGAATTCAACAGTAACCGATAAACATAAATCAGATAACTCATTTCAACAGTGATTTGCAAATCCATGTAAACAATATAATGATACTTCTTCTCTGTCTCTTTATTACTTATGAAAATTACAGTTTTATAGATAACTTTCTAACTAAATCCTAAATTTAAGATGGCATGGATAGCCATTGAAAAAGTCTTCCTTAACTTAAAACTAATGGATGTCTTTAAAACTTTTTAAAACATGTAGAAGGCTCGAGAAGAGCCATAAAGTTTTGAACAATAAATTTTTTAAATAATTGAAACTGAAACTTCAACGCATTATCCAGGCATCTAGGAGTGGGTTCACAACATTACTTTGAGGCACGTGCTAGCTAAACTTTTGCAATAGCTGTATAATGACCTGTTAATCCCTACAAAAACACTCAAATCAACCCATTAAACCTGCTTTGGACAATTTCCTCAATTGATCAAAAAAAAGGAAGAAAGCATAATTTTTCTTAAAATAAGTAATTACTTCTCCTAAAGTTTAATAAATTGGCACAGGCTTAGGATTGAATTAGCAAGAATGAGCTTTCCAGATTTTATTATGATGAGGTTATTTTTACCTCATCATTTCCTCCCCTACCTAATTTCTGGCAGGTCCTCGTCCTCCATAGTTAAACCCTTGAGTTTTATTCCATTCTTCATAAAGAGTACTGAGATCATGAGTTTCCCTGGCTGATGCATTGAAAGTTTCAGGGTTATGAATGAACTCTCTATGGAACGTCACACTCTCTCCACTCTTTAAAGAGTCCATCATTTTGATATGTGGAAATATTAAAAGCCGAGGGTGGATTAAGTAGCAAGGGGGGCCTGTATTTCATTCCTATCCACTTTGTTCTGAGTGTTTTCATGATTTTAAATAGAGCATCAACCCTCTGAATGACCATCTGATGTTTAGAGGAGAAATAACTTCTTTTTTCTTTAAATAAGCTGGAAGAGGGGTGAACCTTTCCTTGCAGGCATGCCATGCTTTGCCAATTAATTTCTGTCCATTTGCTATGAAATTGTCATTACACATCTTAAGGCTGTTGTCATACCTTTCCCTCATCTTTTCATTAACCAGAAGAGACAAAAATGTAGCTTTGAACCCCTCAGGCCTTGAATTTGGGGACCTGATCTGGAGACCCACTGTTTTCTTTGCCCATACAAATTCTTTTGTTCTATCTTGCCAATGAATTTGATTTCTCATAGTTGAGAGAAATGCCCGCAATTCTACCTCTCCAACAAACAAATTAATAAAGAAATTTGTATGATTTTCTAATAACAAATTATGTAGAAAGAATTCACAAATTAAATCCTAATCTTTAGGAGTTGATTCTACAAATATTTTTACAAACTCTTTGTCATTAGGCTCATAGGGTTGATTTTTATAGATCCTGAACAGTTTCCATCTCAGCCATTGTTCATTCAAAAACATTGAGTAAATTCTCGATGGCCTTCTACAATTCAACAAACAGTCCATAAGTTGACAAGCATACTGCTTCCCTCTGTAGGCTTTGTGAAATGACTCATTTAAGAGCACCAGTTCTTTCTTGAGCCTATGATTTCCATTTTAGACATTTCTGAGGAAGTAACACTGTTCCATCCATTTTGTTAGCAGAGGGGGAATGCTGAGCTAGAACTAATCAGTTACAACTGGTTGAGTTTGAATTGCTTTGGACTTAGTTTGAGGTCTCACGGTGCATTCCTTCAGATCCTCTTCTAGTTCAACTACTCTGCTTATAGAAGTGTTCAACTCCTCAGTCTTTATTTTCTTGTCCTCCTTGAAAGCTGAGAGCATGAACATAAAATTCTATTTTATTTTTCCCATTTCTATATCTTTTTGTGCAATATTCTCACTATAAGTTTTATGCTTTTCATACTGCTCTTTCACTTGTTCCTGCAACTTATAGATGTTTGAATCTTTGTCTTGCAATTGTAGCTTCAAGTCTCTTATTTCCCGATCCCTTTTATTTATTATAGCAGTTTGTACAATCAACTCTTCTTTCTGCAATTCTATAAATTCGTTATTTTTAGACAATTGCCTCTGTAAATCATCAATTTCTAATTTATACTTTTCTAATTCAGCATTGGCACAACTGGTTTCAATTGTTTCAACAATTCTATCTATAATGGGTGACAAATTTTCTGGCACACTGCAATCCCCTTCAGGTTCTCTGTCCCGAGTTCCATCATTGAAAATTTCCTCTATATGTGCAGAATGGAAAGGAAATACTTCTCCTAAATCCTCTCTATTTAGGGGTGTTTCATCTTCACTTGCTTGCTCTGAAATTTCTATGGGTTCTTGTGGCCGCTTAGGCTTTTTCTTTTGTGAACTTCCCTCCTTACCCTGTATTGGGGTTTCAGAGAATTCAGAAGTCAACTGCTTACTTCTTCTGAGTGGAGGTGATTCCTGAAAAATGATAGGTGTTAGATTTTTTCTTGTTCTCTTTTTTCTTGGTTTACTTGTGTCAGAATAAACAATATTAACTTGTTCTTGTAGGTCAGGGGTTTGGAATTTATCACCGCAGAGGTTTGACAAATCTTCACAAGGAGTGGTGGGATTAAGAGCTTCTGGAGCCGGAGAGCCCTTAGGGGAAGTTGCTCCGGATGATGGAATAGCCTTTTGGGATGATTCCCCTAATTCTATGGTTCTTGCAATTGCAGGCTTCTCCATTTTCTCTAAAAAATTCTCCCATTTCCCTTCGGATTTCTTACGGAAGTGATACTTGCAGATTAGCTGAATTAACCCGTGGTGTTTCAAAGGCCCATACCCTGTTTTATACCTCTCCATGGAAGTATTTAAGGAATCAAACAAGAATTCCGGCATATTAACCCTAAGAGCTGGGTGCTCCTTTTTGTGACGTAGATGGGTCAACATACGAAAGACATGCCCTACAACTGTGGTAAGCTGACCTTCACAAGTAAAGTACTTTATAATCCATGCAACGACAATACCCCAAGGTTCTAATATGGAAGTTCTCTAGAACCCCTTGTTTTGCCCCCTGGTACTTATTACTACCATTGGATATGGGTCTCCCTCTCTAACAAACAATTCAACTAATTTCTGGTACGTTACTTGAGAGGTTTCTTTTATATTTATGCCTTTATGCTCTAATCCAGATAAGCGAGAAATAATCTTAGAGCTTACCTTGAAACACTTCCCTCGAAGTACCGCTTCGCCATTGGTGTAGTTCTCAACAAAGGATCTTACCTACTTTTCATTATGGCCTTCAAATTTCCTGATGAAGTTTAACTACCCTGCTTCCTCGAATAATCTGGAGATGTTACTCAACCCCAGTAATTTTTCTACTGAATCTGGCTCTGCTTTTCTATTTCCACCCCCTATTTCCTGATTTCGTACACTGCAAGAAATTCAATTCCAGCACCAAGCTCCCATGCAGGTTCTTTTGAAAATATTGCCTCTGGAATTACTTATTTGTTTTATTTGCAGTGTATGCTTCAATGATTTCCATTCTGTATGGAGGTTTGCGAAAGGCTTTGCCGTACAAGTGATTGATCATCGGGTGGCATGAATTACTAATTTGGAAGTGAGGTTCGTGGCAATTAATTATTCTTTATTTGAAAATAACTACCTATTTAAAGCGAAAATTAATACTTACCCTCGTTCCGTGATCCCTCGAAGATCTTAATCCTCACAGATTAGACAGGATGACGTGAAGGCATTGGTTGAAATGATGACGAAGTTATTATGATATGGTGCAGAATTCTATGGGGGACCGAGTTGTCAATGAGGAGTACGGAGTTGGGTGGCTTACCTACAACTAAAGCAAAAATAGAAGGACAAATGTATCGGATATTCTGGCGGAAGAATCGCAAAATTTTTAAAATTTTGGAAAAGGTGGCGGAAGATAACCGAACAAGTTCCAGAGCATGTATTTTGGTCAACGCGCTTGAAATGAGTGCATAAGTTTCAGAGCATCGGTGTGTGGTGCGGCCAAGAGAAGAATGAAATGAAGGTTCTAGAGCATCGCTGAAAAATGCAACCAGATCATAATGAAATGAAAGGTTCCAGAGCATCGCTGGAAGATGCAGCTGGAGCAGCAACGAAATGGAAGGTTCCAGAGCATCGTTGAAAGATGCAACCGAAACAACAACAAAATGGAAGGTTCCGGAGCATCGCCGAATGATGCAGCTGGAGCAGCAACGAAATGGAATGTTTGAGTGACATGGAAAAGAATCTTCATGACTTTGAACCTTAGTGCAGAACGCCTCCTCACCATGATAAGCTCTATTCAAGTTCCGAAGCATCGGGCTTTGAAAACGTCAAGTTCTGGAGCATCGGTATCATAACGTTCCAGAGCATCTTTGGAGGGTGCTCCGGAAGTTATTTTATGCTTTTTGAGAAGTTCTGCAAAAATATGGAAAATATTTAGCTAAGTCCAAAACGACATAAGATTAAATGAAAGGAAATATATCAGCATACATGTCCATTTTTATTTTTTTTTAATATTTTTTAAACAACAGCCTAACATTTTTACTGAATGGACTCTGTCGTGGCAGAGTCAACACATTGGACCTCACCTTGCATTTTGACCATCCTTGTAAAGTCTTCCCTGTTGACTGGCTTATGGTAGACATGTAAGCGATGACCATTAACCAATAGAGTTCGCGTGTCACCATCGATTGGCTTTAACCGAACAGTTCCATTCGAAAAGACTTCCTCAACTTCATAAGGTCCCAACCAGTGAGTTCTGAGCTTGCCCTTATGGTCTTTGTATTTAGAATCAAATAACAAGGCCCAATCCCCATTGTGAAACTCCTTTTCCTTAATTTGTTTATCGTGCCATACCTTCCGTTGATGCTTAATTAGTTCAGTTTGATGAACGACGTCTAAACAAAGTTCATCTAATTCGCTCAGTTGCAGAATTCTTTCAACTTGGGCTCTTTTTAAATCTAGACCTAATTCCATTTCCGTTCGTAGAGTTTGTAACTCGAACACAATGGGAAGAAGAGGCTTGTTCCCAAAAACTAGCTCGTAGGGACTGAATCCAGTCATAGATTTCCAGGTAGTATTGTATGCCCATACAGCTTCAGGGAGCTTCCTGGCCCAGTCTTTTCTTCCAGAAGACACTGTTTTTGTCAAAATATTTTCCAGTTTTCTATTAGTCACTTCTACTTGGTCGTTCGCTTGAGTGTGGTAATTGTTGTGTATGGTGTTGTGAATGTTGTATTCTTTGTGCATTGATGTGAAGCATTGCATAAGCTTTGAAAGAAAGTTTGTAAGGTTTCATGCACTCTAAGACACAAGAAGTTGTGTTGAAGAAGTTCGGGAGAATGCTCCGCATTCCTTCGTATTTGAAGATATGGCCTCTTGGTTTGGAAGTTAGATAGAGACAGGTGTAAAATATGTATGTTCCCGATTTTAGTGCATATAATTTACAACAAAAGTTTTTAGAGCTAGTAGAGTGAAGGACTGCAGTACAATGGTGTTGCAATCAGAAAGGGTCGGAGGAATGCTTCACATTTCACCATATTTGAAGATGTGATCTTGCGGTTTGGAGAACAAGTTTAAATTGTCTATATGTTTTCTCATTTTAAGTTTCAGGTGTTTAGGATTACTGCAAGTTTGGTTTTCAATATTCTATTTCAACATTGTGTTTTCAGGGTTTGGAAGTGATGTTGAGTTTAGTATTTGTTTGTTTGTGCCGACATGAAGTAGCATGAAGTTGTGAAAGGAGTGATGAGAATGTTTTTGAATGTCACATAATGCTTGTAAAGTGATTTGTGTGAAGTTATTCGGTGTCTTCAGTACCACTTTAGGTTTGGAGCTAATGTAAAGAATGTTGGGTGTTTGTTGGGCCAACTTGTTATATTGAGATGATTGTGCCGGGTGTTTCAAAGAGTGTGCTAGTGTGGAGATGTGTGCTAAGATAAAACAGGTCTTGATTATGTCTTGTTTTAAACCATATTTGATTTCTTTTATAGAAGATGTGTTGGGAGTTTACCTTGTTATGGTCGTTACATGTTTCATAGTACTCGTTTCATTTTGGCCGACAAGGAGAAATTTTTTGAAGGTTGCAAAGGGCATAAATAAAAGATCAAGTTTGTTGCAAGATGAATGTGTGTGTGTGTGTGTGTGGGGAGGTATGCGTGTGTATGTGTGTAAGTGAGTTGAAGATTGCAGAGGTTGCTGAGCAGAAGTGTTGAAGACACATGTCAGTGTGAAGGGGGTTGATGTTGCGATGGTGATTGATCGATAGATTGTGTTAAGTATGTTGTACAAAGGTTGTAGCTTCTTTCAATAAGTGTTGTAGGGAGTTGGCTTCCTTTGGTTGATGCCATAAAAATCGTATTTTAGGGAGTTGTAGCTTCCTTTGGGTTGTAGCCCATAAAACTTGTTGTAACTCTTGTTTTATTTATGAGGCTGGATTGGGACAGTAGTTCCAAGAAAGTTACTCACTGTGGTTTTTCCCTTCTAGGATTTTCCACGTAAATCTAGTGTTATGGTTGTGTTAGGAGTTTGATTCTTTATCTGTTAAGTGAATAGATTTTTTTTGTTTTTAAAGTTGAATTGAATTAATTTTTGGTATATATTGATTCACCCCCCCTCTGAATATATCAGTGTGTTCTAACAAGAACAAATTTTGTTATTGTTAGTTATCTATGTTCTAGAAGCAAAAAATACTTTAAATTTAATAAAATGACATGAACACAACCTTCTCATCATGCCTTAAGGTGAGGAAAATAGTAAATTTACTCTCGATATTAGTCCATTATAAATTCTTAAATGTTCTATGCATTTACTACACTAAAGTCTAGTCTAGAATATATTTTTTTCACCATGTACACATGATAATTAAATGTCCAGAAGAGAAGATGGGTGGTGAGCTTACACACTTATTGAATCATTTGTCCTAAATACATTATATTTTATACACATTAGTATTTAAATTTTATGATACATAGATACTCCTTCATGAGACCACAAGTCTTACTATATAATGTAAATACACCCCAATAATATTAGCACAATTAATCAAATATTTTAGTATAGAAAAAACATGCAACTTGCATATTTCATTTTTAATTTTGGTTATGTTGAACTCCATGTAATAAAAAATCTACTCGTAGTTCACATGAGACTATTCATTCTAGTAAAGATCAATGTACCCTAGCCTAGTTATTCATGTAATGTAGGGCTTTAAAACCATACAATTTTAAGGCAAGGATTGCTAGACTAAAACAAACATAAAATAGAGAAAAGTTAGTGATACTTACATTTCAACCTTCCTTGTAGGCATTGCGATTGTACTTGTATTAGGGAGAATTATGCCTCCCGCTTGTTGCTTGCTTGATGACATGACCTTTATTCAAAGTATGGTCTTCTTATTTCATGTGACATGTCTTCTTGTTGGTGACATTGGGTTTGATGTCCTTTAAGAGCATGACCTTTCTTGGCATATGACATTCCTCTTAGTGGTAGTGCTATGGCTTGCATTCCCTAAGGTGTGAATCTTTTATACCTCAACTAGTCCTTTGTTGATGGTGATATTGAGTGTGATGTTCCCTAAAGTGAGACCTTTCATGAACTAAGCAAAACCCCTTTGACTATCTTAGGCAAAATTCTTGGCCACCAAGCATAACACAACTTGCTTGTTAGTGGTGCCTTTGTTTCATGAGTGTTTAGCATAATGCCACTTGTTAGCCTTGTGACCATCTTGTGTGGCACCTTATGAAAGTTATTAGGGAGTATATCTTTTTCTATGGTTATGGGTGCACACCTGGTGTATATCAGATTGCACCAAACCATTGTGTGTTTCTCATATTTCCTCGAGGCTCACCTAGTGTATATCAGACTGTACGAGCCCTTGTGAGTTTTTTTTTTGGATAAACAACCTAGGCTTGATCCATACCTTTTGGACAAACAATCGAATCTTGATCCACCCTTTTTCATCTTTGCTTTAGTTTTGACATTGTATGATGTTGTATCTTGTGTCGCTGCTGTATGCATGTGTCTCTTTGTGCCTTTGTTGGTTTGCCATGGGATCTTTGATCCTGGGGGCTTGATCATCCTCCTTGATCCTTGTCATCTTATCCTTCTAACAATTGTACAATTAGACCTCTCTTGACTTATTTGTCTACTTTAGTGTGAGTGGGAGCATGGGCTCATACTCTCACTAAAGTGGGGGCTAAATGTAGTGTAGAAAATGTACTCCTTTACATTTTCACATTATGTTTGCATCCCCTTAATTAATTGGACTTAATTAAGCTTCTAATTGCCTAAATTATGCATTCCAAAGCCTTATTATTCTTGTTTTCCAAAAGGGAAATTATATTAAACAATTGCTAACATTAATTTAAACACATTGGAAGTTGTGTGTCCTGGGCTTAGGTCTTATGAATCATTTGCCCAAGGGGGAATGGGTACTCCTTAAGTGCAAGACCCAATTTTTAATATGTCTATTGGCGGCATTTTAGTGATTCAAATTCAAGTTTCAAATATCGGCTTTTGGAATCTAATTTTCTGGAAATTAGATAAACACCTATAAATACATAGTTATTATATCAATTAAAAATATCTAGCATTAAGGCAACTTTCACAAGAGCAAATATTATTGACAAGAATATTGAAGAGCAGATTTATTAGTTATCTACAACAACAATCAAGATCATATCATCATGCCAAAGTTCATGTGTTTTCATATCATGTTTTAGAGCTAACATTGTGATGTAGGTTTCAAACATCAAATCAAGCAATTATTCAAGCCAATTCAAGATAAACCCAATCCTTAGAGAGATGTGTTATACGTCAATCCTCTAAGGGCAACCATTAAGGGTTTGGTGAGTTGTGACATAACATTGTTCATTCATCAATTCCTTTCATTTATTATTGTTTTATTATAAAGGTTTAATTACCAAACCGGGGTTTGACCAAGGCAAACCCCTATTCACCCAAAAACAAACATGTTTCTTCTCTCTTTGTATGTGAAGATTTATAGGTGAAGAAAGATTGAAAATCAATCAAAAGAGCAATTTTCCAAAGTTGACAAGCTAAAACTCAGATTTAGAATTTATTTCCAGCTTTCCGATAGTCAAACCTAGAGAAATCAAAAGCCTAGATCTGGGATCTGAGGATTGTAAAATCAGATTTTGGACCCTTGTACAAAGACCCATTTGCCCTAGGGCAAATATGTCCTTCAACGGTGTTCAAAACCAACTTAAATGGTGCCAGGTACATACCATTCTACCCTTCTCGGATTTTCCTCCAAGTTGCTGTTTTTTTTTTGTTATCATAATACTCTGCATTTCAAGTATTAGGTCACATAATTGAGTTTGTTAATGCATTTAAATTTATCTCGCAAAACAACCAATCAACCATTTTTGTCATAAGAAAACAACAAACCTTCCTAATAGGGTTGACTCACCTCAAGGTTGAAAGTCAATCCTATCCTTGGGAGATCTCTTTTTCTAATGAAATTATGGAAAATTTGTGTTTTAGGTGTTCCCCCCTTTGTCAACCATTTTATCTTCAACACTTTTCTTCATTTCAGGGAGATTGGTGCACAAAAATATTGTATGAGACAAGTTTTAGTAAAGTAAAATAAAACGTAAACATATGCTCCTCGTTGTTGGTTTCTTGTTCAAATGGTGTAGAAAGTGATGATGTTTTACTAAAAATATAGTACTATAGATAACAACAATGTATGCAATGATAAAAAATGAGATTCTGAAAAGATATATCTATAGATTTAACATACTTTTCTTTTGAAATGGTTGCATGCATGTATGTGAATCTTGATTATTCTAGAAAATTTAATGCCCATGTCATCATTAATTGATGTAAATGTTAACCCTAGTAATGCAAGGTTACATGAACTAATGAAATGGAATCATACAAAAAAGAGCTAATGAATGTCTATGTGATTGATTTTTCTCAAATGGTCATAGTTCTAGGAAAGGCATAATAGGCAAAAGGGAAAAGAGTAGATTATGCTAATAAGGCTCGAGGATGGTAATGAAGGTGGGAGGAATCCTATAGATCCCAGAAATAACTAAGGGGTCTTTAAAGGATACTATAATAGATGAGAGAGTATCTTGAAAACCAAATAAGGCTCAAGGCTGGTAATGAAGGTGGGAGGAAGCCTATGGATCCCAAAAATAACTAAGGGGTCTTTGAAGGATAATATAATAGATGAGAGAGTATCCTGAAAAAGAAAACATGCACGACTTATTATTCAAGTAGGCATTATTTGAAGTGATGGCCTTGATGACGCCCCATGGTCCAATAATATTGCAATATTGAAAATGAGGAACCTTATGTTGTATTAAAAGAGTTGTTTGTTTATACTAGCATATGATAATTTATTTTAATATGTCAACCATCTCTAATAAGTTTCAGTCAAACAATGATAACGACAATTAAAATAGTAAGTACTTATAGATTTTCAAACAAATGAGATTGTTACTAACCTAGGAAATCAATAAGCATAAAAGACAAGAGAAGGGAAGAGATTATGTATCATTTGAATTACTAGAGGTCAACAATGACTAACTTGGATGTTAGAGGATGACTAGAGGAGTATTTCTATAAATTTTGAACTCTCTATGGTCTACATAGGAAAACTTGATTGAACTTGGGCACTATAGCTAGACAAATTTGTAGTGGGGGCATTAGATTAGGTGTTTACCATTTAAGGTGGGCTTTGGGGTTCCTCTCTCTCTATATAGTATGGATCTAGCACTAGACTTGGGTTTTATAGTTTATTTGATAGGCCTTTGGTGTTGGATTTGGGTAATATAGACCCTCAAAATACCTTTGATTTGACTATAGTGTTAGAGTTGGGGATTAGAGAGACTTCTTTGCAATCTACTAACTATGTTCTTGATCTCTTGTAGATTTGAAACTTTTGGTGGATGATATCCTAAGTTTGTTATTTTGAATATACCCTTAGTTGACCTTTTTTTATGTTCTATAGATATGTTAGGTTTAAGCTAGGTGAGAAGCATAAAGGATTTTGGTTGTGTATGTATTCTTTGTTTAGTCCCTTTCTTGGTATTTACTAACCTCAACTAATCCATGTTCATAATATTGTTGTGTTTGCAACTTGGTGATGTAGTGTGGATAGGTTTTGTTTGACAAAATGGAAACCCTATTCAAGGCCACACTATGAAAAGTGGTGTGTGGGTGTGTGCATGGGTGCATTGGTGTGTGTGTGCAGATGTGTATGTGTGTATGCGCACATATAAATACACATAAAAATAAATATATATTGTCACATGTATGTGTGCACACATACAAATACACTATATATTCATGTGTATGTGTGTGTATGGAAAGGTTTGGTTTGACAAAATGGGAACTCTAGAAGGGCATACTATTCAAACTGGTGTGTGCACATGTGTTTGCTTGTATGAGAAAGGGGAACACAAAGTTTGGAATAATTAGGGGGGTATTGGTGGAAAAATCTAAAGAGAGGGTTAATGACTAATGTATGGGTAAATATTAGGGAAGTTGGGAAGCGTACATGCACATGTGTGTGTGCATGCATGTTTGCATGTGTATGTGACATTTGTGTGTGTGCAGACATAGTGCGTGAGCGCATGCCACATATGTGTGTAGGTGTATGTTTGTTGAACTTGTGGGTTGTGTGCGTGTCGAGGGAGGGAGGGAGGGAGGCGGAGGGAGGGGGAAGGAGGGGGAGGGGTGAGCGTGGGAGCGTGGGAGGGAGGGAGGATTTTTTATGTCATTAGTCTACTTGGATACCTAGAGAGATCGATTGATTTATGGAGGGTGGATTTTTTGTCATTAGTCTACCGAATGATGTTTGATTTTTGGTATTTCATTCAAATATCATTGACTTAACTAATTGTGCTTGTTTTTCCATATTTGTTTGGAATGTCATTGGCCTTGGTGATGATGTCTAATTTGGGGATGGTTTTGGAGGTTAGGATTTTTTGTCATATTTTCCTTTTGTCTTTTGAGGGAGGATTCTTGGGTAGATTATAGGGTTGTGGTGTTTATCTCTCATTATTGTTTGAGAAGACAAGATTGGAAACATTTATCTATTGCTCTCATTAGATTTGTTATGATTTATTTTTCATCTCTATGAGTTTAATTTGCATTTGGTCCATTTGATTATCAGTTGTGGCTCAAATGTGACTTATTTGGTCTAAAACTTTGAGGAGCATTAGGGTACTATCTAATGAAGGGTTTTGGGTGAGATTTTCTTTTACAATAATAGAAAGCGAGTAATCATTTGATGTCCCTTTTATAGTGTGGGGTCAATAATCTTAGTAAGAGTCCCATCCTTCAAAATGGTGTAATTAAATGTATTACCTATATTTTTATTTTGATAATTTAATTACAATCATCTTCTTCATCATACCTATTGATTTCAATCGTATTGTATTAAATAGCTTTACATTGAGAAAAAGAGGGATGATGCCATGAAGTATTTTCCTTAGTGGTATTTATGAGCACTAGAGGCATTATTAGTATGAAATTTAAGGGGGTTGAAGCTAGCTAGAAAATTATAAAGAGGCAACATGCTTGGAAAAATAGTAGTAGAAGAAGTGTAAAATAAGGCAACAAAGGAGAATGTGAAAATTACTCTATGAAAAGTGGGGTTGTATTCATGTTTGCTTCACCAAAAATTATTGAGACTAACAAAGGTATTTATAATATGACGACCCTCTAAACAAGAAAAGATAGAAGACCATTCCAAGTCCAACACAATTGAAGAGATGTCATTCCACAAAGTGGTTTGGGGTTGTATGCAAGAATTGCCTATAGGATGAGATGCTACTAGGAAGTAATTAGCTAGAAAATTATAAAGAGGCAACATGCTTGGAAAAATAGTAATAAAAAAAGTGTAAAATAAGGTAACAAAGGAGAATGTGAAAATTACTCTATGAAAAGTGGGGTTGTATTCATGTTTGCTTCATAAAAAATTATTGAGACTAACAAAGGTATTTATAATATGACGACCCTCTAAACAAGAAAAGATACAAGACCATTCCAAGTTCAACACAATTGAAGAGATGTCATTCCACAAAGTGGTTTGGGGTTGTATGTAAGAATTGTCTATAGGATGAAATGCTACTAGGAAGTAATCAATAGCAATGGAGAGTATAATGTGATTAAGTAGTAAGAACGAGATATGGATACAAGCAATGCATAAAATAGAAATAAATAAATTATTAGCAATACTATACCACCTAATACATGAAGAACAATATTCACATTATAAATGAAACTACCAAATAAAACAGAGTAGGGTTAGGGATACTTACCTTTGGTCTACTTGTTGATGCATAAATCTCTCTTTACTCATGGAACTTTGTGAGAAATAGTTTTAGTTAAAGTCAAGATCAATGGAAGAACACATATGTTGACTATAATTGGGGATAGAAAGAGTTTATTAATTTCTAGCATGACTCCAATTCTTCAGATCTTCAAGACATTTATGTTAACATATCTTCTACAATGCCACCTTCTCTAACCCTAATTTATTTTCTTCACTAATTTAGATTCATATGGGAGCATAATAAATAACGTATTTTCTTCATTGTTGTGTCTTGAGAAATGTAAAGGGGCTTTATGTATATAATTGAACCTTATAAGGTAAATATTTATTTTTAGTTGATGCCATTGGCCCAATCAATGGTGTCAACTAAAACTAGAAATCCTACAAAATACCTTCAACTAGGTTGATGACGTCTTTGACTAAGTTGATGTAATTTGATACTGATAATAATAATGAAGCAAAAGGTTAGAGGGAGATTGATAAATATAGGAGGAAAAACATGTTGATATGTTGTATGGTAGCTTATGACAAGTGTGTCTAAAAGTGTTGAAAGCTAAACCAACTTGATCCCAACATATGCATAAACACATTCTTAGGGAAATTTAACATAATGACAACTACTACATGAGATGCAAATTTTAATAATTGAAGTAGAAAGAATTGGAACTTCATATAAGAAGTGAGAACAAAGTACTTTAGATTTGAACATGAAGAATTTTGGTGTGCATTTCCACATCTATTTTTGGGCTTGGATTAGTAGGAAAATGACATCAACTGGGACATACAAAAATGACAAGACTAGAAGGGGTTGATGAGACCTAGACTCATTCAATTGTTTTTAGTTTGAATCTATGTTAAATTACATGATCATCACTTAGGCAATCCAATGATCAATGAGTTTTAATGTAAAGGAAACAAATTTTTTGGTAGAAGAAAAAGGATTGTTGTTTTCAAAACTCCACTTACTCATTAAAATTTTATTTGTTGAGAAAGTGCTAGTGTATTATTATGTTTGATTCTTTTCGGGGACCAAGCATCTAAGTTAGCGAGCATTGTTGGAAAGAAGGTAATTTTTTTAGGGGAAGACAAAGGTTTGTTCTTTGCAATATTTCCCTCTATTCATTAAATTTTTCTTTGTTGAGAAAGTGATAGCATGTGCTTATGTTAGATTCTTGTAGGGAACCAAGCACCTAAGGACATAATGTAAGGAAAGGGGTGGTCCTAAAGATACAAGGCCATATAGAAAAATCATGCTTGATGGTTGGGAAAAAATACAATGGGGATAGAACAAAGGAGGAGAATAAATTATGAGATTAAGAAAATTGAAATGAGATTAGAACTAAAGAGAACAATATCGGATTAGGTTGGAGGGGATAATAGATAGTTAGAGGAAAGGATATAAGATAAATTTGGGAGAAAACGGGAAAGAGAGAAAATAGAAAATTTAGAGGGCACTTCCTTAGATGAATTGTAATACAAAAAGAAAAACATGTAAAACTAAAAAAATCTAGAACATGATCTTAGGCCCAATACCAAAACAAAAGTTATCAAGGGAAATTCCCTACATAGGAAAGGATATAAATGAAATAGAAGATGAGATAAAATTACAAAATTTAAGTAGGGGAATGTGATATAATATAATAAAGATGATAGATTTAAAAGGCAACTGAATGTTCTAGAATCCTAAATGTAATAGTGCATGGATGGCTCAAGAGGAGGGTTTGGGAAGGGAACAAGGGCATTAGAATGACCAAATATTCACGAAACTTGTCTCATGGTGGATGATGGTAGAGAATAGCATGGGAAAGAGTGTGTCAATGATATGGGGAAGTATATGAGGTGGATTGGAAGGAATAGGAAAAAATAATATGGAAGAAATGCATATATAAGGAATCTATATAAAATTGGAAGGAATAGTATAAGAAGACTAAGGAGAGGAATGTGTGAATAAAGTAGAGAATAGATGAAGGGAGTGATAGTGAGGAATTATAAATAAATAATAAAGGGTTAGAAATAGAAGATGAGATAATGTAAGCCCCTAACCACCCAACCATAAAATATTGCGAGAGGATAGAACACCCAACAACAGATCACCCTTCATGGTACTTGAGAAATAGAGAAGATTACTAACAAAAGAAGGAAGAGGCAGCTAAGTGACATGCAAATTCAAAGAGTTTCAAGGGGAAGTAGATAGTTCAAGATTATATGTGAGAAATTTGAAATAAGTCTTAAAGAATAACATATTTTTATATTGATTTAGAATGGAATTAGGGATAGAATCCTTTATTGAAACCAAATTGATAATAAAAAATATACTTCGATGGATTTAAGAGACTTTACTAGCAACAAAAGATCTCCTAGTCACACAAATACTTCAACAATAACATTAAATGCGATCTAAAAATTATCATGTTTGGTAAGAACAAAGATATGCAAAATTTATTTAGGAATCCTATCATAGAAGCATGTCGATCATAGATCTATAGTGAAAATTGTTCAATTTGGTGAGAAATTTGAAGAATGATATTGTCCATTAGTACATGAAAATGATTCCAAAATACAATCTCTCATGGAATGAATTAAAAAGTGCATTGAATGTTCAAGTTGATGATTTAACCTCACAACTCCCAGAAATCACCTAAAAGCAATTATCCTATCACAAATGAGAGATCAAAGGAAGGTGATGTGCTCAACAACTTGAGAAATTATATTGAAGCAATAACCTGAATAGATGATTACAATGAAAGATGAAAGCTTATAAAAGTAAAAAAGCAAACCCTAGAAGGGGGTTTGATTAGATTGAGACAAGTGTCACCATCTAATGCAATGAGACAACATGCTTTAAATATAGCTCAATCTAATAATAAAAGAGCAATTCCTAAGTTTAGCTTAAGTAATTAAAGTAAAATGTGTCTAATAATTAATTAACGATTAATTAATTATTAGGTGATGACCTATTTACTCCAACACCCCACGTTAAGATCAAATTAGGGAGAAACTAAATAACTAATAAAGAATGCAATGATGGAAGAAAATGGGTCCTAACAATAAGGCCTAATGAGGTACACAATGACAAGCAACTTAAATCTCTCATAATCAGAGAAAAGGAGAAAATCTCATGGGAAAAAACTCTTGTCCAAAAGAGAGATATAAGAAATGAAATTGTATATGTGACAAAAGAATGTAGGATTCAACATATCCCCCCAAGAGTTGCTTCGATCACATAAGTACAATCAAGATCCCCTAATAGGAGAGAAAAGATGAGACAATGAATCCCTTAAGGGGGAGTAGCTCCTCTGCCAAAAGTGAATGCTCAAATAAGAATGTTGAAGATGATCCAAAAATGACAAACATTGTTCCTCCCCTTAGGAAGAAACACATCCAATGGTGAATGTAAAAGAGACTCTCTCAAGAGAAGAGGTCTCATAATGGATGCTAGGGAAAATGCTCAAGGATCCACATGTTTGATCAAATGAATCCAAATCAGATGAAGAAAATCCAAACAATTGTGAAGACACCTATAGAAAAACCTCCAAAGGCAATGTTGAAGTGATGACAGTAATGCAAGGTGTACGCCCTTGGTCTCCTTGTGTTGTGCAACATAGTGCTCGGGTTTGTGACATGGATTAACCACCTCCCATGGATTCATTAATGCCGACGGTTGTATTGGGCATTAACAGGTCGATCTTTTGGTGCAACGACAACCGACTGTGCAACAATTGGTATCAGATCTTGGGTCACGACTTCAAACCCCTCACTTATGCTGGGGAGGATTGTTGCAAGGTGTGCACCCTTGGTCTCCTTGTGCTGTGCAACACAACACTTGGGTTGGTGACATGGCTTAACTGTCTCTTGTGGATTCATTAACTCTGGCAGTTGTATTGGGCATTAACAAGTCAATTTTTGTTGCAATGACAATCATTTATGCAATAGATAGGTCGGTTGTAGCTATTATCAAAGAGGAAGTGAATATCTTGAAGTGTGTCCCCAATAACTATAATGCGTGAATCAATAAATATCTTTGCAATGTCTTGCAAGTAGTCATCCCACAAAGCCGAAAATTAAAGATTATAAACATCCTGTTGAAGTGATTCGATCTCTATAGATGCAGGAGGTGGGAGCTCAACACAAGTCTCATGGACCAACATGGACGATGGAGGTACAAATAGGTTGAACGTGACCAAACTTCTCCTATGATATCTAATCTACTCTAGATGAGAGTGAATACCAGTCAATGGTAGTGCAAGCTCATTTGGAGCAGAATGAGAGAAGGGATATGATCGAGAGGCATGAACTACTCTCCCAAGTGCAAGAATTTCTCTACTACGAAAGTCTTTGATACACATTGAATCATGTGTGAGCTCTATTGTCATACCTGGCCCGTTGTATGCAATCTAATAGATGGAAAGGAGATTGGAAGATAATGAAGGGACACAAACCACATCATGAAATGTGCCATCATCAACATCTATACATCCTTTCCTAGTAACACTCATATAAATGTTATTCCCCATCAACATATGTGGTAATGTGCACGAATCATATGAAGAGAACATACTCAAAGATGAAGGCATGTGATGTGAGTCTCTTGAATCAAGAAGCCATCGACTATACTATAGATTGGTGGATGCAAAGAGAGGATGGATTTTAATCTTGTATACTCCATGTGCCATGGTGGCTAATGTTGATTGTGAAAGTTCTAAAGAGGAAGAAGAGGATGAAGGAAATTGGATGTTATTCTTCTTTAGAAGATGCTTCAACTCATCAATATGCTTTGCATAACATTGATGCTCATCATGTCATGTCTTTCTTCAATATGCACATTTTGGTCAATGATTCTTAGATGAGTCCCCTTTAGAAGAGGATGAAGAAATAGAGGTAGCATGTGAATTTGAATCCTTGGCTTCTTCATGTGACTTGGAATCATGTTGTTTCTATTTCTTTCCTTTTCCATTTGAAGCCTTCTGATCTCTAGTGACTGGTGATGCAATAAGAGCCCGTGATTTGGAAGAGTTCAATGAGCCCATTTGTACCAACATTGCCTGCTCCTGAGTGAGTGATGTAGCAAAATCATCAAGTGAAGGCATAGTGAATCTGGTACCAAGTACATCTCTAGTAGCATAAAAGGTAGAAACAAAATATGAATAATCAGGACCAAGCTTGGCGAGGATAAAAAGAATCAACTAAGAGTCCTCTTTTTGAATACCACATTGCCTCAACTATAATTTGAGAGAGTTGAGTTTGGTGAAGAAGTCTTGTATGTTGTCAGAATCTCTAGGAGTGAAACTGATAAGCTCATTCTCCAACTGAAATCTTCTCAAAGTATCTCACTTCCCAAACAAGAACTCTAATTGAGTCTAGATTTGATTGAGTGTGGTGCAAGATTGAACATGAAAGAGAAGACCAAGAGATATAGAGATTCATAGTGTCCTAAAAGCCTCATGACCCCTGTTAAACCACTGTGTCTTATTTGAAACTCTTGTAGGTTCAAATTCTGTACCTATGGTTACTCAGTATAACCTTGATTTCTTTAGATGTATCTCCATTTATTTTTTCCAACCATAATAGTTGTATGGAGTGAGTGGAGCAATTTGCATTGGATTCATGATCATTTGTTAAAAAAAGTCCATAAATGAATTGATATAGTAGTATAGATCCCCTTAATGCAATAAAATTCTCCTTAGATTTAAAAAAAAAAAGCTGTTTGAACTTTTCTGAAAAAAATCAAAAAAAGAAAATTTGAGATCTTATTGAAATAATAGATACTTGATTAATTTTGTAGAAAAATAGGTGTGAAATATACGAAGGACTTAATTAGTTTTTTTATGCCGCTTGAATTTTTGAAATTTTGATAACGAAGTTAAAAGTTATGAACTCTTGAGTGAAAATAGCTTGATATGACTTCAGAGACCTGTAGAATTAATCAAGAGTTGAATTTGGAAAAATCACTTACACCATTGCATTGGGCTTGGAACCAGCTTTCCAAGGATATATAATGTGCAAAATATGTAGATCATAGTCTTGATTTATACCTAATTTATTAAAAGTTGCACAATTAGGCTTTGAAAGCAAAACAAGGGAATAAACAACATTCAACACATAGTCTTGTGGAAGATAGGTTACTAGGAGTAGGGGCTTAGTTTGGGGGCCCTAGCCTTGGTCACCACCCATGTGACCGGGGTGGCGGCTGAAGCTCGACGAAGTGACTTATTCTAAGAGCGCCACTAGGTGAGCAACTGATGTGCAAAGCAAGGGCGTCATGAGTGGGGTGGAATATTTCAACCAAATATTCTCTAAAAAAAGAGGAAAATCACGATGGTAAATGATGTCAATGAGGATAGTCATCAACACACATACATCCATCGTCAAAATTGTGCCAGCAATCAAATTATTGTGCAGATTGTTTGGAAAATTGCATGGAGTTGTCAGAAACATGTGTAGACCTACGTATTAATGGTGGTTGTACTCGCACAGTACAATTTGATGACATATGGATTCTATATGTCTGTACAATTTTTTTGCTTAGATTCTTGTGCCCAAAAAAACTCGCTCCAAAAGTCAGTCTTGGATTTTCACAAAACGAGAGTTTATTCTTAGGATTTCGACCAGTCTAGATGCAATGGCGAGGTGTGTTTTTCTCCAAGATGCACCAATTTTTTCTCAAGGTCAAATCTCTGAAATTTTGAATTGGAGACTATAGATCTGGAGCTTTGGTAACATGTTAGAGTTGATGAATTAGCCCCATACCTCCTATAAGTGTCCTGCAAGCAATTATCGTATTGCAAAGAAGAGATCACAACTAGATGATGTGCTTAATAACTTGAGAAATTGTATTGATGTAATAACTTGAATACACAATTACAATGAAAGGTGAGCTTATAAAAGTAAAATTCAAGCCCTGGATGGGGGCTTGATTAGATTGAGACAAGTGTCACCATTTAATGCAATGAGACAACATGCTCTACATATAGCTCAATCTAATAATAAAAGAGCGATTCCTAAGTTTAGCTTAAGTAATTAGAGTAAAAGGTGTCTAATAATTAATTAACGATTAATTAATTATCAGGTGATGATCTATTCACTCCAACACCCCACCTTAAGATTTACTTAGGGAGAAACTAAACAACTATTAAAGAATGCAACGATGGAAGAAGAATGGATCCTCACAAGGTTTGATGAGGTACACATGAACAAGCAACTAAAATCTCTCATAATCAGAGGAAAGGAGAAAACCTCATGGGTAAAAACTCTCGTCCAAAAGAGAGATATAAGAAATGAAATTGTACATGTGACGAAAGAACGTATGACTCAACATATCCCACCAGGTGTTGCTTTGGTCTCATAAGTACAATGAAGATCCCCCTATAGTACAAAAAATATGAGACAATGAATCCTCCAAGAGGGAAGTAGCTCCTTTGCCAAAAGTGAATGCTCAAATAAGAATGTTGAAGCTGATCCAAAAATGACACACCAGGTGTTGCTTCGGTCTCATAAGTACAATGAAGATCCCCCTATAGTACAAAAAATATGAGACAATGAATCCTCCAAGAGGGAAGTAGCTCCTTTGCCAAAAGTGAATGCTCAAATAAGAATGTTGAAGTTGATCCAAAAATGACAAACATTGTCCCTCTCCTTAGGAAGCAACACATCCAATTGTGAATGTAGAAGAAAATCTCTCAAGAGAAGAGGTCTCATGATGGATGCCAGGGAAAAAATATCAAGGGTCCACATGTCTGATTAAATGAAGACACCTATAGAACAACCTCCAAAGGCAATATTGAAGTGATGATAGGTGGGTTGTAGCTATCAACAAAGAAGAAGTGAATATCCTCATGTCTGTCCCCAATATTTGCAATGTGTGATTGAACAAATAGCTTTGCAATGTCTAGCAAGTAGTCCTCCCACAATGCTGAAACTAAAAGATTATAATCATCCTATTGAAGTGAATTGATCTCTATAGATGCAAGAGGTGGTAGTGCAAGCTCATCTAGAGCAAAATGAGAGAAGGCATACACTTGAGAGACATGATCTACTCTCCCAACTAAGAGAATCTCTCTACTATGCAAGTCTTCAATAAGTATTGAATTAGTTGTGAACTCTACTATCTTACTTGTCTTACTGTGTGCAATCTAATAGATGGAAATGAGATTGGAATATAATGAAGGGATACGAAACACATCATGAAATATGCCATCATCAACATCTATAGATCCTTTCGCAGTAACACTCATATAAATGTTATTCCCCATCAAAATATGTGGTAGTGTGCAAGGCTCATATGAAGAGAACATACTCGAAGATGAGGCCTTATGATGTGAGGCTCCTGAATCAAGAAGCCAACAATTGCACTATAGATTGGTGGATGCAAAGAGAGGATGACTTTTCATCTTGTCTACTCCACTTGCTATGTTGGTTGCCCCTGATTGTGAAGGTTTTGAAGTGGAAGAAGAGGATTAAGGCAACTGAATATTTTTTTTTTGTAGAAGATGCTTCAACTCATCAATCTTCTTTGCATAATACAAATGCTCATCATGACATGTCTTTGTGCAATATGCACATTTTGGTCGATCCTTCTTAGATGAGCCCCCTTTGGAAGAGGAAGAAGAGTAAGAGGTATCATGTGAATGCAAATTATTGGTTTGCTCATGTGACTTGGAATCCTTTTGTTTCTATTTCTTGCCTTTTCCATTTGAAGTCGTCCAATCTCTAATGCCTAGTGATGCAATAGGAGCCTATTATTTGGAAGACTTCAATGAGTCCATTTGTACCAATGTTGTCTTCTCTCGAGCGAGTGATTTAGCATAATCATCAAGTGAAAGCATAGTGAGTTTGGGGCCAAGTGCAACTCTAGTAGCATAAATGGTAAAAAAAAAACTAAATAATCTAGACCAAGCTTGGTAAGGATAGAAATAATCAACTAAGAGTTCACTTTTTGAATACTACACTACCTCAACTGCAATTTGAGAGACTTGAGTTTGGTGAAGAAGTCCTGGATGTCAAAATCTCTAGGAGTGAAACCAATAAGCTCATTCTCTAATTGAAATCCTCTCAAAGCATCCTGCTTCCCAAACAAGGACTCCAATTGAGTCTAAATTTGATTGAGTGTGGTGCAAGATTCAACATGAAAGAGAAGATTAGGAGATATAGAGATGCATAATGTGCCAAAAGTCTCATGAGACTTGTTCAACCACTTTCTCTTCTTTGTAGCTCTTGTAGGTTCAAGTTTTGTACGCATGGTCACTCTATATAACCCTGATTTCTTTGAATGTATCTCCATTTATTTTTTCCAGCCATAGTAGTTGTATGGAGTGAGTGTAGCAATATACATTGGATCCATGTTGATTTTTAAAAAAATTATATAAATGAATTGATATACTATTATAGATCCCCTCAATGTAATAAAATTACCCTTAGATCCCAAGAAAAATTGAACTATTTGCACATTTTCAAGAAAAATTGAACTATTTGCACATTTTCAAGAAAAGAACTTAAGAAGGAAAATCCGAGATTTGATTGAGATAATAGATACTTGATTAATTTTCTAGTGAAATAGGTGTGAGATCTATTTATAAATATTAGGAATTGTCTAGTTAAATTTTAAGGAGATAATAAGAAATGAATATTATCTATTTCATGTTTACCTAAATCTCAATATTAACGAACACGCAACATTGTTGCAGGTTTCTAAATTTTCTAACAAAAGTGATTCTAGTGGTGGCAAAGTGTTTTGAAGCATTGAGCATGAGCAGTGAAGGAATTGGGAAAATTCATATGGTGTTTAGAGTAAAATCAAGAAACTTGTGACATTTCCATAAGTGACTCGTATGTATGCTTGTCAGATGACAACAATGTATTTTGCCGTGCCTAATATCTTCTCCAATTGTTTCTAGCCTAGATAATGAACCTAAGGATATTTATGAATGGGTATATGTTTTTAATCCACTCCTAGGAAATAGGTGTTTGTTAATCAATTATTATTGTTTATAAGGTATGGCTATCCTTTTGTAATACCTAGAAAATAGGAAGAACAAAATCTATTATTATAAACTATTTGCCTTATAATTTCCCTATAAACATGATTTTGCTTTGTATTTTACCTAGACATATGGATTATGAAGTTAATGTAAGTATACAAAATAACATTAAAATATTGGGAAATATATCAATTTGTGCATATTGTATGTAGTTGAGAGAAAATTAATATTAGACTATTGTTATTATTTTTTATTGTTGACAAGTAGAATTTAGCCTATAGTGTGTTTAGTTAGAAAGGGCCCACTTGTTGGGTGTGAGTCTAGTAACATTCCTCTGTTTTATTTGTTTCATTTGTAATTGTGTGTACATAGTTGATTATCTTTCACTTTATAGTTGATGTAGAATAGTGTTTTTAGAATTTATTAATTTGTGTGTTGTATGACATTTTATTATGTAATTCTAGATGTAGCATTAATATAATTACTTTTAGCTATTCGTTTACAACTATCTACAACACTTTCTTTTGTTGATGATTTAATCTATTTTATATTTAGTTTTAGTACCCTTATCAATTTTCATTAAAGTAGTCTTAAATTCACGATATTTGTTCTTAGTTCAATTACCTGTAAATCTCATGCATATAACTTTCTATGGGATGATTACATGTTTACCTCCTCGGTTTGACAATGATCCCACTAAACCTTATTTGATTATGTTTTGATAAAGTGGACATTTGAGTTGGATTTCAATGCATTCAATTCAATCATATAATTAGTAGAAGGTACAATTGAGTGCAATCACACTTTAGATGGTGTGACTAAGGGGCTCTTGTTGACAAATATTTGATGTTTAAACTGCATGACAATTGGTGAAGTTGATCAGAGGCTAGAAGAGATAGCTTGCAACATCTCAAGAACTTTTTAGTTAAGTCATTGACATTGAAAGGAAGAAAAAAAAAAAGAAAAATGGTGCATTCTTCACCTATGCAAAGTGGTGAATGTGTCACTCATTGTATTTTTTGAAGAATTGGTGGAAGTAGCAAAAGTTCTCTAACATATATTGTGAGTGGAATTTAGAGGGTTTTGGTCTTTAATTGATTCATTTCACGTGATTTTCTCTATATAATGGAGGGTTGTAGGAAAACTATAACTATTGTAAACATAAATTTCTAAGTTTTAATGTTCTAGGGTTTTGAGGGCCCTTCAAAACTTAATTCTCTTTTAAAAAAACTTTTGTAAACATAAATTGTGAAGGGTTGACTCAATGGGGGAAGCCTTCTTCAATGTTTAATTTTGCAAGAGGGTGTTGGAATTGATAAGGTTTGCTGGCTGCTAGGTTCACAATAGATGTGAAGGAGTTTAACAATGTTAAATCTTCAATTACCACATAACTTGTTATAATACTTGTAATAGATTCCTAATATAGTGAAAGAGATGCCTATGCCATACTTTTATTTGATTTTTTCATGCAGTTAGTGTTTTCTCTAGGGCAATTTTCTACCTTTGTGCATTCAATCTTAAAGTGTGTTCGGTTTGTTTCTAATTTTTCTATGTTATAAGTTGAGGAACATGTCATGAATGTATTTCTCATTCAAATTGGGATGTTAGATAGTGTTCGATGGTTTGATTTAGTGAGTTGACATTTCAAATATTTTTGCTAATGAGTACAAGGGGAATAACCTCAATGTTTATTGATCATTAAAGTCAAAGATGGAATCTATTGGGAAAAAATATAGTATTGGACAATAGATGTTGGAAAATATTACTTCAACTTTCTTGAGTCTTCAAAAAACACCAAGGTGGTCTTGCTCTTTACAGAACCATGCCACAAGTGAATTTTACATACTTAGAAGTTTAATATTCTCATGGTGTACCTAGAAGGGCCTACAGTATAAAGAAAATATGCATTCACAACATGCAAAATTGTGCAAACATCATCATAACATATTGAAAAGGTATTGCTATAGTACAAGGATATCTTTAAAGAATGCAAAGACCACCCAACACATGAATAATTTGGTTCTTAGATCTCCTTTTTTGAGTAGGCTTTTGTATTCTTAGGTTTTCTTGGGAAAATGCTGAAGTTTGACAGCAAATTTAGGATCTAATTGATTATGGAAAGATCAAACCCAACTCTTATCGACGTGGTAGCTTGATGGTCCTTATGCTTAAGAAAGATTACATGTAAGACCTTTGTATTAACTTTCACATGCTATACAATATCATAGTGAAAATAGTATCCTCCTGCACACATCAACAAACTCTTTAACCAGCTTTGTGGTGTGCAATACTTCACTAAGATCAACCTCAAGTTAGAATATCACTAGGTACTAGTTCTTCAAGAATACATCTTGAATATAACATTCAAAATAAGGGAGGGAATGGATGAGTAAAGGGTAATGTTCTTTGGCTTGATCCACATGCCATAGAAAGTCATGCACTAGATGATTGAAATCTTGTGCCCCTTCACCAAATTATTCATCATAATCTAATTATATGACATTCTCATGTATAACAAGGCTTGGTGGTGCAGTCACGGTAGGAGGGCTCCAAAAGGAACAATCTGAACTGTGCAACAATGAGTCAACACAACGAAGAAAAACACAAGAATTGATATGCGAACAAGAAACTTTATTGAATTGAAAATATTACATGCAATACATTCCTCATGGGCAAATATCCAGGGCTCACATGCCTGCCACAAGGGCATTCAATAATACAACTGGCCAACAGGCCTTATGACATGCCCCCAAAGGGTTTCTATGAAAATGTAATGAATCTAAATTTCTAAAACTACTGATCTAATTATAACTTCATGATTGATGATCTACAACGAATTACAATGATCTTAAATATGCTTCTCAAGCTCCCATAAAGGTTTGCGTCGACCACAAAGGTTCATAAACTCAATGAATGCTCATCCATGAAGGTTGGCCTCAAAATATGGAAAGATAATCAGACACAAAAAGACATAGCTTGCAAACCTCTAGGACAGGTCCCAATGAACCGAAGATGCTTGTATGATGTCCCATTAAGCTCCACATGATTTGGAATTGGTCCACACTATGAATTTGGACCAGGTCGGCCCCAAATGCTCTGACTGGTAACAATGAAATTTTGAGAGCGATACCTTTCAACAAACAACTGCAAATAATGTGAAATCTAGATGTGTGATAGATGTTGATGTGTAGATGATATATCCTTTCAACGAGCTAGGAAACAACGATGCGGTAAAATACGAAATGAAATGTTGAAACTGCTACTAAATACAATGCAAGAAAATAACTTTTATTGGTTGACATAGGATTGCTTTACAACCAAGGATGCTCCTGCATCAGACACCCAAGGTTGGAAGAAAAGTGAATCCCTCACTTTCCAAGGCTAAGAGGAAAACCAAAATGGTCCACCTCAGCTTGAGAAATCCATGTTGAATCATCCACTAGTCCACCTTTCCACTTCACAAGATATTCCTTATATTGCTTGTTGCTAGTGCTCCTTCCAGTTTTGGTATCTAAAATCTGCACAATCTCCTCTATTGCTTGTTGTGGTAATTGCTCCTTCAAATTTGCTTCATTGCTATTGCCACTTGACTCTCTTGCATGAAGCTCATATATGTTTGCCACATTGAAAATAGGTGATATACCCGATGTCTCTGGTAACTCGACTTGATATGCATTTCCAGAATCAAGCTTCCATAGAATCTTACATGGTCCAAACTTCCTCATTTTCAAGTTATTGTATGTACCAACTAGAAATATCTCCTTCCTCAGATATACCATCACTTCCACTTGCATCACAATCAACTTGAAATACTTTGTCAAAATTTGATAATGTTAACATTGGTTGTTCTGTCACCTTTTGCTTCAATAGTTCAAAACTTCTTTGTGCTCCGGATCTCCACTTAAAGTCCTTTTTATCTCCTCTCATGGTATCTGTCATAGGGTTATAAACATTGCTTAAGCCCCTGATAAAATTCTGGTAGAAACTAGCTAATCCATGAAATGATCTCACCTCTCCAATGTTCATTGGTGTAGGCCGATCTACAATTTCTCTCACTTTCTTAGGGTCCATCTTGAATCCTTCAACAAAAATAACAAACTCCAAATATACCAACTCTGTTTTGATGAAACTACACTTCTTGCCATTAATCTGCAATTTCTCTTCTTTCAACCTTTGCAATACTTTCCATACGTGCCACAAATGTTCTTCTCTAGTCTTACTAGAAATCAAAATATCATCCAAATAAACAATGACAAACTTACCCAAGAATTTCTTCAATACCCCATTCATCAATCTCATGAAAGTGCTTGGTGCATTGGTCAATCCAAAAGGCATTACTAACCAATCATGCAATCCTTCATTTGTCTTAAATGTAATCTTCCATTCATCTCCTCCGATTCTGATATGATGATATCCACTTTTTAGGTCAATTTTTGTAAAAATACGTTGCTCCACTCAAACAGTCCATAATGTCATCATCCCTGGTAATGGGAATCAATACTTGATAGTGATCCTATTGATTGCTCTTGAATTTGTACACATTCTCCACTCTCCACCTTTCTCTGGTGCATGTACAATAGGTACCGCACATAGGCTCAAACTTTCTTTGATCAATCCTTTCCTCAAAAACTCTTGTATTTGTCGGTTCAACTCTACATTCTCTACTGGTGCACATTCTATGTGCTGCCTTGTTTGGTAAACTTGCTCTCGATATAAGGTCTATATGATGACTGATGCTAAAGATTGGGGTTAGTCCATCTGGTACATTCTCTACACAATGTCTTCATACTCTGTCAACAATTCTACTACTTTATTCTTTGTGGTAGGATTCTCTATCTCCAGACCATTACTTTTCTTTGGAATCAATGCAAAGCACATGTGGTGCAGGGTACCTTCACAATTGTGGCTTGTTCTACTTTGTAAATGGGGTCTAGTTTTGAAGTATGGCATTTTATGTGTGTAATAAGGTCAAGATGACCAATTTTGTGATGTAATGAACATTATCAATTAGTGTTAGGGCCGTGGTCTTAGTAGTTACTTTGGTTTTGTATTTTTGCAAAGTAGATTAGTGTATTTTTGGGTCTAAGTGAAGGGTAGTTGAAAGTTCAACAATCAGATCTTTTGAAATTCTTTTTTGGATGTTGGAAAGGATGTAAAGCATGTTAAAAAGCTGGAAAAAACCTTCGTGCAAGGTTGGCAGATGAAAGATTGAGAACATTGAATAAATATATACTGTGCTTTTTGTGTTTTATCTAAAAAATTAGTGTTTTCCCTATTCTGTATGAGCCCGTACAGTCCCTAATCAATGCAAGAATTACATGACTGAGTAGACCTTCGAGTCAACTCTCTTTTGAATATTTTTAGAAAAGTTTTCATTCAGAAAGAAGGCAGAACAAATCGTTTTCCTGAGAACTCCTTTGGTGGTAGGGTTTCTTAGGGTTTGTGAAAGAAAATTGAGTTTTAGAGGCTATTCCACTGTAGGACAATGAAGTAGGTTGTGGAATGGGCTTGTTAATATGTAGGATTGTGTTTTCTTTGTTAGCTAGACAAGGTGGTGTGCAAATCCAAGTGATAGCTCGTGTTTGATGAATGGCAAGTTGAGTTGCCAATGGTGTATTGACTGGTTTTTGGGTAGGACAGTAAGATTATGGACTGTTTGAGGGAAATCAACATTGGAAGTGTCGGTTTGGTGACTAGTTCACAACATACATGAAGGTTTTGAGGACAGTGGAGTCAAGATTGGTGGACCTCCTTTGTAAAAGAGGCCTACTGAGGCCATATGAGAGCGAAGAAGGGCAGTTTTTGCCATGATAGTCCAAAGAAACCTTACTTGAGATTTTATTATGACAATCAACAACTTAAAGGGTCCTTGAAAGTGGGTTCATGATATGGTGAAATGGTCTACAGGTGGAGATATAGGTAGTTAAGTGTGTCTCCAAGGCTAGAAGAAAAGAGGTCCTCAACTCAAGAAGTCACCTTTGAAGTTGTTTGGACCTTTCCAATTCAGCTGGAAATTGTTTGTTAGAATCGATCACCACTTTGTCTTGCATCAGGTGGTATCAGAGCTTAGGCTCAGATCAGTCGGAGAAAGTGTTTTGAGATTCAAGTAATAAGAATTGAAAGAAGATCATCCAGTATGCCTCCTAAGGCTGGATCAGTGGTTGCTAGGGAGATGAGAGCCCTGAGAGAGGCTCAAGAAGCCATGGGAGCTAGAATGGAAGCACTGGAGATGAGAGAGAGAAGAGGTAAGGGGATGGCACAAGAGAGTGACCCCGAAGAAGAAGAGGAGAAACAAATTGAGAATCCTCCTGTAGGACCACAAGGTGAGTTGGATCCTAAAGAGAGAAAGTTTCTTCAAGTGCTTAAGGCTGCAAGAGGCGAGGCTCAAGAGGTAAAGATGGAGTTACCTATGTATGGGGGAAAGATTGATGGTGAAGAGGTTATTGAATGGATTGATTCCCTTGACAACTACTTTGATTACAAAGAGATGCCAGATGAGAAAAAGGTTAAATTTGCAAAAACAAAACTGAAGGGACTAACACTAACTTTGTTGAATTAGATCCAGGAAGAAAGGTCAAAGAAAGGCAAGCCCAAGATGGTAGCAAAGGTCTTTCGACTGATTATGAAGTGCAAGTGTTTAGGAGATTACAAAATCTCAGGCAAAAAGAGTTAGATGTAGCTGCCTATACTGAAGAATTCCATAAGCTCAGTATTAGATCAGGGCATATAGAGAATGAGAATGAGAAGGTGGCTAGGTACTTGAATGGATTGAGGTGAGCAATCCAAGATGAACTCAACTTAATCACTCCTAGGTTTGTGGAGGAGTGTTTCCAAATGGCTAGAAAGGCTGAAGAGAAGATTAAAAGGAGTTAGGAGAAGCAATGAAGGGGCAAAGGTAAACCCGAAGGAAGAGGTTTTCAAAAGACACCAAATGAACAAGGCACTACTCAAGAGTCAAGTGGATAAACAAAAGGAAATTTTAAGAGGAAGAAGGCCAAGAGGTAGGGGAAGATTCAATGGACCAACAAGAGGCTCTAATACTTTCTCAGGTAAGTGTTTTGATTATAATTAGTATGGACACCGTTCATGGAAGTGTCCAAATAAACAGGGCACAAACTATCAAAGTGGAGAAATAAGAACTCAACTTGTTCATGAAGAAGTAGAGGCAGAAAGTGAGAGTTCATGTGTAGGTCCTTCAACTCTCCTAGCCAAACTAGAATTAGGGGAGTCTTTGATGATTAGGAGGACGTTGATTAAAGTGCCAACTTCAAAGTAGCCACCCCAAAGGAAAGCTCTGTTTACGAAAACTTGCAAGGTCCGAGGGAAGGTATGTAAAATCATAATTGACTCTGGCTCCACATATAATATAGTATCTATAGAAATGGTAGAGAAATTCAAGTTGAAAAGAATACCCCTCCAATCCATACAAAAATTCATGGCTAAATAAGGGGCAACAGGTTCTTTTCAATGAGCATACGTATGTAGAATTCTCAGTAGGGCCTTACAAAGATAGAATACTCTATGATATTGTGCCCATGGATGTGTGCCACCTACTCCTTGGTAGGCCTTGGCAATATGACCAGAAGGCACAACATGATGGCTTCAAGAATGAATATCAAATTGAAAAGGATGGAGTGCAAATTAGATCAGAACCTCTGCTAGAAGATGAACATATAGCTCATGAAGGACCTAGTGTAGTGGTTGTAAAGGAGAAGGAGTTTCTAAAGGGTTTGGAGGAAGAAAAGGTTGGTTTTTCCATTGTTGGAAAGCCACTTACTGATGTAGTAGTAGATGAGAGAGATGAAGAAGTTCCTAGGGAGGTTCAAACCTTGCTTGACAGATATGAGAACATTGTGGTGAATGAATTTCCAAGTTCATTGCCTCCAATTCGTGAAGTAAGTCATCATATTGACCTAGTCCCTGGTGTAAGCCTTCCCAATAAGGCTGCATATAAAATGACACCTCAACAAAATGAGGAAATCAAAAGCCAGGTGCAAGAGCTACTAGACAAGGGTTTGGTGAGGAAAAGCCTCAATCCATGTGTTGTGCCAACTGTTTTGGCACCCAAAAAAGATGGTGAATGGAGACTTTGCACAGGTTCAAGAGCCATTAACAAGATAACCATTAGGTATAGGTTCCCTATACCCCAGATGGAAGACCTCATGGGTAGTTTAGCAAGGGCAAGGTACTTTTCCAAAATAGATTTGAAAAGTGGTTATCACCAAATAAGAATCAAAGAGGGTGATGAATGGAAAATGACTTTCAAGAATAATGAGGGTCTCTATGAGTGGATGGTGATGCCTTTTGGGCTATCAAATGCTCCTAGCACATTCATGACTCATGAATGAGGTTTTAAAAATTTCATTAACAAATTTGTAGTAGTATATTTGGATGATATCTTGGTATTCAACAAGACAAGGGAGGACCACTTGGAACACTTGAACAAAGTTGTGGGAAAGATGCATGAAGAAAAGTTCATGATCAGCCTTAAGAAGTGTGAATGGATGAAGCAAGAACTGGTATACTTGGGCTTTGTGATCTCAGGAGGAACCTTGAAGATGGATCCCAAGAAAGTTGAGGCCATTCTTAATTGGCCTACACCAAAAATAGTTGGGGAAGTTAGAAGTTTCCATGGTCTAGCAAGCTTCTATCGGAAGTTTATAAGGGGTTTCAGTCATACAGGTGCACCTATGATAGACACCATTAGAGGGGAGAAGAGGAGTAGATTTCAATGGACATGGGAGGCTGATCAAAGCTTTGACTAATTGAAGCATAAGGTAGCACAACAACCAATCCTTACTTTTCCTGATTTTTCTAAGGTATTTACAAAAGAATGTGATGCTAGCAATTTGGCCATAGGGGCAGTATTAAGTCAGGATAGGAAACCCATTACATTCTTTAGTGAAAAATTGAATGAGGCAAAGAAAAAATATTCATCATATGATATAGAAATGTATGCTATGGTGCAAGCACTTAAAAAAAGGAGGCACTATTTGTTACCCAAGGAATTTGTGGTGTTCACAGACAATCATGCATTGAGTTTTCTAAACAATCAAGAGAAATTGAGCGACAAGCACATGAAATGGGTGGAATATCTGTAGGCTTACACATTTACTATAAAGCATAAGAAGGGGCAAGCCAACAAAGTGGCAGATTCTCTAAGTAGGAGGGTAGTGTTAGTACAAGAGGTGCAGCTCCAAAGTGTGGGTGTAGCCTCACTAAGAGGTATGTACAAATTTGATGAAGACTTCCATGATATCTTTTATGTTTGTGAACAGTCCCAAGGATCATTTCATAAGGAGTATGAGGATTATGTATTACAAGATGGGCTACTCTTCAAGGGGGCTCAATTATGTATACCTAAGTGCTCCATGAGGTAGAATTTGATTATGGAGAAACATAGTGGGAGCCTAGGAGGGCATTTTGGTTGTGAAAAAACCTTAGATCAGATTAGAAGACTTTATTACTGGCCTAAGATGCACTTGGATGTGAGGAAGTATGTAGAATGATGTGTTATATGCCAAAGAGCTAAAGGAACAAGCTCCAATGTTGGGTTATATCAGCCTTTGCCCATACCAAGCAGACCATGGGAAGCAATAAGTATGGATTTTGCCTTGGGACTGCCAAGAACTTCAAGAGGATATGACAATGCATTTGTGGTGGTAGATAGGTATGGAAAAATGACACATTTCTTTGCATGCAAATCAACTAATGATGCCTCCCATATTGTAAGTTTGTTGTTTAAGGAGATAGTGAGAATACATGGGCTGCCATTGTCAATAGTGTCTAACAGAGATGCAAAGTTCATTGGTCATTTTTGGAGAACATTATGGAAAAATTTGGGAACTAACTTAACCTTCAACTCTGCCTATCATCCTCAAACCGATGGGCAAACTGAGGCTTTAAATAGATCATTGGGGAATCTACTGAGATGTTTAACTAAGGAGCACAATCAGTCATGTGATCTGATCTTACCATAGGCAAAGTATGCCTATAATGACTCAATCAATCAGAGTATTGGTAGGAGGCCATTTGAGGTTGTCTATGGGATGCATCCAAGGGGTGTTTATGAGTTAAGGGACTTGAGTGGAATGGACAAAAGGAGTGCTCAAGGAGAGTATTTCGCTGTGGCCATGCATGATATACATGAGTAGGTCAAAGAGACACTTCAGAAGAATGTGAAAAGTATAAAGAGAAGGCAAACTTGAAGAGAAGGGATGTTTAGTTCTGAGTGGGAGATCTAGTGTGGGCACAGTTGAGAAAGGAGAGACTACCTAAGGGGAAGTATACAAAGTTGATGATGAAGAAGATAGGACCATGCACGGTGGTCCACAAGTATGGAATCAATGCTTATGAGATTGAACTCCCAGAAGGAGTTGCCATCTCACCAATTTTTAGTGTGATTGACCTCTATCCCTTCAAGGGGATTATTTTTGTAGGTAAAGAAGCAGGTGAACCTGAAAATGATGAAGGAGAGTGGATCAAAGATCTTCCAGCCACTCAACCAATGAAACTTGAAACTATCTTGGACTCAAGGGAGGTGAAAAGAACAAGGAGGAAAGTATATAAAGAACATTTGGTAAAGTGGCATGGACTACCTGAAGAGGATGCAACTTGGATGTCTGAGGAAGACATTGCTCATCATGGAGTCACTGTTGAAGACCTCATTTCATCAGGAGGATGAAATCCTTTCCTCCCTGGGTGTATGGTGTAGGGCACCTTCACAATTGTGGCCAGGTTTACTTTGTAAATGGGGTCTAGTTTTGGAGTATGACATTTTATGTGTGTAATAAGGTCAAGATGACCAATTTTGTGATGTAATGAACATTATCAGTTAGTGTTAGGGCTATGGTCTTAATACTTACTTTGGTTTTGCATTTTTGCGAAGTAGATTAGTGTATTTTTGGGTCTAAGTGAAGGGTAGTTGGAAGTTCAACAGTCAGATCTTTTGAAATTCTTTTGTGGACGTTGGAAAGGATGTGAAGTATGTTAAAAAGCTGGAAAAAACCTTCGAGCAAGGTTGGCAGATGGAACATTGAGAACATTGAATAAAGATTTACTGTGCTTTTTGTGTTTTATCTAAAAAAACTATGTTTTCCCTATTCTATACGAGTCTGTACAAACACTAATCAATGCAAGACTTACATGACTGAGTAGACGTTCGAGTTAGCTCTCTTTTGAATATTTTTAGAAGAGTTTTCATTCAGAAAGAAGCCATAACAGATCGTTTTCCTGAGAACTCCTTTGGTTGTAGGGTTTCTTAGGGTTTGTGAAAGAAAATGGAGTTTTAGAGGCCATTCCACTATAGGAAAATGAAGTAGGTTGTGGAATGGGCTTTTTAATATGTAGGATTGTGTTTTCTTTTTTAGCTAGACAAGGTGGTGTGCAAATCCAAGTGATAGCTCATGTTTGAGGATTGGCAAGTTGAGTTGCCAATGGTGTATCGACTGGTTTTTGGGTAGGACAGTAAGATTATGGACTGTTTGAGGGAAATCAAAATTGGAAGTGTCGGTTTGGTGACTGGTTCGCAACAGGCATGAAGGTTTTGAGGATAGTGGAGTCAAGATTGGTGGACCTCCTATGTAAAAGAGGCCTAATGAGGCCATAGGAGAGTGAAGAAGGGCAGTTTGTGCCATGACAGTCCAAAGCAACCTTACCGGAGATTTTGTTATGACAATCAACAACTTAAAGGGTCCTTGAAAGTGGGTTCATGATATGGTGAAATGGTTTGCAGGTGGAGATATAGGTAGTTAAGTGTGTCTCCAAGGTTACAAGCAAAGAGGTGCTCAACTCAAGAAGTCACCTTTGAAGTTGTTTGGACCTTTCCAATTCATTTGGAAATTGTTTGTTAGAATTCATTAGCACTTTTTCTTGCATCAACATGTTCTCATGCCTCAATTCATCCAGGAATTTCCTTCAATCTACCAAACATAGTCTGGCAGTGCCACAAATTTCATTCTTCTCCTCCTCCAAAGGTATCAGTTTGATTCTCTTTCCATTTGATGTCATAGTATAGGTATTCCTTCTTCCATCATGAATTGCTTTCTTATAATATTGCCATGGTCTTCCTACTAATAAATGAAAAGCATCCATAGGCGTAATATCACACAACACTTTATCCCTATATGACCCAATATGAAATTTCGCCAAACATTGCTCATTCACCAATATCTTATGATCATCTTGAATCCATGCTATCTTATAAGGGTTTGGATGTTTCAACTTGTCCAATTTCAACTTGGTTACCATCTCCTCTGAAACTAGATTATTCGTACTACCACTATCAATGATAACTTTACATAAATTTCCTCCAAACTTACATCTAGTTCAGAATAGACTCTTCCTTTTGCGTTGGCTCCTTAGTCACTTTTTCATGCATCAAAGCTTTCCTCATCATCAATGATTCGCCTTTCTCAGGTTTCCCAACTTAATTAGGGGATCTAACATGTTCTTCATCCATATAAGATGCTCTTTCAGTATGCTTAGGTTTCTTTCTGGTACTTCCTTGATGACACTCAAATGCTCTATGTCCTTCACCTCCACACTTGAAACAAGTTCCTCTGAACGGTCTTCTCTCATATCTCCCTTCATCTCTCTGGTATCCTTCATTGCGGTATGAGTTATGACTTCATCTGTCATTGCGGTAGAAATTTCTATCTTCTTTTCCTTAGTGGTATGAATTAGCATCCTTTTTCTCACTTCGATAGGTTTTCACATATTTGTTTTGTTGGACTCAAGGGAACACTGAGAGGTGAATCAATGTTCAACAAATCTGAAAATTTCATTAAACTGAAACTTAAACCATTCTTTCATATCATTGGAGCAAGGATGCATACATTCAATGAAAACATTCATAACACCATAACACACAAATTTTTGCGTGGAAACCCTGTTAGGGGAAAAACCATGGTGGAGGTTAATCCACAATTTTGAGTACTCAAAGTATAATAAATTACAAAAAGGGAATGCACTTGCATTCAGGCACACTGCCTAGAGCTCACTGATCAAAGGAAAAAGGCTTACTGCCCAACAAAATTTAGATTAAGACCATCTGAAGTGTGAACTGAGATAATAACATCTATCTATGCCAAATTACAATTTTGATGAAGCTCGTAGATTTGATTCTGGATCTACTTTCTAATTCTGCACTTCGCTATGCTCTGCTCTACTTCTTTCTGCTCTTTGCAACCCTTGAGACAAATTCGCACTACTGCTTTGCTAAATCTCGCACTTCTCAATGATGTATTACACTTTCACACTTCTTGCACATACTCACGCATATCCACACACTAAATGGAAAAACCAATCTCATATATATATCTACTACTAAGGATTTATCCATCCAATAGTCGGCTTCATAAAATATTAGGTTGCTTTCACCTTGTCGGCCAGATCCACCACTAAATCATTATGCGCATCCTCCAAAGTAGGTTAAGACAAAGAGAGGACCCAAATAAAACTTAATCGAGCACGAAGACTTTTAATTAATTATATCTTATACATCCACGAATACCATATTTGTCGGGTCGACCTTTTAGCATAGATAATCAACAGATTAATTCACCGGATCTTCTAGACCGTGTACCAGAGAGTGCACACCAAAAAAATCATTCACCAAGGTATGAGAATCATCAGCAGACTTTCCTTAGAGATCCTGAACTCAAAATATATGTCCGGTAGGATGTCTAATTGAACTTCAGTGCCTGTAACCGAATGCTCTGTTGTATACCCTGTTCTGCCGGTAGAAACAAAAACTATACTGTAAACCAGATAGGTTGCTTGGGTTGCCATCAATTACAACACTTACAAGCTATATGCTAACGATCTTCTCCAACCATATGCCAACAATCTCCCCCTTTGGCATTGATGGGAACACTTAATGAAAAATGACTAAGTGTTAGAATCATTATAAGTACTCTGCCAAAACTTTGTGCTGTGTTTTCTCCCCCTGAGATTTATAAGGCATTCTCTCCCCCTTGGGGCTTTTTTCACTTCATTCTCTCCCCCTTTGACATCATTGACAAAGCATGGATGCCATATGCCAAAAAGACAAAATCAAAACAGTGACAAGATGGTGACAAAACAGTGACAAAACACGTGTTCAAAACTTCAAAACTTCAACGCATATATGTTGACAATTTTTCTCCTTTGATCAAAACTCAAAAAATTGAAAACAAATAACTGCTATCCTTAGAAGATTATCTTATTGTTTTTTCTTTACTTCTGGAAGAAATTTCTTCAAACCATCCACTGCAATTCCAATAACAATGATCAAGCTATTTTTCTTGGAAGTCCTGTTCACAATTTCAGTTAGGTATTCAAGGATTGTAATTACTTCTTCAAATTTCTCACCATTTCTTAGTATGTCCACCATCTGCTCCAACCTGCATTCAATTAAATCTTTTACCTTCCAAAAGGTATCCACAAGAGAATTATTGGAAAGTTGTATTTTTGTGTGTTTTGTTTGAAGCTCCTTGATTCTTTTCCTAACCGTGCCATCCAGATCCAGAGACATGTCAAAACTTTTGCCAATGCTATTCAATCCAGTTTCAAGTTGATTCAGCTTTTCAGTATAATTGTTGACTGCATGGGGCCAACAAATGCAATAGTTGTAGATGCCTGTGGCAGAGTTTATACATTGCCTTAACTCACTCATCTTCTTCTTTAGCTTGGAAAGAGATAATCTGAATTGTTCCTTTAGATGCGAGATAACTTCACCAGCTTCCTTTTCTTTATAAATCAAAGTTTCTTTGCTACACTCAATCATTTCATTGGGAAAAATGTGTTGGATGTTGTGGTTACATTGTTGATATGTGGTTGTCATTGATGTCAATAGTATTAACATTGGTGATGATTAAGGTTGTATATGTCGAGGATATTGAGAAAATTGTAATAAATATATTGTAGGAAGTCTGTGATGTTGTGAAGGTCAGAGTGTTGAAAAGTTTTTTATGATGACAATATGAAGGTGCACTTTAAAGGGTTTGTTTCTAAGCTTATCTGGTATGTTGTCCGAAAGTTTCAGTGGCACACATCAAGATCTGTATAGGTGGTGTGCTTCGGTGTTCCTACAGTCATTCTGTTACTGTAGCTGGTGTTTATGGAAGAAGAAGATATAATTCTTGCAACTTCAGTTGTTGCGCATGTTCCTGCGACGTTCATGAATGTTCCTAGAACGTATCTTATCATTTATGCACGTCCGCATTGTTTGGTGTGATCGTGGTCGAAGGATTTTTTGTGGGGTGTTGGTATTTTCATGTTCTTCGCCGACATGATGAGTGTAGCGTGTTGCAGATCCTTATGAATTACTCTTTTATTGTTTGGCGTGTTCGAGGATGTTTTTTTGGGTCCTCACTATGTTGTGACCGACTTGTGTTGGTGCACATTAAGATTTATTGATGTATTGAGGTCGATAATTGTAATTTATTCTTTATTTGTGGCCGACAGAGTTGTAAATCCGTGTAGCAGATATATAAGAGAGGTTGTTTTCCTCATTTTGATGTATGCTCGGATGTATGCTTGGTGTTTTTGTGCGAAATACATGTGCAAATACAGATCAAATCATTCAGGAGCAGAGTAGAGTGTGAAAGAGATTGAGCAGAGTGTGAAGAAGTTTTATGTGTCTAACCAAAATTGTCATCAGGCTTTTGGAGAAGCTAATTTTTCAGTTCATCCTCATCAGATGCTTTTAATTTGATTATTGTATGTAAGGCAGTGAGCCTTCCTCTGAGCAGTGAGCTCTAGGCAGTGTGCCTAAATGCAATGCATTCCATATTTTATACTTCATTATACTTCTAACGGGGTATAATCTTGTGGACTAACATCCACTATGGTTTTTCCCCTAATAGGGTTTCCACGTATAAAATCTTGGTGTTCATGTGTGTCTGATGTGTTGTTAATTTATGCTTTCATTGTTGTTCATCAGATCCGTGTTTGAAGGTTTAAAGTTTTAAATTATGTGACAATAGATTCACCCGCCCCTCTCAGTTGTCTCTTCTTGTTTTTCCAACAAAATGTTCTGCAAGCTCTCCAATTTAATTTTACATTGCTCAATGTGAGCATTCAACACACTCAAAATCATGTCTTGATCATAGGATGGTCTAGCAAACCATAACTTGGCTATCTTCTGCATTCCTCCTTCTCCTTGAATAATTTGTTGTAACCTTTCTTTTGTCAGATCTTCTTCTTCTTCCTCACTACCCTTTTCTGCTTCAGATTCATTTTGCAATGGGTTCTCAGTATCTTCACCAGATTCTTAGTCCAGAATGTCCAGAATTTCTTTTTCTTTACCTTTTTCGTCAGTTCTGGGAACTTTGCTTTCCGGAGGGCAGTACTAAGTAATTTATTTTCCTCTTTTCTGTCATTTATTAGTACCATGAGAAGAGGAACCACTTCCATTGAACTTACCGGAAGGGAAACATTGACCACACCACACTTTACAAACACATTTTTAATGAAATTTTCAAATTCCAAATCCTAGTTAGCCAAACTCTTAGAGTAAGAGTATATTTGTTTACATACAGGCTCATTTGATTCCCATACCACATTCTCAACTTTCGGAAAACAATTCATGAAATACATTACCAAGCATGTAATCAGTGTACCAAACCTGAATGGGTAATAGTCAGTTGCACATTCTCCAAGAGCTGATTTTTCAGCAATCCGCATAGGTCAAAGTCATCACCCTCAATTATCATTTTGTGAGCAATATATACTACGCCAACCGATGTGGCTCCTTCTCGATTTTTGTAGAAAATCTTGTATGTTATTCCATGAGCAATGTACTTAGTGACAAGATTCTTGATTGTTGCGATCATTAGAGCTCTCTGATCTCCGATTACACAAGCTAGGGTTTCAACTTCTTTATTTTGGAAAGACTTCTTCCTGGGAACATCTCTGACTTTACAGAATCCAGTTAAATTCTCAATTGCCTCTTTTGAAATGGTGTAAGGCTTATCCAAATTTAAAACATCATCATGTAGCCTGTTCAGTATGAATTTCACAAATTCCGCATTCTTGAAGTACAAAATATCACTCCATAAATCTAAATTCCCATGTTTCACTTCACTTAGTTGTTTTAATTCACTCAACAGTAACAAATTCCTTATGGACTTGCTTTTTGCACTGTTATATTCATGTAGAGTGATCAAACCCTTGATTTGTTCCATTTTCTTTATGTATTTAGGGTTGCAGTCGCACACCAAAATGTATAGAGATTTCGAGAATAATTTGAAATATCTGATAGATCTCGAGATATGCCGATGAATCGATTTTGCTGCTTGGTAATCCACCTAATGAGTTCTCTCCTTCTTCCCCTTTTCGGTGTAAAGTGATTAATGACGACTACTTGAATTTTGTAGCTCACACATGTGCAATAAATGCATTTACCCTAAGTATTCTGGAGTCTCTATTTTCCCCAACAGCGACAAAAAAATCTTCTGTGGACCTATGAATTGACTGAATTCTTTTGCTAAAATTATTCAGAACTTCTGTACACCACAGATACATTTTCTCAACCACTTTCTTTGTTCCGGTACTAGCCATAGACAGGGGAGGAAGGGTTTTCATGAAAGACCCCCGCAGGCCAGTGGCCTAAAATCAATTACCAGAAGAGTTACCGGAGGCAGGTTTCGGTGTGGAACCATTTCCAGTATCAGAATCACTTTTCTTCACCCATGTCTTCTTCATCTGATCTCTGATTTCATCCGTAGTTTCTTTTTGTTTTCCTTTATCAATTTTATCTATATTTCCGCCTCTATATACCAGACCTCGTCTGTCCAGACTTTTGTTTCTGTAGAATCTTGCAATATGACCATGCTTATTACAATTGTAACACATAATGCTTTCTTGTCCTGACCAATTTTTCCAATGATTTCTTCTAGATATGCATTGGTTAGCAACATGTCCACATTTTCCACATGTATAGCATTCAATATTTCTTCTATCAACATAATAACTTCACACATTTTTGCATTCAATTGGTTTGTGACCAAATTTTTTGCAATTGAAACTTTGACCAAATAATGGTGAAATTCTTGAATTCATATTGCTTCTACACTGAGCAATCATATGACTGAACTTATTACAGGCAAAGCAATACCCATTAAACTTTTGTGGATTAGGTTGTCTTATCGGATATCTTCCATTTTTGTTTTGTCTGAGATTCTTTTGTCATGATCTGGAACTTTCCCCCTTTTCATATCCGAGGCCTCTCTTACCATTTCCACTCTTCTTTCCTTGAGTTAGCTCATCAAGTTTCACTGAACCGATCTTAAAATTCTCTTTGTACTGTTTCTGGTTCTTTGTAGCTCACTTTCTAGCTGAGTGAATTCCCCTTTTATCTTGTTGCATTCATTAGATTTCTCTTTTAGGGACTATGCAAGGCTTTCTTCATTTTTCTTTCTTTCTTCAATCTCTTTTGTCATCTTCATCGTTATGGATTCCATGTCATGCTTTAGTTTTGTATTGTCTTTAGAAAGCTTTTCACATTCTTCAGTTATCTACTTCAAAGTTTGGTTCAAGTGAGCATCATCCGTATTTTTGCTCTCTTTTTGCTTTATCTGATTACAAAGGTCTTTCCTTTTCACCCTGGATTTCAGTTTTTGATCCTTTAATGATTGAATGAATTTCTTAGCATCCTTCAAATTCACTTTCAATTCTTGAACTTCTGCTTTAGACTGATCAAGGTCATCAAGTGCCACCATAAGCTGCTACTGAAGACTGCCAGAGTCCATCACATTCCAAGATCCGATTCAAGCTGCAAAACTTCTTTAGAGGAACTAGCTCTGATACCAATTGTTGGACTCCAGGGAACGAGGGGTGAATCAGTGTTCAACAAATCTTAATCTTTCATTAAACTAAAACTTAAACCATTCTTTCATATCATTAGAGAAAGGATGCATACATTCAATGAAAACATTCATAACACCATAACACAGATTTTTGTGTGGAAACCCTGTTAGGGGAAAAACCACAGTGGAGGTTAATCCACAATTTTGAGTACTCAAAGTATATTTGATTACAAAAAGGGAATGCACTTGTATTCAGGCACACTGCCTAGAGCTCACTACTCAAGAGAAAAAGGCTTACTGCCCAACAAAATTCAGATTAATACCATCTGAAGTGTGAACTGAGATAATAGCGTCTATCTATGCCAAATTACAATTCCGATGAAGCTCATAGATTTGATTCTGGATATGCTTTCTAGTTCTGCACTCTGCTCTGCTTCTTTCTGCTCTTTGCAATCCTTGAGACAAATTCGCACTACTGCTTTGCTAAATCTCACACTTCTGAATGATGTATGACACTTTCACACTTCTTACACATACTCACACATATCCAGACACACTAAATGGAAAAACCAATCTCATATATATATCCACAACTAAGGATTTATCCATTCGACAGTCGACTTTATAAAATATTAGGTTGCTTTCACCTTGTCTGCCAGATCCATCACTAAATCATTATGCGCATCCTCCAAAGTCGGTTAAGACAACGAGAGGACCCAAATAAAACTTAATCGAGCACGAAGACTTTTAATTAATTATATCTTATACATCCGCGAATACCATATTTGTCGGGTCGACCTTTTAGCACAGATAATCAACAAATTAATTCAGCAGATCTTCTAGACCACGTACCAAAGAGTGCGCACCAAAACAATCATTCACCAAGGTATGAGAATCATCAATAGACTTTCCTTAGAGATCCTCAACTCAAAATATCTGTCTGGTAGGATGTTTAATTCAACTTCAATGCCTGTAATCGTATGCTTTGTTCTATACCCTGTTCTGTCGGTAGAAACAAAAAACTATACTATAAATCAGATAGGTTGCTTGGGTTGCCATCAATGACAACACTTACAAGCCATATGCTAACGATATTATCAAGCCATATGCCAACATGTTTTACTCTACATAAGGTCTTATTTCTCTAGATTTGGGTCCACTTTTGGAATCTACCTCTTGCACTTTTTTTGTGTTTGTTCAAACTTCTTATTTAGCTTCTCTTCTACTTTCAATGCAAATTGATATGCTTCTTCAATTAATGTCATCTTCACGAGGATCAATTCTTCTTGAATGCTTGTTCTCAGTCTATTGATATACCTTGCAACCTTTTCTTTGCTTGCTTCACTATGACTGGTTCTAATTATCATCTTGTAGAATTCTTCAGTATACTCCGCCTATTTCTCTTTTTATCTTAGGTTTTGTAATCTATTCAACAATTCAAGTTCATAGTTAGCTGGTATGAATTTATTCTTCAACTTTGTCACCATTTTCTCCCACTTGATGATTCTTTATTTGCCTCTTCTATTTCGGTCTAATTGTACTTCTTTCCTCCATAATGCAACATCACCTTTCAACTTTGTCTTTCCAAATCTAACTCTTTCCGGATCTTCAATTTCTTCATATTCAAAGTATTCTTCCATTTCATTTATCCAATCAATCAACTCTTAAGAATTCAAATTTCCCGCATAATTTTGAATTTCCATTCCAAATCTTTTTCTAATCTTTGAAATTGCTTTCAATATCTTGATCTGATCCAGTTCTTCTTCTTCTTTGCCTAGGGCTTCTGCAAATTGATTCGCAACATGTTTTACTTCATCATCACTCTCATCTTCATGCTTAGGGTTTAAACCTCACCTTCAATCTTCTTCAACCACATCGAATCGAACTCACATCTCACACATCATCACCAACATTTCATCCATTCTTCGAGCAACTTTCGCCATAACAGGCACTCTCGTTGGCAACATCGTTCCCCTTGATTCGATGCAATTGCCTCAATTCAACAATCTGGCTACAAGGGTTTCATCTGCCTCACAATCAACAATCGGTTGAAAAAAATATAGTCTGCCTCAGGTCGGTGATCTGATCACCTCAAGGAATTCCTTCAAGAATTGAAAACTCTTTGACACCAAGTGGTGCAGTAATGGTAGGAGAGTTTGAAAAGGAATAGTTTGAACCGTGCAACAATGAGTCAACACAGTGGAAAACAACACAATAATTGATATACGAACATGAAAATTTATTGAATTGATAATGTTACATGCAATGCATGCCTCATGGGTGAATATCCAAGGCTCACAGGCTTGCCACAAGGGCATTCAACAATACAACTGGCCAACAAGCGTTATTACAAGCCCCTGAAGAGTTTCTACGAAAAATTAATGAATCTAAACTTCTAAAACTACTGATCTAACTCTAACTTCATGATTCATGATCTACAATGAATTACAATGATCTTAAATATGTTTCTCAAGCTCCCATAGAGGTCCGCGTCAATTAGAGAGGTTCATAAATCCGATGAATGCTCATACATGAAGGTCAGCCTCAAAATATGGAAAGATAATGCCACACAAAAAGAAATAGCTTGCAAACCTCTAGGATAGGTCCCAATGAACCCAAGATGCTTTTATGATGTCCTATTAAGCTCCACACGATCTGGAATAGGTCCACACCTAGAATTTGGACTAGTCGACCCCAAATGCTCTGACTGGTAACACAGTGAAATTTTGAGAGCGACAACTTTCAACACACAACTACAAACGATGTCAAATTTGGACATGTGATAGATGTCGATGTGTAGATGTTATATCTTGCTCCACAAACTGAGAGCAATGATGCGGTAAAATGCCAAATGAAATGTTGAAGCTGCTACTGAATGCAATGCGAGAAAAAAATTTTCTTTTGGTTGACACAAGATTCCTTTACAACTAGGGATAGTCCTGCATCACTTGGGAGGATAATGTGGAACTTGTCTTGTGTTTCCTAGATTCTATCCCAACATAACTCATAGGCCAACTTTAGCAATTGTACCTTTGGAACCACATAAATTTTCTATCTAGGCTACACTATTGATTATGTAGGCATGCATGTAGATGAAAAGAATATCAAAGTGATTCAATATTGGGCAACATCACACATCATCAAACTATCTAGCTTTCTGAAACTTACCAACTTCTAGTGTAGGTTTGTTCTCTAATTTTGACATGTTGCTTGGTTGTTTAGTCAAATCATGTGTGTTAAGGCAACTTATTTGAACACTTGTGCTATAATACATTTTTGTGGAGCTCAAACAACACCTAATATTGCCCTTCCCTTTGAGAATATTTTGACACCTTATTTTATATTATTTGAATATTGTAAGTATGTGAAACACATTGCACACTAATAGATAGGAAATTGGAACAATTGTTGAGGAGCATCTTTGAAAATAATTTAATTGTTTCACCTAGGAAATTGAAAGAAGTTAATGATTATAACCATTTGAGAAACTTAGTATCATTTATAAATAGGGGAATTCATGTATATATTCCCTCTAATGTAATATTTGGCGATGGTGTATAAATAAATAAAACCACTTAAGTTTTGTTAATTTGTGTGTTTAATACGTTTGAACATATGATTTTCATGGTTATGCATGCATGCTTTCACATTCCACATGTCACATAGAGGAAGAATGAATCAATTGTGTTGAGTGAGATTATAGACTTGGATGCTAGTAGGTAGGAGTTAACCACATTTTTAGCCATAGGTGATTGTATTTGTGAGGGGAGAATGGCTATGATTTTGCTCCTATTGCCAAGACAATCTTAGAACTTGCATTTGTGTTGTGGGAATGCATTGGTGAGTTACAAATGCATATATTTGTAAGTGGCTTATAATGAGGGTCGAGAAGTTTATCCATGTATAAGCACCTATACAGGTGTTCTTGAGAGAATTATGTGAGGTAGCAAATATTTGATCTATAATACAAATATTTCTTTGTGTAGGTATTTGAACATTTGTTTGATTAGCTTGTAGTGTATATTAAGTAATGTAAATCTAAACACTACAAGATAGTTGAGAGGATGACGAAGAATATTTAATGACTTCATTTTTTAAAAATAATGTGGATAGGTGCTATTTACACCTTTGCATGCATGCCATGAATGACTATATACTCAATTTTGGTCTCTTGACATAGTTTTGTGGATGAGGCCATAGATAGGTTTCTAGCACTAATTCAATGCAAGGTTTTGAAGTCTTTTATTCAAGATGCTATTGGTTGATAAATGTATCAAGACAATATGTATACATTTTTCATCATGATACATCAAGGAACATGTTTCAGAAGGTAGAAAGTTTTTGGTCAAGAGAGAGCTAAGTGTAGACATATGCACTAATAAATCTAAATAGGAAGATAAGGTGAGACATAACAAGAGATGTGAGGATGTGATTATAGTATATCAAGTGGATTGACCTAGTAAGGCACACCACACAAAAATTAAGTAGAGCAAAGGCTTAAGTGTTGATAGAGGAAATCATGCAATAATGAATTTTGATGATGGATGGGTTGGTTGTGCATGGCTTAAGATCATCACTATAAAAAGTGACAATGGTTTATGTAGTTGAAGTAATAACTATTGAAATAAAATATGCAACATAGTGATAGGGATGAATCATCTTCTAATATTTGAACACACACTTATGTAGATTCATTAGATTAAATTTGTGGGTTTAATGATAATGGTGAAGTGTAATAGAATATATAGAATTTGGGGCAGACAATTTGAAATGAGACAAACTATAGAGGATAATTAGAAGTTCCTTTGATAGAATTGTTGGGAAAAAATTGAAGAGAATACATTTAATGCAATGGTTTAATTTTCAAGTCCTAGTTTTAGTTTGATCATGTGCCAATTTGGGACAAACTTTTGAAAGATGTAGCGACTATTTTTTGAAGGGGTGAAGGTAGTAATTTGAGTAGAATGAAATGCAATTTTATTCTAACAAATAAATTATAAAATAACTAGAATCATATCTTAAAACCTACCACATGAAGATTTTTGTTACAAAAACAATATGCTATAGGAACATAGATTATTTATGCAAGAACAAAGATAATTTTCTATAGAAAAAACTATTATTACTCAGTTCAAATGATCATAAAAATGTTAGAAATTATTCTATGTATAGTTCTTATAAAATTGTTTATTTGACACAAGTTCTTAAGTACAAATTATTATTATCATAGGCCTATCTTGAGACTAAGGGGAATACTCACACTTTATGATTCTATTTTCTAAAAACTGCCTTTTTGCAATAGTTATAAAATAATGCACAATAAACAATACTTAAAGGTAATTCGAGTAATCCTTAAAACACAATTGAACACACAAAATAGGAAATGATCACCCAACATCCCAAAGAGTGGATCCTCCTCTTCGTCTGTCGAGTGATTAAATAATTTGTTGCATACTTCTTTTTAGATCAAAATATATATGTTATATTATTCTCAATTGTAAATACAAACATATTAACTTTGTATCATTTTCGTTGTAGCTTATATAGTTTACAACTTGTAGCTATAGAATGATATGAATGTTTATTTTGACCTTCAACCACATAAAACTAAAACATGACTGTGGAAAGCTATTCTTGGCCTACAACCTTAATGATGAGCCAAAAATATTAACAACAAAATTAAATCATACAAGTGCCTTTGACCCTTTTGGCCATTTTAGCATAAAAGTACAAAATCTTAACAAAAAGAGACATTTTCAAGCAAAAACTAGGATTCCCAAATTAGCTTATCTCACAATGCAATTCACATGATATCTTTCGGTTATAGGAAGTTGTATGTTCTATTTTGGTAAACACAACCAAACAAACCAGTATTTCAAATTAGTTTTCAATCTATATTTTATTCAATTAAACATATTAAATAATCTTATTCTATATTAACTAATGCTGGAAAAAGGAAGCAAGGAAAGTTTAATGAGGGTGAAAATTAGATAGGCAAACTTTGGCATAAATGGACTTAAGGTTGTCAAAATATAAATAGGTTTTCAACAAATCATTTTCCACCCAATTCGAGATATTGCATGTCACTATGCAATAAAAATTAACTACTTACAAACTAAGGTCACTCTTTCAGTGGCACATTGGTTAATTGTTGCATAGTTGACATGATTTTAGCACACCTAGAAGCTTTTAATTCCACTATCTTTTGTTTATGCATTTTCATAAATATAAATATTTATGGTGTTGTAATTTTTTCGTTCTCTTTAACCAATTGAGTTGTTTGATTTTTTAATCCTTTGATTTCTATTGCTTGTTGTTGATTGATTGCATATATTGCACCTGTAAGAATTGAATTTTAGTTTCTAATCGTTTCACCTTGATCTTCAAGGTCCTAAGTTCATATTTTTGCTTATGTAACGCCCCGCCACGCAACCCTAGAGGAAGTTGCAAACAACAACTTAAACAGGCTAATTTTTTTTTTGCTTAAGTACAATTAATAAGCAAGTTTGCTAACTAATGCCAACAACCTCTAAGGTTACGAGACAGAGGTTATATAGAACCTCAACAAAAAACATGAATTAAACCATGTCAATTAATTAACCAATAATTAAAGCACATTCATCCAATTAGATGAATTACAAAAAAGCATAAAGATAACTTTCCATTCCATTAATTCATAATTAAACATTACAATTACATCTCTCATTCCTCGAATGAGGTAAGTCCAATAAACACAATTACAATTACAACTTCCACCTCGATAACAACTGATGGGTAAAATGATACAAGAGCAACTGAAATGCAATAAGGCAAGAACTGACACTGAAACCCACGAGCTCTCCAACTGAAAGTCTCGTCCACATGAACATGAAGAAAGAACCCAACGGATTTAGGTGCACGCCACCCAACCAAGTGGGACCCAAGGGCCCACTCCCCGTGCTAGGAGATAGTAACTAGGGATCCTCGTCAAGACCATCTACCTCTAGACACAGGCTAGCATAATTGAACCAAACTGAAACAACCAAACACATGAACCTCACAAGTACATCCCAAGGTACGACTCAAACACCATGCAAGTACAACACAAGTACAACTCTACATGGTCACATTGCTTCCAGAAATAAAACAGAACAAGTATGCTAAGGGTACCAAACCACATAATCAAACACCAACCAAGGTCACATTAGGTATGTTACGAAAACCATACCCACAATAAACAAGTACGAACTATGGTCACACAAAGTGCCATCTCACAGTGCATCATGAGTTACCCACACTGATCGTCAAGATGGTGGCCCTAACCGATCATTGGACATCATACCTACTAAAGCAAAATCAAAGGTCAACTGTTGTCTTAGACAGAGTGTCATCACACAGCTCGTCATGAGTTACCCACATTGATCGTCAAGATGGTGGCCCTAACTGATCATTGGACCTCATACTTACTAATGCGGAATCAAATACCTTTCGTACAGACAAGATAGATGACCTTGCCGTTACCGGCCTTCCCACCCATCCCAAGTCTAATCGAGCGCTTGGATCTGAGTGAGGGATAATTATCTTTTTAGTGTGAAGTACTACCCAAACTCTAAGTATATTGATTTAGTTATCACTTAATTATACCACTTAAGAAGGTTACCCAATCATACCTCTTCCAGGCTCTAGCCCCTACGGAAGCCACTCTTCTACTTGACAACACACATATAACATCCAAACACCAAGGGTACAAAGTACCACAAACAAGGTAATACAACCACTCCTTTCTCAAGAGGCAACCTAAGTTCAAAACCCTCTCCAAACACTGGAGATAATAAGGTAACAAAACTGCTCATGACCGCTCCTGACAAGGAGGCACACATTACAGAAATCCACTCCTTTCTCAGGAGGCTCAAACGTCTCCGTTCGTAGAAACCGGTAAACACTGGAAACTTCTCATGCACTACCCAAGGTATACCAGACAAATTGACATAACAAACCAACAACTCTCGAAACATAAAACTCAACTAGAAGCCTTGTGCAATGCACTGACCTAGATTTCCCAAGTGATGACAAGAACAAATAGGAATCAAAACGAGAATTAAATCTCCTTTGGATATTCTAAATCCATGTTCTCATGCTAACATTCAGGATTTTATTGCATTATATAAACCGATACAAAATACGTCTTTTCTAGACATGGGAGAAAGTTAATACTTAATACTTAATCTCCTACTTGCATTTCAATAATAATAAAATAACCAATTGATTCTACTAATCAAACACCATAACATGAAGTAATTATCGTTTCCACATTTCAATATAACCATATAAAAATAATTAACTTAACTTGAAGATATACTATTTAAATCAACACTATTCCCATTAAAGTATTGTTTACAACCAAAACAATGATTTAACTAGAGTCATTATAGTTTTCATTCCCCCAATTAAACTTAAGTCATGCCAATAAAAAAAACAATAATTTCCTATGCACATTAAATTTACCTCACAACTATACATATATCCATTTAAATAAAGAACAATTCATCTATAAAAAGGGCGAAGTTCAAACTTTGGTCCGCGCGTTGGTTGGACCACGCGTCATTCGCTGGGCGGCGCTTTGCACAGGGGCCGCGCAACCCACAGGGTCGGCCGACTGTGTTCACACACAACTGACCCCCATTAATGGGGGCGGCGACTGTGTGTGAACACAGTCATTCACACCCAGGTGGGCGGCGACGACCGGGGTAAGAGCAGGGGGAGTGGGGAGGGGCATGCTGGGCGCGGCTCCCTCCGCCTGCCTCCCATGGGGGCGCGGTGGGGGTTGAGCCCCCAACGGCCTCCCCAAATATTTTTAAAATTTTAAACCCCAAAAGAAAACGCGACCTGCGTTTTTTCAAAAACGCGATTTAATAAAAAATGAAATCCGCCCATTTTAACTTCAGTTTTCTTCCAATAACACATTTTAAATCCAGCATAAATATATATGCATATATATATGCATTTTTGGCTTATAGAACAAAATAAATTGAGAAAACCAGAATGATATGAGCAAAAGAACAATGATTTACACTCAACAACATCATTTTAATGGAAGCAATTTAAATTTTAAAAGGGTCTTCTCGCAAATTTGAAGGACAAAATTCCAACCTTTGATTTAATTGAATTCAAACAACAAAATTTAAAACTCTTTCCATGAGATCTTCAACCATAAAATTTAAAATTCAAAATCTCAAAACCAAACATTTAAAACACAAGAACCTGTTTTTTAAAAATGATAGCAAATCCTGATGGTGACTCGATGCCCTCCTCAGATCCACAGGTTCTCCAAGCTTTTCCCAAAAACCCACCAAATTGAAGAATTCTTTCTCAATTTAATTCAATCTTTTTCAAAATTCCATGAACATAAAAAATTGAAGCAAATTTTCAAACATAAGGATTTTACCCTAAAATCCTACAACCACCCTAATAACTTCTTGAAAACAGAAAATGGAAAATATCTAATTTTTTAAATAATTTGAATTTTCAAATTCCAAATTGATTTTTTATGCATTTTCTTTATTTTCAATTTTAACAATTTCAACAATAACATCAACAAAATAAATTAACTTCTTTCAACCCCATAAATTTAATTAATTAATAAATAGATTTAATCAATGATTAAATTATTTATTAATTAAATTAAATTAATAATAAAATAAATTATATTTCAACATAATTCCAGATTAAATCAATCACAACCTGAATGCATTAAGCCATTTAAATCACCCAATTTACTTGCAATTTAAATCAATTCAAGGCCAAATTGAACAAAGTTAAAACAATCATAACCCGACAACACCAGACGACACACAAGACTAGGGTGACAACTTGACACATAATCCTAGCTACTATCTCCCAATCGAATACCGTTGGGTATTGAACATGCTCCAACCTATGAAACCAGGTGGAGTCGATGTCCTGTACCTGTCAACCTGTAAATCAAGTAAACAACAACATATAATATGAACAACATAAAATACACACCGTGAAGAGGAAATCTCGGAATTGCAGGGCGCTCGCAAGCGAGTGATGCGATACCGTCCCCTTCACCAATACAATGCAACTAACCGCAAATCTAACATATTAATATAATCCAAAGCATAACATCATTAATTCAAATATCCATCTATGCTAATCCAAAACATGGCATAAAATAACATCATATTAAAATACCATCACATCAAAATATACATTAACGTCGCTTTATAGATAGCGATCAAATAACAATTGGGTACCATAGTCAAGGTACAAACAAGAAGTACAACATAACAGAGCATAACACTTTTCAACCAGAATGCAAAACGGAGGGGTATTACAATTGTTGCATAGTTGACATGATTTTAGCACACCTAGAAGCTTTTAATTCCACTATCTTTTGTTTATGCATTTTCATAAATATAAATATTTATGGTGTTGTAATTTTTTCGTTCTCTTTAACCAATTGAGTTGTTTGATTTTTTAATCCTTTGATTTCTATTGCTTGTTGTTGATTGATTGCATATATTGCACCTGTAAGAATTGAATTTTAGTTTCTAATCGTTTCACCTTGATCTTCAAGGTCCTAAGTTCATATTTTTGCTTATGAATAGTTTCTTCAAAATTTGGCTACCCTGCAAATGGTGATCCTTCAAACAAATGTTATTTGGTTGGAATTGTTACTTCAAGCTAATTTTTGAAATAGGGGAAATATGCATAGTATTTGTCGGCTTTGAATCAAACAAATTTTTTTCTTCTTGTTGTCCTTCTAAAAAGGGGAAAAATTCAGAGTTTCTACAAAATGTTGATCAAGTAAAATTTCATGGCCATCATATTCATTAAGAGGGCTTTTAGATTCTTCTATAGATTTTCATGTTTGGGCTTGAATACCTAGTTCTACTACAACATGTTATTCAACTTTGATGTAGGAGCATTTGGGTGCATGGAAGATCAAAATCAACCAAAAAATTATTTAAGTTTCATTTTAAGTTTTGGTGTGTTTTGATTTTTTTTGGTGTTATTAGGCATCTGTCTATAGTAGGAAGACTTTAATTGGGTGAAAGTTGCAATTTTCAATTTTTCGCTAGTTTGTTGTTTTGAAGGCACTGTAAGCAATTTTATGAAAACAATTGTTTCCAAGAATCTGTGAGAGGTGGGAAAAAATACTCTTACAAGGATAATCTTAGATGTATTTTGTAAAATATGGAAAAGGTTTTGTGATCAAATCTTTTACCATTTGGGCGATTTTAATGCCCAAAGTTTGAGTCAACAATTTTACGAGAAATTTAAAATCTCAAGAGTTTTAAATGATGGAGAAAAATGGTTTGGGAGGGAGCTTCTTAATTTTATTTGACACATCTTGAAAAAAATTTAGTTGAAAATGAGCCTCTGTTTGAAATTTATGCAAAAGTAGTTTTTCTAGCATGTCCTAATGCATCATGTTGCAGTCACAAAGTGTATTTTATTTTCCAAATCTACCTCTATAAATTTAAAATAAATATTTATTGACTTTTAATTGTTTGTATTCATCAGTTAATGCATTTAAAAAAAATGTTCTTTTAATGGTGGAATATGAAAGGGGTGAGAGAAGTGTAATGAGAAGATGAATAGGCAAGAAAGGCCAAGTCCACGCAGCCTTGAAGGAAAGGAGGGAAGGTAGAAATAATGGTTGGGAGTCTGCACAATCAAAAACCCTAGAAGAGGCAACCAAGGATGAAGGAATAAATTACCAAAGGAGAGGGGTGTTGGAGGTCATGAGTAGGAGTGAAGCAGGGGTGTGATACAAAATAAATCCATGTAGGTTGCAAATCATTTATAAGAGACGTGTGCGAAATGAAGGAAATAAGAAGATTGGAAAGTAGAGACACGGGCAAAGGTAACTAAACAAAGGAATGGACAAAGTACAGGTTGCGCAATGAATGTACAACTATGAAATTGATCATAATAATAAAATTGAATTGCCTCCATTGATTTTGTGCAATTTTTGAATTGAATTGTAATTGACAATTTTGAAATGATCAAATTAAGTCATTGTTGGTTGCAAATTTTGCCAGCCTAATAAAACTCACAAATTCGATCTTCATCAAGCTTCATTGCGTTCGTTTGAGGAAGAGGAAGGGATGTTGACTACAAATTCATAACTATATGAAGCTTCATGTCTCTCCTCAATTAAAGGAGTCCCACATGCATTTGCAGAAGCTATATCCTTTGTCTACTCTCTCATTTGCCTTTCTTTTGTGTTTTGCCTATATTGCCTCTTTTGTTCCCTTGTGAAATTTTCTTTTCTTCTTTTAAGGAGATAGGTGTCTGATACTTCTATATTGAGATCTATCTTGCTCTTTTTCTCATATCCATTTTGCAGGAAACAATGAGAAGGTTTCATAATTTGGAAGCTTATTCAACAACCAATTCCTTATTTTTTTTAGCATTGTGAGGACCTATTAGGGTTTATATGATAAATATTTCCATTGTTACCTTGGTTTCACATTCCTCTACATCATGACTCTTAATGTAACGCCCCGCCACGCAACCCTAGAGGAAGTTGCAAACAACTTAAATAGGCTAATTTTTTTTTTAAAGTATAATTAATAAGCAAGTTCGCTAACTAATGCCAACAACCTCTAAGGTTACGAGACAAAGGTTATATAGAACCTCAACAAAAAACATGATTTAAACCATGTTATTCAATTACTTAATAATTTAAACACATACATTCCAAATAAGATAATCTACATCAAGCATAAAGATAATTTTCCATTGCATTAATCCATTCATTACAATAAGGTTACAACACTCATTCCCTGAATGAGGCAAGTTCAATAAACATAATTACAATTACAACTTCCACCTCGATAACAACTGAGGGGTAAAATAATAAGAACAACTGAAATGAAATAAGGCATGAACTGATACAGAATCCAACGAGCTCTCCAATTGGAAGTCTCGCCCACAAGAACATGAAGAAAGAACCCAATGGATTTAGGTGCATGCCACCCAAGCAAGTGGAACCCAAAGGCCCACCCCACCATGCTAGGAGATAGTAACCAGGAATCCTAGTCAAGACCATCTACCTCTAGACACAGGCTAACACAAAACTGAACCAAACTGACATACCCAACCACATGCCACGCAATTACAACTCATACACCATGCAAGTACAACACAAGTACAACTCTACATGGCCACATTGCTTCCAGAAATAAAGTAGAACAAGTATGTTATGAGAACCATACACACAGAATCAAACACCAACCATGGTCACATCAGGTATGTTACAGAAACCATACCCACAATAAACAAGTACCAACTATGGTCACACAAAGTGCCATCACACAACACATCATGAGTTACCCACTGCGGATCGTCAAGATGGTGGCCTCAACTGATCCTCGGCCCTCATACATAATAAAGTGAAATAAAAAACCAATTGTTGTCCTAGACAGAGTGTCATCGCACAACTTGTCATGAGTTACCCACTGCGAATCGTCAGGATGGTGGCCCTAACCGATTCCTAACCCTCATACTTACTAATGCAGAATCAAATACCTTTCGTACAGACAAGATATATGACCTTGCCGTTACTGGCCTTCCCACTCATCCCAAGCCTAACCGAGCACTTGGGTCTATGAGTGAGGCATTAATATCTTGTTTAGTGAGAAGTTAGTCCTAATCTTCTAAGTATTGTTTTAGTTATCACTTGATTAGACCACTTCCAAAGGTTACCCAATCTTACCTCTTCCGGGCTTTGGCCCCTACGGAAGCCACTCTTCTACTTGACAATACACACACACCAACCAAACATCAATGGTACCAAGGTGCAACAAACAAGATATCACGACCGTGCCTTTCACAGGAGGTGACATAAAAAGAACCCTCTCCAACACTAGAGGCAACAAAATAACATCCACTCCTTACAAGGAGATGCGGATCCCATAATCCACTCCTAAACCAAGGAGGTACAAACATTCCCGTTTGTGGAAACCGAATTAAACACTGATTAGACACCATGCACTACCCAAGGCACTCACAAAAGGTTGACAAACATGACACGACAACCCAAAGAACTGAAAAACCAATCTGGAAGACTTACGAATAACAGACTCCTTTAACCCATTTCCCAAACAAGAGCACAAAGGAAATATTTACTGAAGGCACATGAAATAAACTACCTTTGGATATTCTAAATCCATTTTCCACATAATCATTCAATAATTTATTGCATTAAATATACTGAATTAAAATACGTCTTTTCCAGACAAGGGAGAAATCACAAACTCAATCCTGACTTCCTTACTGGCATTTAAATAATAATAAAATAACGATTTATTCACAAATCAAAATGCGTTGATTTAAAATAAATGTTGTTTCCTCATTTCAATATAGCCATATAAAAAAATAATTTAATTTGCCTTAAAAGAAAAACATAATAGATTGAATCAAATCTATCTCTCCACCAAATATAATATTCTAAAAATTAACCAACATTACTATACTTCATTTCTTCAATTAAACTTAATTCATGCCATTAGAAAAACAATAATTCCTTATACATTTTTAATTTTAAATCTACCAGTCTAATATACAAATATTATTTAAAAATAATATATATAAATATAATATTTTAATATTATAGATTATAATATAAAATATTATCAAATAATATTTTAATATTATAATAATAATCTATAAAATATTAATATTTATATATATTAATTTATTTTATTTTCTATTATTTTATTATATTTCCCTCGGGCCGCGCGCCATCCAAAAGTCATGGGGCGGTTGTCTCGGGCCGTGCGCGTGGATTAGGGCCACATGTTTATACCCTTGGTCGCGGTTTTCTTTATGGTGGGCGCAGACTGTTGACAGAGGGTAGCGGAATGGAGAGGCGACGACATTTTGGTGGGGCAGCGACTGTGTGTAACACAGCCGACCCCTGCCATGAGGGGCGACTGTGTTAACATAGTCGTCTCCCAAGCGGGCGGCGGCTGTGTTAACACAGCCATCCCCCAACCCTTGCAGCCGCAACAGTTAGAGGAGTGGGGGAGGAGCGCGCTGGGCACGACTCCCTCCACCCGCCTCCCATGGGGGGTGTGGTGGGGGTCGAGCCCCCAACGACCTCCCAATGCAATTTTTTTAATAATTTTTTAAAATTCCTTCCGAAAAAACCTACGGATTTCTCGAAGTCCGCGCCTCGCACAGGGGCACTAAAATTGACATTTGACAGCATACCTCCACTTAAATAAAATATTTAACCATATTTATATATATATATATATATTAATAATTCTTCATTCAGATTGAGGAATAAATTTGAACAAATCATTTATTTTCAGTCAAGAACATTTTTATTTTTAAAGAAAAATCCCATTTTCAACCAAAGATCTTTCCTTCTAATTTAAATGCAAGATTCAACATGGGTTTTACTTGTAGATCAAACATAGACTCGAATGTGTTCAAACAACAATTATATATAATAAAACAACTGAATTCAATGAACAAAGAACCTGATATCCTTGAGTTTGAGGGGATCCAAAAATGGTGCTCAACTCCCAACCTCATCTCCACAGATTTTCACAACCACAATCCAAAACCCACAAAAATGCAACAACTCTTCCTCTCCTCCATTTCCAATTTTCCAAAAACTTCATAATCCAACATTTAGAAACCAAATTCAAACATAAGGATAAAACCCTAAAAAATCCAACAACCACCCTCATAAATTTTTGAAAACAAAAAATGCAAAATATCTCAATTTCTTCAATTTTTGAATTCAAACTTCCAAATTTGACTTTTAAATCATTTTTCAATTTTTCAATTTCAACAAATAACCAATAACTTCAACATAAATAAATAAAATTATTTCAACAACATAAATTTAATTAATTGATAAATAGATTTAATCAACGATTAAATTATTTATTAATTAAATTAAATTAATAATAAAATAAATTATATCTCAACATAATTCCAAGATCAAATTAATCAACAACTAAAATGCATTAGGCCATTTAATTACCCTTTTTTAACTTGAAATTAAATAACGAAGAGAGAGAACGATATTCAAAGCAACACAACCCGACAAACAACTGACGACATACTAGGACCAGGGTGACAGTTTGGCACGAAAAACCTAGCTACTATCTCCCAATCGAATACCGTTGGGCATTGAACACACTCCAACCTGTGAAACCAGGTGGAGTCGATGTCCTGTACCTGTCAACTTGTAATTCAAGTAAACAACAACATATAATATGAACAACATAAAATACACACCGTGAAGAGGAAATCACGGGATTGTAGGGCACTCGCAAGCGAGTGATACGATACCATCCCCTTCACCAATACAATGCAACTAATTGATAATTCTAGCATACTATTATAATCCAAGGCATAACATCATTAATTCGAATATCCATAATGCTAATCTCAAAATGTGACATAATGATAACATCAGAATAACCAGAAACTCATCGAAGCAACATACCCACACAAGGACACACTGTCCAACCAGAAGGCAAAATAGAGGGGTATTACACTTAATGTTGAAGAACTTCATCATGACTTGCCACCACTTCATGAGCATCAACTTGATGACCATTAGTTGCATGGACTTCAATAAAATGAGCATTTCTTTTTGAGGTTGAACTTGTAAAATTTTCATCTATTGTAGCCTCATTTTAGTTGGATTTTTTTTTATTGTTGAACCCTACAACTTTGAGAAATCACCTGCAACCAAAACACCTATTATATGGAGAGAGAAAGAAATTGATTATGCTATGCAACCTTGAGAATTGAATTGATTCAGAGAAACATTGAATGTGCTTCTCATTGATATATTAATGTATTGGATTACACTAATGAATAACACATCCTTTTAAAATGAAAATGCAACCCTAGATGAAACCCTAGGTGATGATTGGATTAGATCATGGTAAGTGTCCTCATCCTATGCTATGAGAGAAAAACATGGCCTAAAAATAGAAAAACACTACTAAGTTTAGCTCAATGTAATAAAGTAAAAAGGAGACTTAATAATTAATTGATGATAAATTAATTAATTAGGTGATTACCTATTTTACTTTAATACCCCCTTCAAGTACAACTTAGGGATAAGCTAAAAATATAATGATGAATGCAAGGATGCATGCATGGATAGGTCTTGACTACAAGACATGATGAGGTATCCATGTACAAATAGATAGATCTCTCATAACTGAAGAAAAAAATCTAGACGGAAAAAATCCCTCTCCAAAAGAGAGAAAAATGAGGTGTGTACTAGTGAAAGAAGGAAAGGACTCAATATGACCCCAAAGGACTGCTTCTATCACATAATTACAATTATTGTCCTCCAATAGGAGAGAGAAGATGAGAATATGAATCCACCCACAAAGAAGTAGCTCATGTACCAATGATGAAAGCTTGAAAATAGAATGCAATCCATTGCTTGCAAACAAAATTTCTCCCCTTAGGAAAAATACATCCACTAGTGTTTGGAGAAGTCATTCACATAAGATGGATGAATATGGAATCTAAATCCAAATGTGTCTCTGAAAACTACTCAAATGTCCATATATGATAATTAGGTGATGCTAATCGAAAATCTTGCGAAGATTGATGTAGAGCAAGCTCCAAATACAATGATGATAGGATAAATTGTTGATGTGTCTGCCATTAAAGAGGAGATGAGTATACTCAAAATAATCCTCCAAATCTACAATATGAAACTCCACAAACAAAGATGAAATGTTTGATAGATATTAATTCCAAGTAGCTATGTCTAGAAGATGATGAATGTCCTACTGCACTAAATCAATATGAGTTATGGATGTAGCAATACTAATCTCATCATGAATAATAGAAGATGGAGATATTGTCTCAATAGGAAGTGTGAGCAAGGAGGCAAGTGGTAATCCATTAGAACATGCAAGATTGATGATACACACAAGCTCCTCTAAAGTATCATTGTCAAAGGGTATGATATTTGCATCATGAAGGGGAATGTGAAGATCTGTAGCAGGATCCTTTGGGAGTGGAGAGAAATGAAAGTCTCCATGGATCTCCCAAAGTTTAATCCAAACTGTGTGGGGGCAACCAATGTTTGATACAACAGACATAGTGTCAAGATCAACACTAGAACAAACCAATCCTATAACATGGTCAATGATATTACCTCATGTTGATCTAATGCCTAGTGTGTTTGGTTCAAGTATGAGTCCATAGAGATAAGACAAAATATTAAGCCACTTGAGATTTTCAAGATTCCATTTTGCCAAGACTCATAATTATCTTTTTTCCAGGATTACTAAAGAATGATGAACAAAAAAACCCATGGCACATCCTTGAATGATAAAATTACAGACTAAGAACATTAATGCATATAAAAGATCTCAAATAAAGTCATCTGATGCAAAAAATATATTTTCAAGTGCCAAGATGTCCACGTAATTGACCAATATGTGAAATATAAACAAATTGAATAAAAAATACCTCGGGTAAAATTTGGAAATAGTAAATGGATAAATCTAAAGATCTTTGAAATACCTTTTCGATGATGGAAGAATCACAAAAATCGAAGATACGTGCAAAAGGTTATGAGCTCAAAAGCCAAAAATGATGATTTGGCTTTGATAAGTGATAAAATTTTCTAATAGAAAAATCTAATAATGAGACCTACACCACTTTAAAGTATGCAAAACCAAATTTTCAATGCTATCTTGTTTTCAAAAAATTGGCTTTGTTTGCCCAAGAAATTTCAAAAAGAAAAAAGTATCTCTCTTATGGAAGGATTGTAGGGTTGATGGTGGTTGTTTGGTAGTTGAAGGGCAACACTCAAATGTTATCACTTGCTAGGTGATGACCTGGTTGTAGGGTGGTGATAACCTATGGAGATAAAATAGTGAAAGTGGAGATAGGGCGACGACAAAGATTTCTTACAATAATGCTCAAAATTAAAGAGGGGATTGATAATAGTTTTGTTATTTATTTATTGGTAAACTTAAAGATTCCTACTATCTTGATTCCATGTGAGTAATTTTGGGTTGTTTTGTCCTTTGACAAAGTTGCAATAAAAGTCTAACTACATGTTAAATTTGGTGAGAGTGTATATTAGATGATTAGGTGAATTGCTCAATCAACAAGGATGATATGTAGGTGTGCCCTTTTAAAAAATCCAACACATAAATTGAAAATGGAAAAATGGAAGAACCTAGTCATAATTAATAAATTTTTGCACATTGCTTCTCCATCTTTGCTTCTTATAGGTTTATCACTTTGGAGATATGAAACTCATCATTTTTTTGTTTAAACAACTACGAAAGTGGACTTAAGAAGCACATGAGAAAATATTTTGATATTGCAAATGTGAATTCAATCCTTACCAAAATACAAACCTAGATATATAATTCACGCTTTTTCATACTCACACCACTAGAGAATGGTCAAATTCCACAAGTATTGACCTTGGAAAGTGGGAATTAGAATTTTGGAAAGTGTGAGATAATTGCATGTATGATTTGATGTAGAATGAATAAATTAATGGTAACTAAATTACACATTCTAAACTAACATATATTGCATAGTAAATTTAATTTTGCATGGCTCAAGCTAAGAGTTATAAGTGTGTCAAAATATTTTAAATAGATGGTAGAATTTTCTTCACATGATCAAGATAATATACATCATATAAAACATTAAGGAAAAAATTATCTATCAATAATATAGGTAGTAATTTTCATGTCAATTAAATAAAAATAATCTAACATACTACACCATGCTAGTGTTAATGAGTACCTTGGTTTTATAATTGCATTTATAGTTGATAGAGGAAGATCATGTCATTATAAATAAGTATTAAAAAGAAATGAAATAATAAATTATTTTGACCATTTTTTACTAAATATAATTATTGAACTCTAGTTACTTATACACGTTTTTACGAGAAGGGAGAAGAAAATAATATGGTTGAATTTTTAAGGTTATTTTGGAATGAAGACATAACATGTATGGTATTTGAACTTGTTGTAGGTGTTTATGTTTTGCGATATTTGAGAAAAAATCATCACCAAAGGAATGAGGTGGAAAGACTATGTATGCATCTCACCATGTTGTAGTTTGTGAAAGGGCAAGAATAAATCAAAATACTAGTTATACAACATAGGTTATACATTAAAATTAGATAATCCCTAATTGATTAGTTTGTAAAAGGGGAAGAATAAATCAAAATACTAGTTATACAAAATAGGTTATACATTTCCATTAGATAATCCCTAATTGATTAGTCAGTGTGTTGAACACACCAAAATATTGAGAGGGGGGGTGAATCAGTATTCTATCAAATCTTAAACCTTATGTAACAAATAGATACTTTAAACTCTATCACATAAACAAGAACATGAAAGATGAAGACAATGCACAACACAACACCAGATATATGTGGAAAACCCCACGGTGAGAAAAGCTGCTAGGAGCTACTGTCCTAATCCAACCTGACAAGATGAATAACATTTACAACTTTGTATTAGGGATACAACCCAAGGAAGCTACAACTCCCTGATTATAGTTTTAGGGTTACACCCAAGGAAGCTACAACTCCTTGATTTGAGCACACACTCATGAATAATTATAGAATGACAGTCCTTCCACTATCTAAAACTGACAATTAAGCTCTCTCTCTTTTGATGATTGCAATTCTGCTTTGTAGACTCTCCAAATGTCTTCTTAGTTGCCTAATTGCTCACTGCTTTCAACAATTAAGAAGTTATTGCCTTCAACTCACTACCTCTAGCAAACAATTAAGCACACTTCTTCACATGCCTTCTATTACAGGAATATGAAAAAATGAAACCGGGAAGGATCTACCACAACTGTTCTTTCTCTTTCAATGACACACAACCATCATCTTGCCACACCCTAGATCAACTAGGTTTACAATTTATACATAATATTTAATTGATTACATTTCACATGTCGACCTACAAGAACAAAAATATTACATTTGTAAGTTGGACAAGGATAAAACAAACAACATGAAACGTGTAGAGGACAAGACCCAAAAGACTACCCGCAACACCAGGAAGAGGAAAATGCCTTGCAGATCCCAACACATGCTTAACTTGGTCCGAAAACAGTCTTCACATCTTTGATCTTCTATAAACATCATCCACACACTTTGCAAATGCAAATTAAGTTAGCCATAAACAAGAAATATGTAACTTGTAGCATGTCGACATTCATATCCATTGGCGGTACACAAGAATGATAAAACATTATTTATGTTTCTCCCATATGAGTCAACATGAACCATACAACACCTTCAGTCACTCGTTAAGCTCCGCTCAAACTTGAACTTGTGGCGCACACCATCAACATACCTTAGTCAGCCTGAGCAAAAGCATAAGCCAACAAAACATTCATTCCAGACCACAAGCCAAAAATCACTTTGCGGAACATCAACAAGCATCACATGATATTCAAGAACATTATCATACATCCCTTTCTCAACTTCATGCAACAACAAGTTGGTGCAAGTCAGCAAACATTTAAACTAGTCTCCAGACAACACAGTCCAATACACTATCATATCTAACTTTCTCTACATCTCAATGAAATTAAATTATGACCTACATAACCATAACTACAAATGCGGAGATATGTAGAGCCAACCTTTACACCTCTGAGAACATCCCCATAGAATCAACACAGTCTTCAATATGCCACTCTAAAAAATAGCTTTGGTAACTCAAATGATTTGAAATGTGGATCATACATGCCTTGAAACAACAAAAAGTGATCCTCTAAACCGTAGGAGCAAAACATCATCAACAGAGAAATGCAGAGCATTTCTTAGACTTTGGCAACCAAACAACCAGACTGCAACACTCTTCATAGAACTTTTGACATCAATGACAACCAAATTGCAACAAAGTATCAAATGGGAAAGTGGAATAACAATTTCTGTAAATAATTTGATTTATTCTTCCCCTTTCACAAGCTATGACATGGTAAGATGTATACATAATCTTAATGTACCACAATATTTTGATTTATTCTTCCCCTTTCACCAACTATGACATGGTGAGATGCATGCATAGTCTTATTCTACATCATTCCTTTGGTGATGATTTTTTCTCAAATATCCTATAACATAAACACTTAGAACAAGTTCAAATACCATACATGTTATGTCTTCATTCAAAATAACCTAAAAGAACCAACCATATTATTTTGTTCTCCCTTCTCTTCAAAAATATGTACAAGTAATTAAAATTCAATTATTATATTTAGTAAAAAATGCTCAAAATTATTTATATTTTTTAAATCTTTTTAATACTTATTTATAGTGACATGATGTTCATCTATCAAACTATAAATGTGATTCAAAAACAAGGTATACTTTAACTTGTTTTCTTGAATATAAAAATTCATATGCCATTCTCTTACACTCAACACAAAACAAAATCTTCTTTAAATCTCTATACATTTTGTTCCATAATGTTTTTAATATTAAAAAAAAGAAAAAAACTTTGTCGCAACAAATATATTGTTTGTAATATTAAAAGGTAAAAAATAAATCACATCAATTATAGTACATTGAAACCATGAAATTTAAGTTTATGTGAATAATGAACCATCAAAATAAGGCACATAGAAATAATATTATGAGTGAAATGCATCATAGTCTTTGGGAAGCTTCAAAATTAGATTGCATTCATCCTTCATGGTGCATAGAGACCTTCATTTCTTACTTCCAATTGCAATAGAGAAACTACCATTACATGGCAATTTTAGGAAGCTTCAAAATTAGATTGCATTGTGAATAAAGATCTTCATTTCTAAATTCCAATTGTAATAGAAAAACTATCATTCAACTTGGTGTGTAACTCTATTGTTTGAAGACATCTTCATAATTATGCTTTGAGATCATGTACGCGTTAACGAGAATTACAAACGTCTTTTTAATTTTCTTATGAGCATCCTTATCCATCTAGTATCATTGCATGAGGTTAATGATAAATTTGATTATTCCTCTTTCTTATTTATCACAAAATCATTCCTACCAAAAATTAATGAACTAATCAACAACCTTTAATCTTAAATTTAATACACATTGTTCATAAATATTATTCAACAAATTTCATCTTCCATCTATAACTTCCTTTGCTAACTTGAATTAAGTTTTTTATATAAAAATAAAAATTCAACTCCAAAATTCATAGAAATGATTTTTTAAAAAAATTATACTTTCAAATATTTTATTTATATTGCACATAAGGGCATATATTTACTCCAAATATTTAGAATAAAATTCCACTATGATGTACCATAAAAATACGGAATGGCATCTCTTCGTATGCAAGTTATTTACATTGAAGAAATAAATAGATTAGGTGTATTGAGTGCACCTTTTTAGTAATAAAATTTTGTTTTGAACAAAATGAAGAAACATGTCTTAGTGAATTCAATAGTAGTTGAATTTAAAGTATTTTTAATATGAAAAGTAGGTTTGTGAATTAGTTATAATTATATGTTTTATAAATGTGAATATGTGAGTTATATTAAAAAATTGCTCATTTACTATTTTATGTATGCATTTAATTAATTTTCTAATTTGAAATATGGGTTTTAAAAAGGGCTTGCTATTTTTCATCACTTGTCTATAGTATGTTTGATTATAAATTTTATCTTTGGTTTAGAAATGTTGGGAGGAGATTGGTCCCATTAGTTTCTCTAGCCCTAAATTTAGAGGAGACTTTCTTCAACAAATTAGGAATGATGGATGAACCATTAGCCTTTGCTCGACTCCTACATTACCCAGGTTGTTATCTTCCTTTTTTGTGTATAATTTTCATAGTACTTTCTTTATTAGCATAATTAATTGTAGAGCTAGGCTTATTTTCAATTTTGAATGTTAGATAAACAATTTGATGCAGGCCATGGAATGATTGGTGCTGCTGCTCATTCTGACTATGGAATGTTGACTCTTCTCGCTACAAATGGAATGGCAGGGCTACAGGTAGATGATACTTTGGAAATATTAAATACAAACTTTGGAGAAATTTATATTTAAATATTTTTCATTATATATTAAGATAGATATATTTTGAAGATTTGCAGGAAAAAAGATGTTAAACCACAACATTGGGAAGATATTCCTCCCCTTAAAGGGTAATATTTACTAGGCCTATTATTGATCGATGGAGATTGCACTTTTTAAGTCTTACACCATATAATATTTGAGAAACATTTTATTTGTAGGGCATTTGTGATTAACATTGGTGACATGTTGGAGCGTTGGAGTAATTGCCTATTTCGGTATGACTATTTGCTTTATGATTTTGATTATCTTAAATATTAATTAAAAAAACAAATTAGAGATTCTAAGTTTTCACAATATTTAATATTATAAAACATTATTTTGAGAAAATGTGAAAAAAATTGAAACTATATTTTAGAGCACACAATAAAATCTATCATCAAAATAATCATATGGAATTCATACTAGAGACCCTTAACAGAAACATCTATTAAAGAATATCAAAACATAGTAAAGAGAAAGATTAACAAGATGTCCTTTAGGCTCATGTTAGATGGATTAATAAATTTAAAATTATTCCTTCCAAGCATCTAATTTAATATCTAACCAAATTAAATTCATTGAATAAAATAGCTATTCTTTGAGTGTGGTTCAAATCCTACCCTTCATCTTTATGCAATATTTTCAAATATTTTTTAATATACACAACCTTTCTTAAGAGAGGTAACGTTTTTCTTTAAAAGAGTGCTCTTCTAAACATGATATATCTTCGTTTAATAAAATATTTCCAATTTCTACTATTTTATTTTTAGTTGATAAACCTACTTGCATTTCATGAATATAAGGAACAATGGTTTTTTTAGTGGCTAATATTCGTCAATTGGCTAATAGTTGAAATTTGGAAATCCAAAATTGGCTAATAGTTCGGGCTATAGCATGACTTGAATCACCACTTTTTTACAAAATTTTACTATAGTCTTATTTAAATCGCCAAAGAATTTATTTTATTAAAAAATTTAAGTCATAAATTTGCCACATGATTAGATCGGATTCACCTAAATTTTATAAATTATAGTAGATATCTATATTAATTCGCCAATAGTATATCATAATTATTAGTTACTTTAGGACCATATTTCTAATCTTTAGTTTCCACCATTGATCCATAATATAATCTAATGGTCCCTGTTGTATTCCATGAGGTAAAATGTACCCATGATTTTTAAAGCTCATCGGGCCCATAATTTCAGGCCTCACAAGCATTATAGATTATGGATACATTTTACCTCGTAGAGTACAATGAGGATTGTTAGATCAATGATCGAAAAGCAATTTCGAGCCCTATGAGAATTATAGATCATGGGTACATTTTACCTTTCAAAATATAATGAGGGCCATTATATTATATTTAAAACAATGGTAGAAAATAAATATTATAGTCTACCCCTTAAACCCATCGATAATTTCCACCATCGGGCCCCTACTTTTCCATAAGAATTATTTTTTAGATTGGATGGATTTGCCATCATAATTAACGAATTTTCCTATTATTTTTCAAGATTCGTCAAAATTTTCTACAAAATTTTATTAATGTAAAAAAAATCGCCAATAAAATTAATATTTTTTTCAAAAAAGGAAAGATTCGCCAATAAAAATTAATATGTTTTCCTAAAAAACTAAAAGATTTGCTAGGATTTTATATCTTTTTGAGGGAGGTTTCTTAAAGTTATCACTAGTAAGGAACCTCAAAAACATTAATTAATTAAAAAATAAACATATTTTTATATATATTTACATACTTTTCTTTGCCAATTTAAATGTTTATTGTAATATTAATTTGTTTAGTTTAGTTTTAACACTTTAAGGGTGTAGGTTTTTAAGATCTTTTTAAACACTTTAATGGTGTATTTTTTTAAGATCTTTTTGAACACTTTAAATATAAAGAAATAATTTCATTTATTTTTCTTTCCTAACTATTCTTAACTTTTCTAATAGATTTGATTATTTAATTTCACTTTCTAATTGTTCTTTATTACAAACACTTAAATATATTGTGGAAAATGTTTCAATAATGCTTTTTGTGCTAGGTGATGAGAATAAGTGACATGCAAATAAATATGTGTGATATCTTTCATTCAATATCAGTAAGAAAGAAAGCTATCAAAATTTTGTGTGAGGAGAGCATCCAAGAGAGATAAATTGTGATATATCTTAACTTCTTAATGATGTGTAAGGAACTCATCTAATATTTTCATTGACATGTTTCCAACATAAGTTTATACCATCCACATATCTCTTCCACCAAATTGGATTTTAGTGGAAAGAATTTAAGTGTTGCATCCTTAAAAAAAATCATAAATAGGTTGGAAGCAACTAGTGTTAGTTGAGAACCCATTTTTATAAACTTTATTTTATCATAGATGGTGATTGTTAAAAGATTAACAAAAATCTTAAATAGAAATCTATCAGTCATACATTCTCCGTAGCTATGCAAGATCTAATTTCCCTAATGACATTCTTTACTTAGCATTTCTATGAAATGAGACTACATAAAAACTAAACTATATATCTTTGTCCTTCAAATTTTTTATCCTTAATTATTTTTTATAATTTTTTATATAAAATTGATTTTATAAGTAAAAAGGGACTGCCTAGGTATTTATTAAAGTTTTTAAAAAGGGTTTGATTGGGAAGTAAAAATAATTTTAAAAATCACATTTTAAGATTAGTTAATGAAATTTATATATTAAAATGTGAATCCAAAAATAAAATTGTTATAGTTATAACAACATAACAATTAGTGAAGCTTTGATAGGAGCATCCAAGCTATGTTGTAAACTTTGTGAAGGCCATGTGGGATGAGGTGACTCTTTGCACTAATAGGCAAGTTACTTTAAGAGTAGGTTTAAATTGTTATACTTAAAGCACTTTATACTTTTTGATCACTTTTAATATAGGAGGTTGGTGTCTTTTCCTTTTTATTAGTTATCCTCCTTGGAGAAATCTATTTTGGAATGTAAGAAAATGCTAAACATGGTCCCTTGCACTAGGAATTTTTATCATTTTAATTTTCAGCCTAGTTGATTTAAAAACCTTGCTTTAAACAAGAGCTTAAAAACCATGTTCATCCTTAGCATGGTTACAAAAGATTGACACCTCTTTTCATTAAACCCAATGATCAAAGATGAGGTCAAATTTTCCACTCTTCACCTCAAAGGGATGTCTCAAGAGTGTTGGTAGCATGAGATAACCACTGAAAGACACTAATCCATCACCACCTTAAAAGAGTTCAAAAAGAATTTATTGGATAAGTTTGAAAGGAAGGACCCATTAAATTGATGTTAGAGAGCTAGCCCAATTGAAATATCATGGATCAATAGAAGACTATGTGACTAAATCTCAAAAGTTAGCAGTAATGGTATTAGATGTCTTAGATAGAAGTGTTGCAAGGTGTGCACCCTTGGTCGGCCTTCTTGTGTTGTGCAACACATCACTCGTGCTTGTGACATGGCTTAACCACCTTCCATGGATTCATTAACTTTGGTGGTTGTATCGAGCATTAACAGGTCAATCTTTTGGTGCAACGACAACCATCTATGCAACAATTAGTATCAGAGCCTAGGTAATGGGTTCAAACCACTTGCTTGCACTGGGGGCGATTTTTGCAAGGTGTGCTCCCTTGGTCTCCTTGTGTTGTGTAACACAACACTTGAGTTTGTGACATGGCTTAACTACCTCTCACAGATTCATTAATTGTGGCGATTCTATTGAGCATTAACAGGTCGATCTATTGGTGCAATTTCAATCGTCTGTGCAACAAGAAGAACCATAATCATTTTTATTGAAGGGTTAGCCAAAGCCCTCAAGGTCTTAGTGAGAACCTTTAATCCATCAACTCTTCAAGCTGCAGTTAAAAGGCCCTAGATTTGGAATCTTTGGCACCAAGGAATAAATTCATTCCCATATGATCTCCTTTCCATCAAAACAAAGTGATGCAAAGCAGGGAGGCAAAATTCAATCAAACACAATTGAATCAGATTCAAATAATCTTTCAATCACAAAAACCTCAATTTGGTCTCTTACTCGCCATCCACCCACATTTCCTTATAGCATTCTAACGCTAGTTTCTAGGGCATATCTTTAAGAGAAGGCCTCAAACCCACAAACTATTCACCATCTCAAATACCCATTAGGCTCTACTTCAACATATCAAATTTCTACATATGCTTGTTTTGGAACATCAACCCCAAAAATCGACTGCTACATTGGACAAAGGTCTAAGTAGCCCTGTTTTACAAAGTAACTACCCCCTAAACACTCTTTCAATTACAAATCTCTATTCAAACCTTCTCCATAGGTCTCAAATAGCATGAATGCACAACTTCCATCAATAGAATCAACCAAAAACTCCTCAAAACTCAAAACCCTTACCTAGGCCAATTTAGGCTTGCACATAAGAGGGTTTATTGAATATTCAACCTCCTACCCTTTTCTCACCTTATCAACACTTCAAACACACCACAATATGTCTGTACAAGCTTTACCAACCTTCACAAACCACTGCCCAAGAGTTTTCCCCCAATTCCTAACCTCTATGCCTCAACATTTGCTCCAAAACTAAGGCTTACAGCCTAGGGCATCACCATTTCTGCCTAAAACCCTCATCCCTGCTCTTGAAACCTACCTAATTGCCCCCATTCCACCAATTTACAAAAGGTTCTACTGGTGGAATGGGTCTCTGATGTATTTTAACCACTCTCAAACCCTTCAAACAAGGTTTCCCAGGCAATCTCAGTAATTCTGCTGTAAAAGCCTTCAAACAAAATGAAATTTAGTAAAAACCTATTTAAAAATGACATAGACTCAGAGGCCCGTCAACTCAAAGTAGTGCCCAACAAAGTTCAAGCCGTACGAAACCGTATAGGTCTGTAGAACAACAAAGAAAGACTGAAAACACAAGAAATTGGGTGCTTGATTCTTCAAAACTTGAAAAATTACAACCTTCAGAACCATGCCTCAAAGTTTTATGAGGCCAATTTAAACTTGCCCAAACAAAAACAAACGATCCATAACTGACTTTTGAACTTGCAAATCTTCAACTTCCAAATGTGACCAAATAGTGTAATGTTGCAATGCAACCTTTTGACAATATTTGCAAAATATGTTAATATGAACTCAAACCGACCAAACATGACTCCATACATTGTAAATGGTCTAGTGTGACCTTATTTGATGACATTAGACTCAATCACACCAAAAACTTGTCCTAAAACCATATTTACACAAAATGACATCGTGCCCTTGCCCCATACACCCGGATTGAAAAAGAGATCAAGTTCCTTTGAGGATTGTGTTATGATAAAAACCATGTTGCATCTTAGCATTCAATGCTCTCCAAGCTACATCTTCATCTAGTGACCCCTTCAATTGAGTCAGGTATTGAAAACATGTACTGTCTCTTGCTTTTGACCGACTCCTTCCTTGAAATTGCTCCATCTTCACAAACTGACCTGATGATTGTCCTCTTATCTTTCCCTTAACTAATGCTAAATTTTCCTTCATACTTGCAAACATATAGTTTCCATTCTTATCTTGGACTATCCCCTTCTTAACTTTGGTTGCATACTCAAACTCACCCATTTGTCCTTGCCTTTCACCTTTACTCACTTCACCTTTTGCCTTCATCTCTATCCTCAGATTCTCTGCCCCTAATATCACTGTCTTATCAGGTTCACAAACCTTTGTATTGAAAAAAGTTAACTTCCCACTAACCTCTTTTGCATTCAATGGACAAAGCATTGTTCATATTATAATCTCATCATGCCTTTCTAATTAATCTTGAGTCCTCACAAGTAATTCATCCTTGACCTTCTCTTCATCTGTTTTTAATATCCACATCATCTTTTCTTCCATCTATTGTCCTAGCATACTCAAGCCTTGAAGTGGCTGCAACCTTCTCATACTTTTCTTCCTCAAGATTTACAAGCTCCTTCTTGCCTAACATGATCACCTTTGCTGCCTTACCCTGTCCTTTATTATCCTCCTGCATTGGTGTTAGTGTAAAAGTAGTTCCATCCTTTTCAATGGCATAAGTATTGTGTCTACCATCATAAATTGCATGCCTATCAAACTGCCATGGTCTTCCAAGCAACAAATGACAACAATCCATAGGCAACACATTACAAAGTATGTTGTCCTTATACCCACCAATATTAAACTCAACCCAAGTTTTCTCATTCACCAAGATAGATTGATTCTCATTCAACCAAGACACTTTATAAGGTGTTTCATCAAGTATCTTTTCTAACTTCAGTTTATTAACCATCTCTATAGACACCATATTATCAGTGCTTCCAAAGTCTATTACTACTTTGCATACCTTTCCATTGCATTTGCAGGTGGTCTCGAATAGTGCCCTTCTTTGTGTTGATTCTTTCTCCTTGGATGCTTTGAGGAGTGTTCTTCTCACCATCAATGATTCCCCAACTTCTGGAGCAACAAGTTGATTAGGAGAATGAACGCTTTCACAATCATCCTCTTGCACCAATTGTACTCTTTTATCACCACCACTTGAAGTAGAAGCTTGTTTATTTGGACACTTCCATGTTGGATGACCAAACTGATTGCAATGATAACATCTCGCTGAAAATGAACTTGAACCTCTACCTTGTCCAAATCTTCCTCTAAACCCTCTAAAACATCCTCTTTGATCAACATTTGGTCTTTGTTTTTGCTTGCATCTTCTTGGTCTTCATATGACTGCCTTGAACCTCTTCCTTTTCTTTCTTGCCTTCTTTTTAGTTTCTCTTCCGCCTTAGCAACCAACTGAAAAAATTCTACAACTGTCCTAGATGTACCCAAACTCAATTCATCTTGAATTTGAAATCTCAAACTAGTCATATACCTTGCTATCTTCTCATTTTCATCTTCAACACGACCAACTCTAATGCTTAGCTTGTGAAATTCTTCAGTGTAGGCCACGACATCCTTATCCTTTTGCATTAAAATTTGCATTTTCTTAAATGTGTGAATTGCATGATCACCTAGAAAAAATTGGCTCTTGATCTTTGACACCATCCTATCCCATGAACTTATTTTTGCTTTCCCCTTTTTCACTCTTTCCTCTTCAACATAATTCCACCATGTAAGAGTAGGACTTTTCAACTTAGTCTTAACAAACTTTACCTTCTGATCATCAACAACCTCCTTGTACTCAAAGTAATTATCAATTGTATCAACCCAATCCAATACCTCTTATGCATCCAAATTTCCATTATACATTGGCACATCTATTGTCTCACCAAAAGCATCTCCTTTAACAACTTTCAACATCTTCACCATCCTTCTCTCTTCAAGGTCCAACTCATCATCTTGGACTCTACCTGGAGGGTTTTCATTCTCATCCTCTTCCTCTTCCTCTTGGTTACTTTCCTCTTCAGTGGCCTTTCCTCTTCATTGCTTTGTCTCTAATGCTGCAAATGTAGCTAAGATTGCTTCTTGGGACTCCTTCAACAACTTTATTTCTCTTGCAAGTATTGCACTACCTTTAGGAGGCATCTTGTCCTTTTAAATTCCAACCTTTCTCTTCTTCAACCTTCAATATTTCTCCTTCAAAATATCTAACACCTATGCTTTGATACCGATTTTCACAAAACAGGGAGGCAAACTTCAATCAAACACAATTGAATCATATTTAAACAATCTTTCAATCACAAAAACCTCAATTTGGTGTCTTACTCACCATCCACCCACATTTCCTTGTAACATTCCAATGCTGGTTTATTGGGCATATCTTTTAGAGAAGGCCTCAAGCCCATAAACTATTCACCATCTCAGATACCCATTAGGCTCTACTTTAACATATCAAATTTCTACATATGCTTGTTTTGGAACATCAACCCCCAAAATAGATTGCTACGTTCGACATAGGCCTAATTAGCCTTGTTTTACAAAGTAACTACCACCCAAAAACTCTTCCAATTACAAATATCTATTCAAACCTTCTCCACAGGTCTCAAATAGCTTGAATCCACAACTTCCATCGATAGAATCAACCAAAAACTCCTCAAAACTTAAAACCCTTACCTAGGCCAATTGAGGCTTGCACACAAGAGGGTTTATTGAATATTCAACCTCCTACCCTTTTGTCACCTTATCAACACTTCAAACACACCACAATATGTCTGCATAAGCTTTACCAACCTTCACAAACCATTTCCCAATAGTTTTCCCACAATTCCTAACCTCTATGCCTCTACAATTGCTCGAAAACTAAGGCTTACAACCTAGGGCATCACCATTTCCACCTAAAACCCTCATCCTTGCTCTTGAAACCTACCTTACCATGAAACACTACCTAATTTCCCCCATTCCACCAATTCAAAAAAGGTTCTACTGGTGGAATGGGTCTCTAATGCATTTTAACCACTCTCAAACCCTTCAAATAGGGTTTCTTGGGCAATCTCAGTAATTCTACTCTAAAAGCCTTCAAACTAAATGAAATTCAGTAAAACCAATTTCAAAATGACAGACTCAAAGGCCCATCAACTCAAAGCACTTCCCAACCAATTTCAAGCTGTATGGAACCGTACAGGTCTGTAGAACAATAAAGAAAGTCTAAAAACACAAGAGATTGAATGCTTGATTCTTCAAAACTTCAAATTACAACCTTCAAAGCCATGCCTCAAATTTTTGTGAGGCCAATTTATGCTTGCCCAAACAAAAACAAACGGTCCATAACTGACTTTTGAACTTGTGAGTCTTCAACTTCCAAATGTGACCAAAAAGTGTAATGTTGCAATGCAAATTTTTGACAATATTTGTAAAATATGACAATATGAACTCAAACCGACCAAACATGACTCCATACATTGTAAATGGTCTATTGTGACCTTATTTGATGACATTAGACTCAATGACACCAAAAACTTGTCCTAAAACCATATTTACACAAAATGACATGTTGCCCCTGCACCATACACCCGGACTGAAAAAGAGCTCAAGTCCCTTTGAGGACTGTGTTATGCTAAAAACCATTTTTCATATTAGCATTCAATGCTCTCCAAGTTGCATCTTCATTTGGTGACCCCTTCCAATGAGCCAGGTATTGAAAACATGCACTATCTCTTGCTTTTGACTGACTCCTTCGTTGAAATTGCTCCATCTTCACAAACTGACCTGATGAATGTCTTCGTATCTTTCCCTTATCTGGAACTGATGCTAAAATTGCCTTCATACCTTTAAACATATATTTTCCATTCTTGTCTTGGATTGTCCCCTTCTTAACTTTGGTTGCATACTCAAGCTCACCACGTGGTCCTTCCCTTTCACCTTTACTCACTTCACCTTTTGCCTTCATCTCTATCCTCAAATTCTCTGCCCCTAACATGACTATCTTATCAGCTTCACAATCATTTGTATTGACAAAACTTAACTGCCCACTAACCTCTTTCGCATTCAATGGACAAAGCATTGTTCCTATCATAATCTCATCATGCCTTTCTAACCAATCTTGAGTCTTCACAAGTAATTCATCCTTGACCTTCTCTTCATCTGTTTTTTAACATCAACACATCATCTTTTCTTCCATCTACTGTCATAGCATCTTCAAGTCTTAAAGTGGCTGCAACCTTCTCATACTTTTCTTCCGCAAGCTTTACAAACTCCTTGCCTAGCATAATCACCTTTGCTACCTTATCTTGTCCTTTATCATCCTCTTGCAATGGTGTTAGTGTAAAAGTAGTTCCATCCTTTTCAATGGCATAAGTATTGTGTCTACCATCATAAATTACATGCCTATCAAACTACCATGGTCTTCCAAGCAACAAATGACGACAATCCATAGGCAACACATCATAAAGTATCTTTTCCTTATACCCACCAATATTAAACTCAACCCAAGCTTGCTGATTCACCAAGACATATCGATTCTCATTCAATCAAGACACTTTATAATGTGTTTCATGAGGTACCTTTTCTAACTTAAGTTTATTAACCATCTCTATAGACACCATATTATCAGTGCTTCCAGAGTCTATTACTACTGTGCATAACTTTCCATTGCATTTGCAGGTGGTCTCGAATAGTGCCCTTCTTTGTGTTGATTCTTTCTCTTTGGATGCTTTGAGGAGTGTTCTCCTCACAATCAATGATTTCCCAAATTCTGGAGCGGCAAACTGATTAGGAGAATGAACGCTTTCACAATCATCCTCTTGCACCAATTGTACTCTTTTATCACCACCACTTCAAGTAGAGGCTTATTTCTCTGGACACTTCCATGCTGGATGACCAAATTGATTGCAATGATAACATCTCGCTAAAAATGAACTTGAACCTCTACCTTGTCCAAATCTTCCTCTAAACCCTCTAAAACCACCTCTTTGATCAACATTTTGGTCTTTGTTTTTGCTTGCATCTTCTTGGTCTTCATAGGACTGCCTTGAACCTCTTCCTCTATTAGTGCTACCTTTGCCTCTTCCTTGTCTTTCTTGCCTTCTTTTTAGTTTCTCTTCTACCTTAGTAGCCAACTAAAAACATTCTTCAACTGTCCTAGGCGTAGCCAAACTCAATTCATCTTGAATTTGAAATCTCAAACTAGTCATATACCTTGTATCTTCTCATTTTCATCTTCAACATGACCAACTCTAATGCTTAGCTTGTGAAATTCTTCAATGTAGGCCACGACATCCTTATCGTGCTACCTTAAACTTTGCAACTTCTTAAATGTTTGAATTTCACGATCACTTGGCAAAAATTGGCTCTTGATCTTTGACACCATCCTATCCCATGAACTTATTTTTGCTTTCCTCTTTTTCACTCTTTCCTCTTGAACATAATAACACCATGTAAGAGGACCTTTCAACTTAGTCTTAGCAAACTTTACCTTCTGATCATCATCAACCTCCTTCTACTCAAAGTAATTATCAATTGCATCAACCCAATCCAATGCCTTTTCTGCATCCAACTTTCGATTATACATTGGCACATCTATTTTCTCACCAAAAGCATCTCCTCTAACAACTTTCAAGATTTTCACCATCCCGCTCTCTTTAGCATCCAACTCATCATCTTCGACTCTACCTAGAGGGTTTTCATTCTCACCCTCTTCCTCTTCCTCTTCCTCTTGGTCACTTTTCTCTTCTTTCCTTTGTATCTAATACTGCAAATCTAGCTAAGATTGCTTCTTGGGACTCCAACAACTTTATCTCTTTTGCAAGTACTGCACTACCTTTAGGAGGCATCTTGTCCTTTCAAATTCCAACCCTTATGTTCTTCAACCTTCAATTTTCTCCTTCAAAAGATCTAACACCTATGCTCTGATACCAATTGATGCAGAGTAGGGAGGCAAACTTGAATCAAACACAATTGAATCAGATTCAAACAATCTTTCAATCACAAAAACCTCAATTTGGTCTCTTCCTCACCATCCACCCATATTTCCTTGTAGCATTCCAATGCTAGTTTTTTGGGTATATATTTTAGAGAAGGCCTCAAGCCCACAAACTATTCACCATCTCAAATACCCATTACGCTCTACTTTAACATATCAAATTTCTACATATGCTTGTTTTGAAACATCAACCCCAAAAATTGACTGCTACACTGGACAAAGGCCTAATCAGCTCTATTTTACAAAGTAACTACCACCTAGACACTCTTCCAATTACAAATCTCTATTCAAACCTTCTCCACAGGTCTCAAATATTTTGAATCCACAAATTCCATTGATAGAATCAACCAAAAACTCATCAAAACTCAAATCCCTTACCTAGGCCAATTTAGGCTTGCACATAAGAGGGTTTATTGAATCTTCAACCTCCTACCCTTTTCTCACCTTATCAACACTTTAAACACACCACAATATGTCTACACAAACTTTACGAACCTTCACAAACCGCTGCCCAAGAGTTTTCCTCCAATTCCTAACCTCTATGCCTCAACAATTGCTCCAAAACTAAGGCTTATAACCTAGGGCATCACCATTTCCACTTAAAACCATCATTCCTGCTCTTGAAACCTACCTAATGGCCCCCATTCCACCAATTCACAAAAGGTTCTACTGGTGGAATGGGTCTCTAATGCATTTTAACCACTCTCAAACTCTTCAAAGAGGGTTTCCCAGGCAGTTTCAGTAATTCTACTCTAAAAGCCTTCAAACTAAATGAAATTTAGTAAAACCAATTGCAAAATGACATAGACTCAGAGGCCCATCAACCCAAAGCACCACCGAACCAATTTCAAGTTGTACGGAACCGTACAGGTCTGTAGAACATCAAAGAAAGTTTGAAAACACAAGAAATTGGGTGCTTGATTCTTCAAAACATCAAATTACAATCTTCAGAACCATGCCTCGAAGTTTTGTGAGGCCAATATAACCCCTCCCAAACAAAAACAAACAGTCTATAACTGACTTTTGAACTCATGACTCTTCAACTTCCAAATGTGACCACAAAGTAATGTTGCAATGCAACTTTTTGATAATATTTGCAAAATATGACAATATGAACTCAAATCGACCAAACATGACTCCATACATTGTAAATGGTCTATTGTGACCTTATTTGATGACATTAGACTCAATAACACCAAAAAAAATTCGTACAACCATATTTACACAAAATGACATGGTGTCCCTGCACTACAAAGGGAATACTAGAAAAGAAGAGAAAATATCTACTCATGCATCTAAAAAATATGTAGAATCCATTAATGAATTGAGAAGGAAGTCATTGTGCTTCAACTATTAGGAACCATGGGCACTTGATTATCACTGTCCAGGGAAGGAAAAAAATGATAACATTGAGGCTGCCTTCGATGCTGACCTTGAAACATAATATCTCGATTGAATTTAGTCCATCAGTAACTAGTTGGGTTCCTAATAGCTTAGGTCCACCTATTCCAAGCTCCATTATCTTTAGATCTATACTCTTACCAAGGGAAGAACCACAGTTGGATGGAGAAGAATAACAATGCCTAACCCCAGAGATGATGAATATCTATTGCAAGAAACATCACAATATCAATCCAAGATTCTTTTTGGATATGTCCCTTAGGGATTATTGTGATTTCAAGATGAGGGACACACCAAGAAATGGAGGAAGAAAAAACCCCAATATCAAGCTCCTAGAGAATTCCATAGTTGAGTTGGAAAATTAACCATTCCTAAGTATAATGAGTTGAACAAATGTTCAACTCGAGCATGGTTACAAAAGATTAACACCTATTTTTTGTTGAACCCAATGATCAAAGATAAGGTTATCAAATTTTCCATCCTTCACCTAGAAGGGGTGGATCATGAGTGGTGATATAATAAGATAATCAATCAGGCACACAACTCTATCACCACCTTATAAGAGTTCAAGAAGAAATTATTGGATAGATTTGAAATGAAGGATCCATAAATTCATTTGAGAGAGCTAGTCCAATCGAAACATCATGGATCAATAAATGACTATGTAATTGAATTTCAAAGGTTAGTAGTAATGGTACTAGATGTTTCAAACAAGATAACCATAGTTCTTTTCATGAAAGGGTTAGACAAACTCCTCAAGGGCTTAGTGAGAACCTTTAATCCATCAGCTCTGCAAGATGCATAAATAAGGAGGCCCCAGATCTAGAATCTTTGGCACCAAGGAACAAATCCATTGCAAGAGGACCTCCTTTCAATCAAAACAAAGGGAATATTAGAACAGAAGGGAAAATATATACTCCTCCACTTGAAAATGAAATGGACTCCAAAAATTAATTGAGAAGGAATTCATTGTGATTCAATTGCTGTGAGCCATGGGTACCTTGTCATCATTTCCTAAAGAAGGGACAAATCCATTACATTGAGGTTTCCTCTAATGAAAAGCCTCAAATAGAAGATCATGAACCAATAACCATGAAAGAAGAACTTGAAATTGAAATAATGGGAGGAACAAACAACAATATTTTGGTTGTACTTTCAAGAGCTCTAAATTTCTACACTCTTAAAGTTAATGGGGTCTTTATTGGGACACCCCATCACTATTCTTATAGATAGTGGGGCCATGCATACTTTTATTAAGGATTGATGAGAAACAGGGGACTTGGGATAGAGGAGTTTAGTGTTTTTAGTGTCATTCTTCTAAATGGATATACCATTCCTTGCACATAAAGTGAGATGTAACTTGGTATTACCTTAGGGGAGCACTAAATACATAAATAATTCTATGTGGTTAACTTGGGAGAAACCAATATGGTGTTAGGTGTGCAATGGCTACACTCCCTTCGTAAATTTACTCAAAACTACCAATCAATGGGACTCAAGTTTACGTCAAACAATAAGGACACAATGCTTAGAGGGATTTCTAATGGGACACTTAGGATCATCACTAAAAAGAGGATAAAGCAATCTTTTGATAAGGACCAAATTGTATGGGCTTTAAATTGCCTCATCAACTCCCAAAAGAGACTCATATCTAGTAGACATTTAAACAATTCTAAAGAAAAATAGTAAGATCTTCAATGATACAACCTTGAGGCTTCCACTAAACCATGGTTTTTAGCACAATATAGAGTTGGAGACAAGGGATAAGCGTGCCATTACTACCTCTTATAGACATCGACAAATGCACAAAGAAGAAACAAAAGAGGCAATCAAAGATTTGTTAGCAACAAGACACATTAGACTAAGCTCTGCTCCAACATCTTCGTTAGTATTCTTGGTGAAGTAAAGGATGATATTATGAGGACGTGCATTAATTACAAGGCATTGGAGAAGAGAAATATCAAGAATAGGTATCCAATTCCTTGAATTGAAGAACTAAATGATGAATTCCATGAATCTGTATATTTTTATAAAATTGATTTTAAATTTAGTTGTCACCAAATTCAATTTTGCAAGGAAGCTATAGCATAAATATATTTCCATTTTCATTGCAAACACTTTGAAATCCTAGTCATGTCATTTAATCTTACGATTGCTCCCGTCATCTTTTAATCATGCATGAATCAAATATTTAATAAACAACTCAAAAAAATGTTTTAGTATTTTTTATGATATCTTGATATATAGTAAGAATGGAGGAACATTTGAGACACATGGATGAGGTACTTGGTATTTTTGAGCAACAATTCTTTTATGCTAAAGAATCTAAATGTGATTTTGGATTGATTGAAATTATGTACTTAAGACATGTTATAAGTGCTCAAGGAGTTCATGGGAATTTTGGGTCTTTGTAGGTACTATAGAAGATCTAGGTTATCATTAGTTGGCTAGTTCCTTAGACACTCATATGGTTAATGGGATTTTTGGGTCTTTTTAGATACTATAGAAGATTTGTTTGTGGATTCTGGTAGTTGGATGCCTCATTGATTGATATAATAAAAAAGGAGCATTCTCTTGGAACAATGAAGCACAAAGTGTATTTAAGTAGTTCAAAGAGATAATGAGACCTTTATCTATACTTGCAATACCATATTTATCACTTCCTTTCATGCTTGAATGTGATGAATCCAAAGAAGGAATTGAAGTGGTTCTAATATAAAACAATCAAGCCATAACTTTTGAGAGCCAAAATCCAAAGGAACTAGAAAGACGATTTTCTATTTATGATAAAGAAAAGCTTTCCATCATGCAAACCTTGGAATTTTTTTGGCAATCCCTAGTGTATGGAAAGTTCATGGTGAAGATGGATCTTAAGAGTAAAAACTATTTCTAAATTAGTGAGACCTTAATGACTGCCAACAAAAATGTGTAAGTAAAATCCAAGCATAAACAATTTTGAAATTGAATATCTCAAAGGGAAAAATAATCTAGTGGTTGGTTAACCTTCTAGGATGCCAAACATGTGCTCCATTTATGAGATTTATAATAATTGGAAGGAGTTTTTGAGAGTTGAATATGCCAAAAATATTTTTTCCAATGACATTTTTGACAAAAAAAATCAGTGATGAAAGGTACAAGGTAGTTGATGGACTTTTCAAGTATAAGGGATGAATCTTTTTGACTCCTTAATGAAAGTTAAAAAATAAAATCCTAGAAGTAGTTCATTGTTCTCCATTAAGAAAGCATCTAGGATTTTGCAAGACATATAGGCATATTAGAGAAAGGTATTCCTGGAAAGGCATGAAGGAAGATGTGCTCAAGGATGTATGTGAATGTTTTAATTTCCAATAGAAACAGTTAGAGAAAATGTTTCCAATTAGTTTGCTTTAGCTTTTACCTATTTCTAAATAAAAATGGAAGAATATATCTATGGAATTTATCATATGAATTCCAAAGGCACTAGGTAAGGATTATATTTATGTGGTGGTGGAAAGGTTAAAGAAAATGTACATTTCTTCCCTATCGTATTTGATTATAAGAGACTGCGAGTGACAAATTTGTTCTTCAGAAAAAAATTAAAAAAAATTAGACTCCACGGGTTGCCAAAATCAATTGTAAGTGATCATGCCAATAAATTATTGTCTATTTTGGCATGAATTGTTTTGAAGTGGGTACTTCATTCACTTCAAGCGCAACCTACCACCCAGAAATATGTCTAAATGAAAATAGTTAACAAATGGGTAGAAGGATATTTAAGGAATTATGTTTGAGGATAGAAAAAGGCGTGGGTCAAATTACTCTACTTGGGGGAATCTTGCTACAGTACAAAACACAATATGTCTATTGATATGTCTTCTTTCAAGGCCTTATATGGATATGATAACCCAACTTATGTTGATTTTGTCATTTCATATAGCAAGTTTCCAAGGCAAAAAAATTGATTCAAACAAGCTGAGATGTGATGATCCTTAAGGTGCACTTGCAACATACTCAAAATCAATGCAAACAATATGTCAATCAACAAAGAAATAAGATAAATTTTGAAGTAGGGGACATGGTTTTCCTAATATTGTAGGCTTACAAGTAGTCATCTCTTCAAATAAGTGGAGTGGAAAATATCAAACCACATTTTTATGGACCATAGAAGATTATATGAAGAATTGGAGTTGTGGCATACGATCTAGAATTACTAGAAGGGTGCAAAATCGAGAATTTCTTCCATATATCATGCATCAAGTAGTGATTGGACAACACATTGTATCTTCTATAATTTTACATGCTTTGGATAATGAGGGAAAATTAATTGTTGAGCCTAAAGCAATTATAGACATCAAAGAATGGAAGTTAAGAAGAAAAAGCACTACAAAATACTTAGTAAGATGAAAGAATCTTTCTAAAGAAGATGCTAGATGGGAAGGGATGAAAATCTTTGAGCATCCAATTTTATATTTCTTAGGGTTAAGCGATTCTGGGAAGGGGATTTTTCATGTCCCCATTAAAATATTGTAGGAAAATGAAAGAAAATAATAATAAAAATAAGAAAATAGAAAAGACAAAAAAAGGTATAGTTGCCTCAAATAAGATAAGGACAAAAGTGACCACCTCAAGAAGATAAAAAATCTATTTTTTTTAGAAAAATAATAACAAAAAGTGAAAAGATTCTTTTTCCCTATGGTTGTTAGCCACTATCCTACAAGCATATCTGCATATTTAAACAAGAAATAGGGCACATAAATAGTATTCAACATATTTCTTCTTGAACCCTCCTTTGAGCACTTATTCACTAGTCCTAGGATGAAAACCTTGAGGATTTCTTGAGATACAAGCGTGAAAGCACTTAGGCATCTCACATGGAGGCTAGGGATGAAAATCCTCAACCTTCTATGATCTGAATTATAAATTCGAAAACAATACCTAGTGCACAACTTGTGGTATTGTGAGAGTTTTCAGTAGAACAACAAACTCAAAAAGAGATGTATGTAGCTCCAAAACTACATTATTTACATTCAAAACTGGAATATGTACATTGCAAGAGGAATTCCATTAGTGATCACATTGTTGGGAATTTGAAAATGAGAAAATAAAACACTAAAACATAAAACTTTCAAAAAACTTATATATTTTTCTACCCCAACTTGGCGGGGTCATAACTCCTAGCCTAGTGATCAAAATTTGAACTTGTCTACCTCGTTGGAAAGGTCTCAAAGCGATCTAATTTCAATCCCTTAAATCCAATTCCTATGAAACATTCAATTTAAATGATCAACGACATTTTCGACTCTAAATTCCACATTGAAGACCTCTAAAAACACGATTTACTAAAATGTAAGAAAATTGAAAAATTTGAATTTTTGGTATTTTTCATTTCTGCTTGAGATAACACCTTTGGATGACCCCTAGACTATTTTGGAGCATTCTAGTTGAAGGTTCTAGTTTAAGAATTGAAAAGAGCTTAAAGATTTTAGAATTGTGTAGTTTAGCAATTTTAGTGTTGTCCTAGTTAGCAGTCAACATCAATAGTTACCTAGTCCTAGCATGGCAAATATTGTTAGCAATTAAATCCAACACTTTCTTAGTTTCAATACAATAGTTCAACTACAATTAACTTTAGTGCCTTAGTATAGAAATTTAGTTATATTTAGTTTTAGTATCTTCCACACAAAATTACTACAAGAAAGGAATTCTTGGATGTGATGGGTGAGACTATAGTCTACAACTCAAACAATTACATTTGTAGGTTTTATAATCCTTTTCATATGAAGACCTCCACTAGACTGTAGCAACAAGTTTTTCCTAAAATTGTAGCCCAACTTCATAACAAAATGTTATGGCATAAAATTGCACCCTAGTGAAATTTCCCATAACACCACCCTTACTTTAGATTTATAAAATTGATAATGCTAAATCCCACCGCTCTAAGCATTTGTTCCCATCCGTACCTTGTCTTTTTATGTCGATGGAGGGAATTTTGACTAGGATACTTCCACACCGTGCGAACGTCTGCGCACTATGTGAATGTCCTTGATAGATTCCTGGGTCAGTAGAGGTTGGGACGTTACATTTCTTGTCATTTGTGAAGTGTAATGCCCCTTGTGATTGCAGAGCTGCCCCAAAATGGATCTCCTGCCTCCAAACCTCCATTTTGAAACTATAATTCTATTCCATTCAAGTCTAATCTTCATTCTTGCTATTGTACTCACTTCATTCTCACTTCTTCCGCTTCATTCTTGCTCTATCACTCTTCCAATCTCTCTACACCATTATTCTTGTAGGTTTCAAGCTATTGGCACTACACTCTTGCATGATTGTCTTGTGTTCTCAAAGCTCTCATCCTTCCTCTTGGCTTCTCCAAGCTTTTAGTAGAGAGGATAATCTTTATATCATCACATTATTGTTTTTATAGTTAACATATTGATTGTCTTTGTATTTCCATACGTCCTACCTATTTCTTTCTTTATCATTATTTCTACATTGTGGTCTATTTAGCTATCTGAGGAGGTGGAAACACAAAAGTAAGGGTTTGACTAAGGCAAGCCCTAAAAAGAAGCCCCAACATTTTCTTGTTTCTGTGTGTGTAGGATCTCGTTCATGTGGAGCTTGCGGGAGGATGAACTTATCGTGAGTTGGATATCTCTTCCCTCCTACTTGTAATTTCGCTTCTAATTACTTTATCTTTCATTTAAAGTATTCTTCTTGTTGTACTTGTTTATCTTTTTTACTCTTTTCTAGAATTCTATTATTTCTTGTTAAATTGTCAAATTCCAATATTCGGGTTGTTAGCAAACCTTGAGAATTTTGGTCATAAACTCTGCTTTCCATCCATATGAGATGCGAGTATGTCCTTGAGATGACAACACACTGCATTATCGCTCGTCTCTTGCATTGTTGTCCTCTGGCCAAGAGCCAACCGATCTGTTCCCTGAAACCTCCATGGTCTATTCACCTGATTCCAAAATTCCTCCATCTCAAAAAACCAAAAACATAGATTGGACTTTCCTTCATTTGCCATCCCGTCTTTTGAGCTCCATCATTGAGGTGACCGAGGGAAATTCACTACCTTTAGACCCTGTTTGTCTTGGGACTTAGGAGTAGCGAATCCCCTCGTTCACATTTTTGGTGAACTCAACATGAACTGTCCTTCTCTCTTCGTCCTTCTTTCAATTTTTTTCTCAAGTGATTAGGACACGTTGTTGATAGTTTGTTGTGATGCTCTTCATGAGCTTTATGACCCAGTCAACTACCTTTGGCCACTTTGTTAGAAGTTATCAAAATGTAGACATGGGATCTAGGAGGTTTAGTCCTACCCGTTTTGGTCCGACTTTCAAAGAGTTCCCTAAAGGACTCACTGTTGAATATACCCCGCTTGTTAATGAAGATGCAACTCATGTTCCTACCCATCCCGCCTCATCCTTAAGCTCCACATCTTCCTTGGAAGATGAAGCTACTTTTAGATTTCATACAAAGTAGATTTACTCCTTGGAGCTAAGACTCGAAGACCTTACGCTGTTCTTGGTGAAAGATGATGTCTTTGCCTAAGTAGCTCCCGTCGTTGAAAATTTAAGGACTATGTTAACCAAAGATCAGAGAGGCTTAGAGATTCTCTGTAGCATACTGACCCTTGTAGAGACTAATATCCCATCCTACACCTCCATCTTGAGTTCTACTTAAGATGTTGGATTGAAGATCGATGGACAATAACTAGATATCTCAATGCCTAAGGTGTTTATGTGCATGGTTGACATAGGTCCCTCTACTAATACCAACATCATGCCTAAGAAGGATCATACAATTAAAGTAAATAAGGTACCTTTAGGCTTTAGTTATTCCACACCTAAAGTTCAAGGCATGCCTACTTCTAGTGTTGATGTTGGTGCCTCTTTTGGTGTCGGTGTCTCTGGTGGCATTGGTGCTAAGGGCTCTATCAGTGTGGGTGCTAGTGGTCATGCTAGTAGTTTGGTTGGTCATACCTCGTCTACTCATCCTGTCCTCAATGCTATTTTACAGAATATGGGACACATGTAGAATCAACTAGCGAAGTTGGCCAGCTCCTCCTCCGAGCCTATGTTTAACCTTTTTCCCATCGTAGTTGTCTTTCTATTTTCATTCTAAACACTCCTATCCCTTAGGGAGTGGAGCATCTAAAATTCAAAAGTACAATGGTTGTGAGGATCTGTGGACGCAAGTCTCATCCTTCAATGCCATGTGAACTAATTTTTTCCATAATGATGCACTTTTGGCAAAGCTATTCTCGCCTGATGTAAAAAGGGAACCCATGAGAAGCTAACTAATTTCATAGCTCGGTATCACGCCATATTTGCTCAAATTTCTTATCCTCTGCCTAATTTTGATGTTTAAAAAGTGCTTATCAAGAACGTGTTGCCTTTGCTGTAAGAAAAATATATTTTGATGAAATATCCTTCTTTTGTGCATTTGTGTGCTACCTTGCGAGAGTACCATCAAGTGGTTGTCTAGTACAGGGACTCATCCTAATGCTCCCATCAGGATGACCAGTCAGTCATGTCAGTCTCTAGTAAGAACAAGGATGTGGCAAATATGGTCTCGGTTCCAACAAATAAAAATGCTACAAGACATTAGACAACATTTACGAAATTGTCAAAATCCTATAATAACGTCCTGCAAAAATTATTGAAAGATAAAGTAATAACTTTTCTAGAGATTTGACCACTACTCAAGCTATATCCTCAATGGTACGACTCCCAAAAGATCTGTCAATACCATCGAGTCGCTAGACATGACATCGAAAGGTGTGTTCACCTACGTCATGTGATTTAGGACCACATCGATGATAGGACTATTTGCCTTGATGGTAGAAAACAAACTCTAACAAATCTGTAGAGGATTCAAATAGCTAGCTACAAATATACACAAATCCTTTCCCATCGCAGTTTGCTAATTTGGTTACTCCATCGTCTTCTGATTTCACCCTATCTAAATATGTGAATGTAGTCTCATTCACTCATATTCCTCCTAAAGAGCATGTGAATGTTGTCCTTGACATTTCATTCACTTCACATTATCTGCCCTTGAACAAGGATCTCTCTTTGCTTTATGTTCCCGCTCATATCGATGGTAACGTCATAATGGGTGTTAGAGTCGTGTGAACGTTGTTATAGAGGAGATCTTGTTTATAAACAATTTACATAAGGAGAAATATGTTGAGTCACATGCTACCTGTCACACACACGATGGGCTTACTATTGCACCTATGGGCACTATTTCTTTGTTGGTTCTGGTATGACCTAAGGTTGTTAAAGTCCTATTTGTTGTGATTCCAGAGTTTGACTTATTCAGAGCAAGGCTAGGCGTTCCATGGCTAGGCTCCATGAATGTAGTCACTTTTGTTATCCACAAATGTTTGAAGTTTCCACATGAGGGTATTGTGCAAGTTGTCTGAGATACTGGATACAAGCCACTGGTAGCACATGGGGGTTTCTCCCTTGACCATTTTTGGCCCCCCCTAGTCGGACCGCTACCTCCTAGGGAGATATTTTGCATAGAGCTTATTCCAGTATTTTGCATAGAGCTTATTCCAGATACAAGATCGGGGGCTTGACAACGAAGGGTGATTTCCCCCCATCTCCTTATGCTATTTCTCTGAAGGCTTTCTTGTGTGTGCAACAACATGCTTCATATTTTTCCCCTCCAAATGGGAAGGGCAAGCTTGCTCTTGCCCTCAAGCCTTTCCCTTCTAGTTATTCTTTTGTACCTTCAACTTTCTCTTCCCAGCCTTTAGTGACATCTTCTGTTCCTGTTACTATGCCTAACACAGGAAAAGGAAAAAGTGCCCATGTTGCAGAAGTCAAAGCCCCAAGTTTTTCAACTTCTTGTTTTGCCCACGGTGCCCCAACCCACCCTATATGGCAAGGGGAAGCATTCCCATGGAGTTGTTCCTTCATTTCAACCTCTGTCACCTCCGCCTATTCCTCCAACTATTCTCAAAGCAGGGAAAGGAAAGAGGCCCGTCACTGAAACACTTCTAGTATTGTGGTAGAGCAGGAGCCATCAGTCTCTTCTCAAGCCACACCTTCTAGTGCCCACAACCAATGTAACCGACTTGCACGTGAACGTAAGTGTCGATGAAAGGCTCTGGCTAAGGAGCACATTACTTTGCAGAAGAGCAAGGAGCCTTTTTTTTGTGTTTGCTCCTTCGGTTTCAATTCCTTCTACTTCTATCTTTTCTTCTGCCTTACTTTCCATCACCTTAGTTCTTCTTCCAACTTCATTGATGGATCCCGATTAACCTCACCCCAAAAGGGTGTAGGTGTTCATCGCTCCCTCGATAGAGCCTCCCTTTCTTACCTCTCATCCTGATATTACTCCTTTCTCCCAACCCTTAGACATGCCTCACACAAAGGTGGTGTCCTTTGTGGCTCTGTATCCTTCTTCCACTTCATCTGTGGGGATTTTGCATTCTCCGATGAAGTGCAAGTTTGAGGATGACCTCTCCTCGAGCGATGGTCGTAAGAAATTTTCATCCTCTTGAGTCTTGTTTTGCTTTGGCCTGCACCATCCTTGTGATGGAGGCAGCCCCCGTGTCCCCGAAGTTTGTCACTACCCCTTTTCCTGAGGTTGGAAATGACTCTCTGGTCTCTTATCCTCCTCCCTCTTAGTTGACACATGGCACTCTTGAAAAGTGCATGTTCAACTCGTTGGAGGACATCCCGACTCTGTCCTCAATGTTTGCAAGGTTGATGACCTTGGTCTCACAAGAACTTGGTGAAGAGGACCTTGAGGGGTCTTCTTCCTTAGCTCTTGTTGTAGGCGAGTTGGTGGGTAATGCCCTTTGTTATCCCTCCCCTCTAGTCTCGCCCTCCCTCCCCTTACAATGATCTAGATTGGGAGCAAGACGACCTGTTGGTGGATTCAAATTAGAGCAATACCCTCTTCTACATCTTTAGTTAGTTTTGTGGGATTGCTTGTGTTCCCCCATACTTGTTTGTATATGTTTGTGCTTCGCCTGGAGGACCCTTGCTACCCTTGTAGGTGCTTGGATACAAGAGATAAACTCTATTATAACATTCTTCTATATGTCCTATCATTCTTCCATATGTTGTAATCTTGAATTTCCATGTTGGGGACAATGCAAAGTGTCGGGAAATTTAGACCTCTTCCATGTTGACCCGATTTTTATTTTTTCTATGTCTTCATGAGCTATTCTTCATGTTCTAATACATTTGGGGGGTGATGATGGTCCATACATATATTAGATTATATCTATATATCTACATCTATGAGCAGTTTTGACCCCTAATAATTAGATCTCCTTGTGCTCTTGACTTCTTTATCTCTTCTTTTCTGCTTCATGATGTTGTGGTTTCCATGTGTTATCGCTCATGTGTGTGACAACATTCCATGAATACATCTCACCATGTATCTCATGCCATGTCTTTTGTATTTCTTCTCTCTCCTTAGAATGACATGTGCTCCTTAGAATCTCTGACTTGGTTCTCTACTAGGATAAAGCCCATGATAAAAAGGGGGAGCATGGAAAATTTGACAAACTTTGGCACGACCCTTATCAGATTGCAAAGATTCTGGGAGATAATGCCTTCCGTTTGAAAACCCTCACTGGAGGAAATATCCCACTGCTTGTCAATGGGCAGTATTTGAAGCATTATTTCCAATCTTGAGTTGTTCTCAGCTCTCTCCTTGTACATAAGTAGATTAGGTTTCCTTTTTGCTATTTTTTTGCTGCCTTGGTTAGAGTAGGGTTTCTTTTCTTTTTGCCTTGCTTGCTTGCTGCTTTTGGTTTTTCTCTACTTGTCTGTTGCTCCAGTCTGCTTGGGTTGGTTTTCCCTGCTGCTTTTCTTTGTGGGGTTGTCCTACTTTCTCCTGGGCTTGTTGCATTTGTACAACTGCATGCTTATCTTGGTCTGCTCTGGGATTTCTTCTACAAAATCTTATCATCTTCTCAGAGTCATTCAAACTAGTAGATTTCCTTCATCTGATGTTGCATGGGCTGGGAGTTAGTGTCACTTGACTAAGTTAAATTCTAGAATGTATTTGGGTCTTATATCTTCACACAAATCTTAAGAATTCCAAGGTTGCATATGGCGTTTAGGAGGTCTGAAAAATCTTAAATTCTGCTCCAGTGCTGCTGTGGTTCTCATCCTTGAGTGTGGGATTCATTGCCTGCAAGGTGAAAAGTAAAGCTTTAAAAGCAAATCTCAAAAGAGAATATCAAAGGAAAAGAAAAGAAAATATTAAAAATAAAAATGTTCACCTTTTCAAGGGTATCCTAGTATCTCTACCGGGGCTATGGGCGCTTGGTTGGCAACAGAGCTATGCTAGGGAGGGCCATAGTGATAACCTCACCGGGGCTATGGACGCCTGACTGGCAGTGAGGCTCTATCCAGGTTGCTTTTGGAGTTAGGATCCTTAGGTAGCCCTGTCAGACTGAGTTTGGTCCCTATTGCAACTTAGGAAAGGGAAATGAATGCATATGCACACACTTTGACCCTGGTACAGGAAAGGTTTGCTTGCTTGTGATTTCTGAAACCTTGTCTATTTGTAACCTGATTCTTGGAGTGAAACCAGAGATTCTGAGTTCTTGATGCTAGTTTGTCATCGAAATGCTCTGGAGCGTTTCCCCAACGGAGTTGCCATTTGTTGTGCATTTTTGCACACATGCCCCACTGAAAAAGGGGACCCTCTCTTGGCCTACCCTTTTGGCTCGTTTCTGTGGCTTGCCCCCTCTTTTGAGCTTATCTTTGAAAATCTTGGGGTTTTGGTCTTTGGTGGTGCTTGCCTTGGTTGTGGGTGCCTTTGTGTTGAGTTCCTGGTGGTTTTGGAGTCCTGCGGATGTTCTCTTTGGGGTGGTCTTCTTTTGCCTTCTGTTTTCTCCCTTGGTGTTTTTTGTTTGGGTCCTAAGGGTTGGTTTTCCTTTGTTTGCCTTATTCCTTTTGTTCTGCTAAAGGCGGAACCGGGATGGGACTTACCTTTGAACTTTCACAAAGTTCTCGATTATGTTCTCGTTCCCATTCTGACTCCGCTTCCCACTCTTTTGCTTTCTTCTTTGTTTGTTTGTTTTGTCCTAAGGGTCACTTTCCTCCCTTAGGTTTTCTTTGCTTCGGCTTTTCTTTCGTTTTGTCGAAGGCGGGACTGGGATGGAGCTGAACTTTGAACTTTCACAAAGTTCACGGTTCGGTTTTCATTCCCATTCTGGCTCCACCTCCCGCATTCTTGTTTTTCCCGTTGTTTTGTTTGTCTTCGGCCTTCGGGTTGGTTTTCCTCCCTTAGGTTTTCTTCGCTTCACTTTTTCCTTCGTTTTTCGGAGGCGGAACCGGGATGGAACTTAACTTTGAACTTTGGCAAAGTTCACGGTTTGGTTTCCGTTCCCGTTCTGGCTCCGCTTCTCGCTTCCGCGTCTTTGTCGTCTCATTGTGTTTCGCCTTTGGGTTGGCTTCTTTCCCTTTGGTCTTCTTTGGTCTTCCTTTCTTTTGCCAGAACCGGGACTGGGATGGAACCTAACTTTGAACTTTCATAAAGTTCACTGTTCGGTTCTCGTTCCCGTTCCGTTTTTGCCTCCGCCTGTTTTCTTTCTATTCCCATTTGGTTCCACCTCTGCTTGTTTTCCTCTCCGTTCATGTTCTTGTTTTATCTCCGCCTCCGCCTATTTTTGGTTCCGCTTCCACCTAGGTTTGTGCGTGATTCTCTTGCCTTGGGAACTCTAATGGATCAACTTGGATTTTGATGATGGATTGAGCATTAATGGTGGCCTGTTTGAATGCAGGTTGGATCGAGCTGGGGAAGAGTGGGTGTACTTTAATGATTTGGTGAGATCTGCGGGTGCGGTCGTGTGTTTTGCGGCTACTGTCAGACGAAACCCATCCCTGCATACAAGGTCGATTTTTTTGGTGGCCATTAATGGCGGGCAAACGTGACATGGTGGACTCAACCTGGTGTGGCTCGATCTGAGTCATTCGTTTTCCTAGCTCGAATCTAATCGGTGGCTCGTTTTTCATGCTGGTGTTTCATGCGCGTTGTCATTCAAGCGGGTGGAGCATTAATGGTGGGCGTGGTTTGAGGTGCCTTACTCTGACTTTGTGCGATCCTAGATCAATCTGAAGGGGCTCTTGTTGCATTAATTGTTGGACGGTGAGTTATTACTGGTTGTCGGGGCCAATTTGGTTGGTGGTCGAGCTTCTTTGTAACCCTAGCTCTGGTTCACGCGGGCATGTTTCTATAAGTATGGCCTTTGGCCTCATTGGTTCAGTTCGGATTGGCAGACTAAGTCAGAAGACTTGTAAACAATAGATTTAGCAATAGAGTAGCATGTTAGAAGACTAGAAGTTAGTCTTACATTTCAAGCAAGTGCTGTAACAGACTGGAATTATTGCAAATGTGATGATTTAATACAAAGTGCAGACATTGTGTTATGATTGGTGCCTCCTCTTGCATTGAATAATCTTGCATGGTTCTTGTTCTATATTTTAAATCGGTTGGAAATGTTTGGATATATCTTAGGTTTAGTTAGTAATGTTTGTGATTTAATGCTTGGAGTGTTGTAGCAATCCCTGGTTCATACTTTCGGCAACCTCTTGATTGTGGGAATGTTGTGCAAGGTCAACTTGTACCTCATATTCATGTGCTTAGTTCGACTGTAGATATTCATTCAGTCTTATTGAATGAATGCCCACAATCTGAAAATCTCTAACACCTTAGAAGATTGCACTATTTTTTGTAAGATTGCAGGTATAGCCTGAGTCGACCAGAAACTAGTTTAAGGGATTGGTCCATTCCAAGTATTTCATCATTTGCATGGTCAATCTTAGAAGTAGTGTTAACATTAGGAATTCTGAAACCCTCATCTTTTGCTGTTTATTTTATTATTTGGTTAGAACTAGAAATTAAAGCATCACCATATCTTAAAATTTGATGAGTTTAGAGCTTCCAACATTTGTGTGTAAGACCCCTTGTGATTACCAACATTTTCACATTTTATCACTAAGTTTGTTCTACTTTATTGTCATGACCTAACACCCGTGAGACCTTGGGGTTATCTCTTTGTTCATAGAGACCAAACTTTCAAGAGAGATAGGATAAATTTTATTCTATTTGAGTTGTTGTTGTGTAGAAATACCAAATAACAGGTATATTCTCTTCAATCTCTTTCTACTTTATCTTGCACATGCTTGCTAAAGTGGGGGAAAATTGCTATGGCATAAAATTGCACCGTAGTGTAATTTCCCATACCTCCAAGCTTACTTTAGCCTTATAAAATTGATAATTCTAAATCCAGCTGCTTTGAGCCTTTTGTCCCATCCATGCCTTGTCGTTTTCTATCGGTGGAGGGAATTTTGTCTAGGACACTTCAATGTTGCGTAGATGTCCATGCACCACGCGAACGTCCTTGAAAGATTCACAGGTCAGTGGACATTGGGACATTACTTTGCTTGTTGAATTGGTGAAGCGTAACACTCCGTGTGACTGCAGACCTACCCAAAAATGATTCTTTTGGCTCCAAACCGCCATTTTGAACCTATAATTCTATTCCATTCAACTCTAATCTTCATTCTTACCATTTTACTCACTTCTTCCACTTGATTATTGCTCTATCACTCTTCCATTATCTCTACACCATTATTCTTGTAGGTTTCAAGCTATTGACATTACACTCTTGCACGATCATCTTGCGTTCTTGAAGCTCTCATCCTTCCTCTGAAATTCTCCAAGCTTGTAGTAGGGAGGGTAATATTTATTTCATCGCATTATCATCTTTATAGTTACCATATTGATTGTCTTTTTATTTCCATACATTTTATCTATTACTTTCTTTATTGTTATTTCAACATTGTGGTCTATTTGGCTATTCATAGAGGTGGAAACACCAAAGCGGGGGTTTGAATAAGGTAAGTCCCAAAAGGCAGCCCCAACATTTTCTTGTTTGTGTGTGCAGGATCTCATTCGTGTGGAGCTTGTGCAAGGCTGGACCTATCATGAGTTGGATATCTCTTCCCTCCTACTTGTTATTTCACTTCTAGTTAGTTTATCTTTCATTTAAATTATTCTTCTTGTTGTACTTTTTAATCTTTTCTATGCATTTCTAGCATTCTATTATTTCATGTTAAACTATTGGATTCCAGTATTCGAGTTGTTAGCAAGCCTTGAGCTTTTTGGTCACAAACTTTGCTTTTCGTTCATATGAGACGCCAGTGCGTCCTTGAGACGATAACACATTGCACTATCATACATCTCCCACACTGTCGTCTTTTGGTCAAGAGCCAGTTAGTCTATTTCCTGAAGCCTCCTGGTCTGTTCACCTGATTCCTAAAGTCCTCCATCCCAAAAACCCAAAAAATAGATTAGAATTTCCTTCATTTTCCATCCCACCTTTTGAGCTCTGTCATTGAGCCGACTAAGGGCAATTCACTCCCTTTAGACCTTGCTTGTCTTGGGACCTGGGAGTAGCTAATCGCCTTCTTCACACAAACAATTCATTCTATTGTAATAACAATGGTAGATTTTATGAAGAGTTGGTAGATCACATGTTTTTGCATTGTTTGTATGCTACTGAGGTTTGGGACCTAGCTTTCCAAAAGTTGGTCACTCACTGGACTCTAAATACGGATTTAAAATCCTTTATTGAAGGTTGGAATGGTCCCTTTCAACACCCCCTCCCCATGGAAATCTGGAGGAAAACTCCCCCCATCATCTGCTAGTGCCTTGGAAAGAAAGAAATAATTGGATCTTCAGAGACACTAAGAGTAGCCCCAAGGAAGTCTTTGGCATTGGGTCAAGAATTATTTCTAAAAGTATCTCCCCATACAAATTGAAACCACCGAATAAAGCCCCTCTTGATTGGGAGATTAAAATGGAAAATTCTTGGAACTTTAAACTTGAACCAACTCCTTTGATAATTCTACATCCCTAGCTAGGGAAAACACTATTTGGAATCCTCCGGATTTGGATTGGTTTAAACTAAATTTTGACGGTGTGGCCAAGGGTAACCCTGGTTTGGCCAACATTGGGGGTGTCATCAGGGATAGTAAGGGAAAATTGGTTGTTGGGTTTGTTGGAGGAATTGGTATTCATTCTTCTATGGCGGCTAAGTCACAGGTGCTACTCAAGGGCATCGAGATTGCTATCACTCTAGTTATAAAAAATTTACATATTGAAGGGGACTCAAAGACTATGATTGACTCAGTTAATCATGGTCAGTTGCTTGGTTGAAATATTAGGGATATCCTACTTGACATAAATTTATTAGTTTCAAAATTGGAAAGGAAATACTTGGCTCACACCTATAGGGAAGCCAACCAGGTGGCCGATAGTTTGGCCAACTTGGGTTCCACTTGGAGTTTATGCAAGTGTTGGAAGAGGCTCGAGGCGCTACCGACTACTATACAAGGATTAATCCTTGCAGAGCAAAGGAATATATCGCTCAATGATGGTTAATAATGCTAATTTTTATGGGTACAGGTGGCTCCACTTGACGGGTCCTTAGATGATGTGGAGTTGGTCAGGTGAGGTGGCGAGGTTAAAGTGGGGTGCTGCATGGCTATATTATTTCATTACTACGTATGGTGGGGTCCTCAGCCTTTACGGGTTGTCTTTTCAAATGTACTACACATCTTATCAAATCTCCTGGGATGTGTGTAATGTGATGTTCATCACCAGTTTATTTAATAATTGCAATTTAAGATATCTTATGATTTGCATAAGATCTTTTGAGATGTACTTAAAAAATTTAAATCTTCCCCCCACGACTAAATGGCGTGGGGAAATGTGTAACTTCAAAAAGACCTTTGGCAAAATGGATATTAATTATCATTCGCGTTAACTTATCGTTCTTAAGTGATGATTATAGCCTTGCAGAGCTAGCCTCATTGGGAATGATTGCTAAAGCGTGTAAAATTCAAATTGCTTTTATTACGCTTTATTATCCTGGATGGTGGAGTAATGATAGTTTAAAAAAGGGTAAATTCATCGACGGGCAGTCAACTTTTTGGCTAACATTGTTTCTCTAGGCCAATTCCTATGTGTTGTGGGCCACGATGGGAGGTGATAGGGTGAGGACCAAGCCAGATAACTGTGAGGAGTTTCACAAGGACCCCATAGCTTGGCAAATTTGTAAGGAAAGAGGTTTGGCACCAGTTTTGGAGAATCTAGTGGGCCACGATGAGAGATTGCCAACCCAATTTTGTTGGTTCGTGGAAGGATATGCGGGTCACCATGGGTGGCATCTCATTTGAGGTGGATGAGGAAGTAATTGGTGAGGCGACGAGCCTCTCCTATGATGGAAAGAAATACAAAAATCACACCAAAATGCAAGACTTGGAGAATCTCAATTCCTTCTTCAAGGGCAACAAGAAGTAGGTTAAAAAGCAGTTTGAATTCGACCGTGAGGCGTTGCCAAAACCCTGGGGCAAGGTGTGTCTTGCTATTATAAAATATGTTACATTAGAAGGTAGATACAAGGTGTATTACTTTTACCATTTACCATTGTTAAACCACCTTAGGCACAAGATGACCCTTAGATTTCCTTTGTTTTTGTTAACTTCCTTGGAGAATTCGGTTAAAGACTCCCTTGATGCTACTGCTCTCAACCCTGATGTTTTGCCCCCCTTGCCGTTGCATCAGGGCCTAATCTTTAGGCTCTATCAATTTCATTTGGCCTTGTGCCCACCCAAACCTATCTTTGTTGTGTGTGTTGAGGAATTGGAACCCCCTGACATTGCCCCCGATAATCCTTCCCCCGCTACTTCAAAGGGACGTAAGGGGAAAACCCCCTTACTTGAAAATGAACCTAGTGCTGAGCCTAAGCCTAAACCCCCATCAAAAAACAAGAAATGTTTGGTTGGGTTGGCCCAGTCTCAAGCAATGGGTGGGTTATGTGAGCTAAAAAACAAACCCATCAAGAAGGACAACAAACCCACTGCTAAGAAGGGGAAAAAAGAATCTTTGTGCCAGGTGGACTTGTTGGCCATTAACAATGAAGGAAAAAGTTTCGAGGAAAAAGACTCTAAGGGCAACACCATGGTGGCTGCAAGATTTGAGGTGGGGATGAAACAAACTAGTGTGAGGAGGTCCCATAGACTGGCAAAGAACAAAAAAGGGGCTCCGATTGATGAGATTTCTAGTTATTTGGAGTAGACTAGCAGCATAATTGAAGGGAAAAATATACTGTTGAGGAGATGGAAGAAGGGTTTGTGGAGGGACCTATTAATCTCTTTGACATGAACTGGATGCTTAATGATGACTCTATCGACTTAGATTCCAGAGTTGGCAGGGAAGAGGAGACCCAAAGCAAGAAAGACAAGGATGAGGACCTCAGTGAGCTGTAGGAGTAGGTTACTAAACTGGAACAAAAATTCAATAGTCTGGCTCGGTTCACTATTACAATGATTCACAGATCTGTTGTCACACTTTCAAACATCATCAAGGAGGAAGGATACAAAATAACTATGGGTGAAGGTCCCAACTAGAATGGAGACGATGTTTTAAACCTCCTGGTTCAGAAATGGGAAAGTGTGGACAGCTAGCGTTTGGGTTTGTGTGGTGCTAGAGTTTCATTGTTATTGTGTTGTGTCTATGTCATGTTTTCGATGTTTTTGTTTAGTCTGTTTTTTGATAGTTTGTTGAACTTGGTTCCTTTTTGGCCCTAAGGGATTTTCGTGAAAAGGGTGCAACACCCTGTAAATGCTGCTTATATTATCAAAAACAATGGTAGATTTTGAGGTTGGATCATCATAACTAAAGCCTCACAATACTTCTAGACTTGAAGCATTTTTATTTTTTTTGTAGAGATAAGTTACAATTTCATACAAAAGTGTTATTTTTAGAATTTGGTTGCTATTATATTCATTTGCAACTAAACTTTTCAAAAAATATTGCTCTATATTAAGTTGACATGATAAAATTTGAAGAATTTTCTAAGGATGAGAAATTTGATGTTACAAAGTTTATTGAAGTCTTGGTGATATAGGATCTTCTCCTGATAAGAAGAAAAAATATATGAACTCGTTTCTATTAAGAATGCAAAGATAAGTAGTCCCCATTTGGGTAGGAATAGCATGAAGGATAAGGGAAGGCTAAGGCCTTCCTCAAGCTAGGTATTGGAAAAGAATTCCCTGAGATAACCAACCCTTGTCTCATCTCTCCTAATTCTTATTCTATTCCTCCTTTTAAATTTGAATCTATTTTTGAGATGTTAGAGGTTGTTTCTCAAGTTATTTAGAACATGGATTATTTACAAGAAGTTTTTGAAGTCCAACACACTCTTATTAAGTGGTTTTACAGTGAGATCAATAGGCTTAACATGAAGATGGCTATTGTGGAAAAAATAATCAAAGGCAATACTCTGCTCCCTTTAGAGAAAGATTAGAATATTTTTAAGTTATGGGATGTGATGCTCAAATTTAAGATAATGGTTGAGGAAAGCAAGAAAAATAGGGATCTAATTCCTATTCTTTAGAAGAATATTTAATAGAATAGTAACAAGACAAGCATTGACAATTTGAAGGACATGAAAAAACTTGAGGAAAACTTGGACATGCTAATTGAAGTAGGTAGGTGTTCTATTAAAAAACATGCTACAAGTTTGAAGGTTCTAATTGATAAGACAAAGTCCTTAACTATTGAGAAAGGTAAGGAAAAAAATAGGTGAGTATTGTGGACCCGAGTTTCAAAACTTAAGGAAGCAAGAAAAATTTGACAATTGAGAAGAGGAAGGACCTTTAGGATTTGGTTAGTCTTCATGATGAATAATTGGAAGCTATTGAGACCCTGAAAATACTTTAATCTTTTCTTCTCCATGTTTAGTATTTTTTGTTTTAGTTCCTTTTTTGTGGGTTATGTTGCCCTATTAGTGATTTACTATATTTTGACTATCTTTCTGCTAATGCTATATCCAATGTAAATAATTTTATGGTCTCTTTAAAACTTGTTTTACCTTTAATAAAAAATAACACAACAATCACAATGAATCCGATTTAACTCATTTTAGAAAAACAACTAAAATTATAGATAATTTTTTAGGTCTGATTTTTTGTATGAATTTTTTATGCAAGAACTTCACATGGGAATTATTTTTTCATTAACCTCATATATATTTTTCAATGAAATGTAGCCCCTAATACCTTTTAGATTCAAATATGTGGGCACTAAATAGTACAAAATCCTTCAAAATAATGCTAATTCAAGCTATATAATGACAACCATTTATTCCTTCACCATTTGCCAACTTAACCTACATGACAACACAACCTTTTACACATTTTGAATATCAATTAGGTTAAATTAATAAGGTATTATTCCTACATCCCTTCAATATTATTGTGGAAATGGTAATCTTATCTGGACAATAAGTATAATCTCCATCTAAAGAACATTTTTAGTGTATTATTTTTAACATTGGATAGTGGAAAATTCTATTGGATTTTTTTTCTACGATACCCTTCATTTGAGTAACTATCACTTTCTTAGTATAAATTCTATTTTTGCAGCTCAACATTGCATCGCGTAGTAGCTAATGGACATGAGCGTTATTCGGTAAGTGCTAAAGTAATTGTAAATATCTAAAGGTCATTTACATAGATATTGTTTGGAAACATTTTCACATCTTATTTGTTACTAAAGATAAAATATCCATAAAACACTGCGCATTGTTTATATAATTTCCTTGATTAAACTAATTTTATTTGAGATTAGCCTTAGGTAAGAATATTTCTAGTATTTTTCCTCCATTTATTCTAATTTCTCACAACTATGTAATTTTGTAGGTTGCATTCTTTCTAGACCCAAATGTCAATTGTTTGGTAGAATGCTTGCCAAGTTGTTGCAGTGAACTAAATCCCGCAAGGTGTGCAAATGTGCAATTTAGTTTATTGATGATACAATTAATAATATATAGGAAACACTTCATCCTTATTGCATCATAATTGTATTTATTTTAATCTAGAATTACCTTTCTCCTTTCTAAATTGATGTTAAACTATTAAAATAATATTCTTGGAAGATGAAGAAAGTTTTTTAAGAAGACAATTCTTTGTGATCCATGTTACTAAACACTTACTATTATTTATTTTCTATTTTTAAACTTTTAATGTAGGTTCTCTCCAATTCACAGTGGAGAGTATTTACAAGAGCGGATCAAGATGACATACAATTTAACAAGTTGAGAATTCATTAGTGAGTTTTAATTTTTAAAATATTGTTGTAAGCTACAAATAGTTGTGAATTTGAATATTATTGGTGGCTAGGTGTGTATACACATCCATCCACACACCAATAATATGTAGCGATATTGATTTAAATAATTCAAGTTCAAACTAGTTTATTAGAAAGACTACCATGCATATTGACCATGGATTAATAATATTTTTTGTAAGACAAATATTATGAACTACAATTGTAGCATTGTGTGAAGTTATTTCAATTAATATTGTGTATATTTTTATGAATGAGATTTACGTACACCTTTAAAATTAAATCCATTAAGAACCATCAAATTTAATTCACTACAATGCAAAAAGAAACAATATTAAATAATTTAAAATAGAAATTCTTGTCATTACTAATATAACTCATACCACTTTCATTATAAAATAGACCTTAAAAAATGTCATTTCATCTTCTACTTTGTATATGTAATTCATAGTCTTCAAGCTAGAAATGCTACATTATATATGTGTAGCATAATTGTTGGCACCATAATATAAATGTATTATATACATGTTATAAGGGGAACCAACCTAAGATAGAGAGTGTATGTCTAAGTATTATGCATGCACATAAGTAGGGATAATCATGCCTAAATAATATTTATCTTGTATGTTGTGGTACATGCAACTTTTAGTCCACTATAAGAAAGGTTGTGCTATAGTTATAATCATGCATGATGCTATGAATAGTTTAGACATTGCTAGGGGATAGAGTCTTACATAAACTCATATGTAATCAATAAAAAAGAATAGACATGCATATATAGTGGCCAAAAGATGTTTTTAATATATTAATTCATGATATTAAGATTAATATAGAGGTTCTCATGTCAATCTATGTATGAATTAATTTTCATATTATCTTATAGATCATAGTGCATAAGTAACAAAAATGGATGAATAAGTCAATATGCTTTAGGCAAGATACAAAGATATGTTAGTACAAATGAGGTCTTAAGTTTTTAGCCTTCGATAATTGCACATAGGTACAGGAATGGGTAACATTTTTATTTTATTTTTGGCACACTCAAAAAATTTATGCTACTTTTTATGGTTAATATAGAAAATTACGAGTCAAGTTTGTTGTAGAAGGCACTATAACTATCCATGTGCTATAGTTTGTAGTTTTAGCGCATTTCTTAAACAAATGTTGCATGAGACTCATATACCAAAACGAAATCCTTTATGCTAAATAAATCCTTGGATACAAATTAAAATAGTAAAATAGTGGATCAAATCCTTTGTAATGGAGTAATCACCTCCCGTACAAGAAGATGGATGATGAAAGGGGTGACTAATTTCTTTTATAGAAGTAAAAGAGTGCATATATGGAGGCTATTAGTTTCATTTCATAGCATTGTGAATATATAATGTGGAACACAAGGAGAGAATTTGCACTCATGAACTTGTAGGAGTAGCTATCTAGGAAGGCACAACACACACAAATGATGCCTAGAGAAGGAAGCATTGATATAGATCAAACACATGTGAGAATTTGGGTTTGAGGATTTAGAAAGGAAAGCACAAGAAGAATATATCAAACCACAAAAAATAATTCTCTTAAATTGGGATGAGTAAAGCATGGCCAAGACACCACCATCCAATGCAAATCTATGATTTAGTACATATATTTTCTTAAGCAAAAGGCATTAAGCCTAAAATATATTAATATATAAAAGATTTAGTACATATTTTAGTATAAGTGTTGAAGCTATTTAATTTAGAAGGAATAGATTAAGGTACACACCAAATAAAATATAATTGATAGTCAACCTAATGTATGAACACTTATTTGACCAAAAGTTTCATAAGGTTAGACTTGACATGATAGTTTTTAATTTTTTATATTGTGCATCTCGATTAGTTCATCATGTAGCTGAATTAATTAGGAAAGGTGTACCATCCTTGGTTATGATGTTAAGATTGAAAACAATGTGTTTTTTAGGAAATATAATAGAAAAACTCAAATTCTTAGCTATGTAGTTCATTTTTGGTCAAAATAAATATTCTAAGTTGTTTGGCACCACTTCCAAGGATTCTCAATATGCATATATATTTGAGATCCAAAATTTTATAGGGGGAAATGGCATCTCAGATTAGAATTCATGGCTTTCAAAAGTTGGGCCTCATGCATTGGAAATGTTAAAAATCTAGGACACATGAAAGAGTTGTAAGAGGAAGTTATACTTGTTGAACAAATTATGGCATGCCATAAGACATCTTTGGATGGAGTTAATGAAGCCAAAATTAAGTGCCCAAGTTGATGTGTGAAATATGATGAACTTATGACATTTGGAATGAATATGCTATGTTTAGATTTTAGACTCATCTTGGCATTTAGGTGTTAGATTTCTAACTAGAGATTTGGGCACCACATTTGAGTTGTTTTAATTTATGGTTTTCTTAATTACAATTTGACAGTTTCATGTATTGTGTCTCATATTTATTGGGTGCTTGAGATGGAGGTTTTTTGGTAGTGAGTTTTGTAGGTATTGTTATATTACACAAATTATTTGAGATCTTTGGTTGGTGACACTCTTATAAAAGCTTAGACTTTGCAAATGTATTGTAAACTTTGAATACTAAATAATACATTGAGTTGCTTTGGAGTGGGATTTTTCTCTTGAAAGGGTTTTCCTAATGTAAGTCACTGTCTTATAGTATATTGTTTGGTTGTGTATTTTTTCTTGTAATTAAAAAGATGTAGTTTAGTTTTGTATACCTCCTCTCATAGATTAGTGTAGGAATTATTTTATTCACCTCTATTTCCTTTTATAATCATGTACCTATACATGGATATGGTATGCCACATATACTGGTAGTAGATTCAACTCTTACTATGGTGAATACTTTCACCATCATTGTAATGCTTGTGAAATAGCTTAGTGTGCCAAAAATGTCACCAATGAAGAGCAAATTAAACATGATTTGGATGAAAATAAAGTTGATTTAGATGATGTTAAAAATAAATTCTTATAGGAGCTTGAATACCTACAATTAGAGCATGGAATATAGCTATTTTGAAAGCGCTGAAGCAACAATGTGATAAATTAGTCAATAAATATGATATGATGGTTTAAGGAGTGGATAACTAAGATTATATAAGGTATTAACCCCACAATTTGGTGAGTCTTTAATTGGGATTTTGAATACACATTTACAATGTGAGCTAGTACAATGCACATTTAAAAATGAAAAGGAAGTATTAAAGGTTACATGCACTTAGATGTTGTTGGAGAATCACAAGTTTGTAGAGCAACAACATAATTTGAGAAAAAAGATCAATTAGATGGATATACACATGGAGTAATTGGTAGGTGTGCACAAGAAGTTAAATTTGGATTATGGTGTATGGAATGTTATTTAGAGAGACATATTATTCTTGATTATTTTAATTTGAGAGCTTGGGTGGGTAATACTTCTCAACTTTCTCTATGCATTTAGATTGTGCCATCTATCGTAAGTAGCATTGTAATCTACATTATTGCTTATGAATGTGCAAGGCACCACAATTAACAATTGGTGTAAAATATTTGAGAACCCAATTCATGACAACAATACCCACCAAGAGTTAAAGGATTTGTGTGAAGATCAAGGAAAATAGGTTTTAGACATGCACGGGTGTAATTGCCAACTATACTATGTGCCGTAGTTGTAGTTTACATAGCTCCAATATGCACCTCAATAATACTATGCACCTTAGCAATAATATGTACCCCAACAATAGTATCCTTCAAGAAGGAAAGTGATGTAGGAGCATCCAGTGGTGTAGGGTAATCTTAAATCACCCTAAAAATGTTTTTCCTTATTTTCTTTAGTTGTTTTGAGTCCCATGATGTCACTTAAGGGTTGTAAGACAGTCAAAAGTCAGAAAAGGTGAAAAATGGTCATACTATTTTTAGTAAGTCAGCCTAAACGAACTCGTATGGACCTAAAAATTTACCCCAAGGAGTGGAACTAAAAAATATTTTTGACAGTAGAAGAATCATCTCAATACCTTGCACGGTTTGGGAGATATTAAAGTTTCCATCATGAGAAATTTCTCTAATGTAGCTTCAAATTCAAATTTGAAAACCTTAGAAGCCCTGAAATAGCTCAAAAAGTGGACAAAACGATATCTAATGGTTTCAACGATGTAGATCTCTTTGAGAGCTTTCCAATGATATATTATAATGGAAAATCAGACACTTGGATCAAAATTTATGGCCCCGCAAAGCTGTCCCACTAAAAAGTGAATTTCATTAAAGTATCTTCCTAGGCAAGAAATAAAATGATGAGACTTTTGTCGCCAAAACAAAAGGGAAAGTTACACTTTCTATAACATTATAAGGTGGTTATTGGGTAGAATAAAAGGGTTAAGTGGAGGTTGTAGAAGGTGGCTCCATTAGTGTAGATTGTGGATCCGAATAATAGATTTTATTTTCAGAGTTGATTTGGATGGAATGAATCAATCCGACGAGGTTGTAGCCCTATAATTTCTAAATCTGTAATTTCATTTTCATAAAATAATTGAAAGGATTGTTTTCTATATTGCATTTTTTTTGTTATTATTTGTTATTGTGTTTTTTGTGGGGTTTGGGCAGTGTAGCCCTCATCAAGTGGTATCAAAACAAGTTTTCTTGAGTGTGTAGACAAATCACTGAATGTGAGGCAGTTTACACCAGGACTTGTGGTTGTGGGTCTGTGATAAAATATTCCTTCATGAAGAAACTGTGGTGGAAGAAATGTTGGGGTAACAAAAGAGGGCTTTAGATCCCTCTAGAGACAAGTTCAAGCACTGCAAGAGGATCTGCGTAGAGGAGATGATGTCAAAAAAAGGGATGAAAATGAAAATAAGGTTGAAAATGAAGAGCCATTCGAAGAAGAAGCACATGATGTAATGGATCCTAGAAAAGTTAGATTGATTAGGGCCATTTCCAAGATTGCAAAGAGACCAAAGATAGAAGTTTCAATTTTTTCTGGAAACCTAAATCCAGAGGAGTTGATTGATTGGGTCAATGACATGGAAGAGTATTTTGAGTATAAGGAAATAGACAAGATTCGAAGGGGTAAAATTTGCAAAGGCCATGCTAGCATATGATGGAAAGAAGTATAGTTGGAGAGAAATAGAAGAGGAAAAGAGAAAATAACGAGATGGGAACAAATCGTGGAGAAATTGAAGAGATGGTTCATTCCTGTGGACTATGAGCTAGATTTGTAGTAGAAGATAGGTTGAAACAAGCAAGAAAATCTGTTAGGAAGTATACAAAATAATTTGACTAAGTCATGATCAGAACAGGTCACTCTGAGGCGAACAAGGAAAAAGTTGTCTGTTACATAAATGGGTTGAAGCTAAGCATTCAAGAAGAGTTAAGTCTGGTAAGAATGTCTACCATAGAAGATGCATATTAGTTTTCTTTGAAGGTAGAAGAAAAGTTGAATAGAAGGTTTGAAAGCAAGCAAAGAGGTGGAGGTCGTGGTGGAAAGACTAGTGGACGGTCATATGGAAGTTGAAATAAAGATCAAAAGAAGGGTGAAGGATCCAGTAGTAGTTAGAACCAAAAAGGAGATAACACCTACCATCCTCATGATCAAAATAATGGAGACCAAAGAGGAAGAGGAGGCTTCCATGGAACCTTTTTTCAATGCGAAGGACATAGAACCTATGAGTGTCCTCAAAATCAAGGGAGGACAAATAGAAGACCTAAAGGTAATGCTTGGGTCACCCATGTGGATGAAGATGCTCAGTCTTCACATTTTGAAGATGCTAAAAGAGGAGAGGCGTTTGTTGTCAGAAGAGCCTTGTTGAATGAGAAGGAACCGGATCAAAGAAAGAACTTGTTCCACACTCGATGCAAGTGTGAAGGTAAATTTGGTAATGTTATCATTGACAGAGGTAGCATTGATAATCTTGTTTTAGAATAAATGGTCACTAAAATGCAGTTGGAGAGGAGAAAGCATCCAAAACCATACTAGACAACATGGTTGCAAAAGGACCATAGGCCATTGGTCAATGAGCAATGTTTGGTAAAGTTTTAAATTGGTAACTATAAGGATGAGGTTTTGTGTGATATTTTATCTATCGATGCTTGTCACATTTTTTTAGGCAGACCATGAAAGTCTGATCGGTGAGTGGTGCATGATGAACATTGTAACACCTATTCCTTGACAAAGGTTGGAGTTCGTCATAAGTTGAAACCCCTGAGGGAGGAAAAATAAAAGGTATGTAGTAATGCAAGATTTTTTTTGGTTGATGGAAGAAAGTTCCTAGAAGGTATAAGTCACGAGCATATGTGTTTTGCATTGACCCCTAGAGTTGATAAAGAAGATACCAATGAGGTATTGGTAGAGGTTTCAATTTTTTTGAATGAGTTTCAAGATATTTTTTTTGATAACGTACTTGAAGTTTGCCTCCAGTAAGAAAGATTAGCCATCAGATGGATCTGTTTCCTAGAGCCAATCTGCCAAATAAGGCAACCCATCGAATGACTCCAGAAAAGAATGAAGAGTGGAACAGACAAGTGCAAGAGTTGTTGTTGAAGGGATTGATTCAAGAGAGTTTAAGTCCATGTGTAGTACCTATAGTACTAGCACAAAATAAGGATAGAGAATGGAGGATGTGTATAGACTCCTGAGCTATCAACAAGATTTCTATCAAGTATAGATTTCCCTTGCCAAGGATGGATGACATTATGGATTGTTTGAGTGGAGTTGAGTACTTCACAAAGATAGATTTGAAGAGTGGATATCACCAGATCCAAACTAGAGAAGGAGATGAATGGAAGTGATGAGGGATACACCGCCCAAAACCCAAACAAAACACAATAATAGATACCAAAACAAAAGATGCGAGACAAAAAAATAAATCACTTTCAATTATTTTCAGAAAATGAAATTACAGATTCAAAACTTACATGCTACAACCTCATGGGCTTGATTCATTACAACAAAATCAACTCTGAAAAACAAAATATATTATTTAGAGCCACAATTTGCACTAATGGAGCCACCCTCTACAACCCCCTCATATCCCTTTTTGTTTTACCTAATAACTTCCCAAGAGTTTTCTGGAAAGTACAACTTTCCCTTTTGCTTTGGTACCAAAGTCTCGCCGTTTGATTTTTGGCCTAGGAAGAAATTTTAATGAAATTCATTATTTAGAGGAGCAACTTCGCAGGGCCATAACTTTTTATCTAAGTGTCTGATTTGCTATTATTGGATATTGTTGGAAAGGTTTCGAAGAGATCTACAACACTCAAACCCACAATTGGTCGGTTCACCCACTTTTTGAGCTATTTTGGGGCCTCCAAAGTTTTAAATTTGAATTTGAAGCTACATTGGAGAAATTTCTCGGGACGAAAATTTTTAATTTCTCCCAAACTGTTCAAGGTATTGAGGTGATTATTTCATGACCGGAAATGTTTTTCAACTTTTCTCCATTGGGTAAATTTTTAGGTCCATACAAGCCCGTTTAGGTCGACTTACTAAAAATATTAAGTGACTATTTTTTGCTATTTTTGACTTCTGACAGTCTTATATCCATTAAGTGTCATCATGGGACTCAAAAAAACTAAAGAAAATAAAGAAACCATTTTTTTTGGGTGATGCAAGATTGATCTACATTGTTGGATGCTCCTACATCAGACACCCAAGCTAATTTGAAAAGTGACCGTATCACTTGTCAAGAGTTAGAGGGAAACCAAGACGGTTAACCTCAACCTTAGACAACCATGATGAATCTTCAACATGCCTTCCTTTCCATTTAACCAGATATTCTTTGTACTATCTATTCCTTGTACTTCTACCCACACGGCTATCCAAGATTTCTTCTATCTCCTCCTTTTCTGAAGTAGGTGTTGGGATTTTCCACTTTGCTTCTATTATTTCTTCATCAAATCCTCCTTCATGGTATTCTATTAAATATGAAATGTCAAACATAGGTGAAACATGAATTTCATTAGGTAACTCTATCTCATATGCATTTCCTGAATCATGCTTCTTCAAAATATTGCATGGTCCAAACTTCTTCATCTTTAACTTGTTGTACGTACGACCCAAAAACCTCTCCTTTCACAAATGAACCACAACTTCACCTCCTATTTGAAACTTCTTATGCCTCCTTTTTCTGATCTTCCTTAGCCTTATATTGCAAGTTCATCTTATTGATATGTTTTCTCACCTCTTCATGCAAATTCTTCAAGTGCTCAACAAAATCTTCAACCTCAACACTACTCTTCTCCCCCTTTTCCATCTTCCTCAGTTCAAAAGCAATTCTTAGACTACTCCCATACACAATCTAGAATGGTGATTTACCAGTGCTCCTATTGACATAATTGTTGTAAGAAAATTATGTCTGTGGTATAATCAAATCCCATTCCTTGGGCTTATCTCCTACTCAGCATCTTAGCAGGTTACCCAAAATCCTATTCACCACCTTTGTTTGTCCATCAATCTGTGGATGGTGGGTAGAACTGATATTCAAATCTGTCTTCAACTTCTTCCATAACATCCTCCAAAAATAACCAAAAAAATCAGTATCTCTGTCTGAAAATATACTCTTCGGTAGACCATGTAGTCTCACCACCTCTTTGAAAAACAACTCTGCAACATGAACATCATCACTGGTCTTATGACATGGAATAAAATGTGCCATCTTTGAAAATATATCCACCACCACAAATATGGAATCATGCCCTATTTGTGTCCTTGGCAAGCCAAGAACAAAATCCATGCTAATATCCTCCCATGGCCTCTCAGGTAGATGTAATGGCTGATACAATCCAATATTTTATCTTGTTCCTTTTGCGATCTGACATACTCTGCAACTTTGTACAAACTTCTTCACATCTTGTTGTAACTATGGCCAATAATAATTCTCACTAACCAGAGCAATGGTCTTATCTTGACCAAAATTTCCAACCAATCCTCCACTATGCTTCTCCTTGATTAGGTTCTCTCTCATAGAACTCAGAATGCACAATTGGCTTCCTCTAAACAACATCCCATCTTGGATTAAGAAATCCAACCATTTTGTCCTATCCAATATAATAGGTTTCAAACAAGCCTTCCAAGCTTCTGCAAAGTGTGGATCTTCTCGATACAAACTCTTGAGTTCATTGAACCCAACAACCTCTATATTCATCTCTATCAAAATATTTTGCCTTCTACTCAAGGCATCTACAACTCTGTTTGACCTTCCACTACTATGCTTCAAAACAAAAGTATAACTCTGCAAAAACTCAACCCATTTTAAGTGCTTTTGATTTAACTTTCCTTGACTATTGACATACTGCAAAGCCTGGTGATTAGTATATAAAATAAATTTATTTTGGCAAAAAAAAGTGTCCATTTCTTCAAATCCTGAACTATAGCATAAAACTCCTCATCATAAACAAAATATTTCTTCTTAGCGTGATTTAACTTCTCACTAAAATAGGCAATATGCTTACGTTCTTGACTCAAAACGGCTCATATGGTAGTGCCACTAGCATCACAATCTACTTGAAAGACCTTATTGAAATCTGGAAGTGCCAAAACATGTTGCTCTGTAACTTTCTTCTTCAACATATCAAAACTCTTTGATACTCCTCCAGTCCATTTAAAATTATTCCTATCCCCTCTCATTGCTTCAGTTAGAGGTGCACAAATACTACTAAAATTCTTAATAAACTTTATGTAAAAACTTGCTAAACAATGAAATGATCTTACCTCTGTAACACTCCTCGAGGTAGGCCATTCAATGATAGCTCCCACCTTCTCTGGATCCATTTTAAGACCCTCTTCTAAGACAACAAATCTAAGATACACCAACTCTTTCTTCACAAAACTATATTTCTTCAAATTAATCATCTTCTCCTCCCTTAGCTTCTCAAAAACTCTTCAGATATGCATCAAGGGCTCCTCTAATGTCTTACTAAAAATCAAAATATCATCTAAATAAATTGTAATTGGGGGAAATTTCCTTAGGTTGTTAGCAGATTAAATGCAACATAAAATCCCAAAGTAAATAATAGAGTGCAAAGGAATAAATAAAAACTAACGAAATTATCTCACCCAAACTGTCTTCATTCTCCATGACTAACCTCCATTACACCTTCTAGCTTGCTGAAAATATGAGGTTGCCCTTAGATTTATGATGAGCAATCTTAATGAAAATGACTAGTCCTAAACAAGTGTTGAAGGATTCTCAAATGATTATGCAAGAAAACTAAGTTCTACATGCAAACTAATTAGCCAAATGACAAAGATGAAAACAATAAAATGCAAAATTCAAGATTTTCTAGATTTTCAAGAGATGCCAAAATGAGGACAAAATTGCCATTTTATAGAAAATGCAATTTTGGATGAATGGACAAGATTGAAGATTGAAAAGTTCCCTAGAATCAATGGTCAAGATTCAAAATAGCAACCCACAATTAGGGTTAGGGAAAATTTATGGTGAAATTCAAAATGAGTGGACAACATTTAATTTAAGAAATTAAATCAAGGAAGAAAAATATGTGTGAGAGGGAGATAAGATTTAGTAATAGAAAAAGAATAAGTTAGAAAATCAAGTCATTTTAGAAATTACTTAATTTGTGGAGGGAAATGCCATTTTGAATTTAATATTTAAATTAATTCAATAAGTGGAGTCATATGATAGTAAATAATTAATTAAAATATTCACTTGAAAAGAGGGAAAGTCAAATAAATGCTTTTTTATTTAAATTTAGAAATGAATTGAATGAGACAGTTAAATAATTAATTTTAAATTATTTAATTGTGGAAGAAGTGCGTTAATAATTAAATAAATTATGGGGGATTTATTTAATTATGAGAAGACTTTAATATTAGAGACATATTTAAATAAAATTAATGTATTTAAATAGTCAAGAGGGAATAGTGGATTAACTAAATAAATTTAATAATTTATTTAATTTAAAGAGGACTTTAGACATTAGTGGCGTATTTAAATAAATGCGATTTATTTAAATAGTCAAGAAGAATAGAAGAGGTGAATTAATTAAATAATTGATCATTATTTAACTAATAGTTGAATTTGGTCGGAGGGACATAGAGGAATTAATGAGAAAATTGAGTTTGCAAGCCTAGGTCAATTTTATGTGGAGGGGATGACAGAGGTGGTAGAGGTGGAGATGATGGCGAGGATGGTAGGGGTGGGAGGAGGAGGAGAGGTGACGGAGGCAAGAGGTAGCCCAGGAGAGTTCAACAGTGGGTGGGTGGAGCACTATTGTCACCCATCAAGGAGGAGGGTGAGGAGGGGGAGAGGGAGGGGGATGTTAGATAGGAGGGAGAGCGACCAAAGGGTGAGGCAAAGGTCAGAGCATAGGAGGAGGCAGAGGTCAAAGTAGAGGGGGAGGTTCAACCGAAGGTCAAAGCAGAGGGAGAGGGGCCGGGAGAGGAGGATATTTTTTAGGAGCACCACCCACTAGACATTGATGTGGAGGATATTGCAAGAGAGGAGAGGGATGAGGAGGAGGAGGAGGAGGAGGAGGAGGGGGAGGATGATGCGGAGAGGAGGTTGAGGGAGATGATGATTGATGGAGAGGAGGAGGGTGAAAAACCACTTATTTTGTCTGCAGATGCTACTACCGATCAAATAGTTGCCAATATTCAGAGCAAATTGGACATAGCCTTGTCTCAAAAAAAAGCATTAGTAGCAGAGTTAGAGGTGGTGCGAGTGGAGAGAGATCGGGTTGTCATCAGACAACAGGAGGTCGATAGATGGGTCATAGAGTTTGCACAGTTGTGCACAGGGCCGACAAGGTACATGGCTAGAGAGCTGGTGAGGGTTAGTGAGAGCAGAGGTCGGTACAAGAAACTATATGAGCAGTTCGTGCCACCAAAGAGACGGGATCCTGGGTTATAGAGGTCATATAGGAAGATCAATAGTGGCACATGGACACACAACAACAGATCCCATAGAAGAAGTCACACTAGTGCAAGCTGTTCTAGATCCTCTAGGCAGTCTTTAGGCCATATGTCACATCATTCGCATAGGAATTCATCAAGCCACAGTCACAGGTTGAGCCATAGTTAGAGATTAGTGTCATCAAGACACCAGCCAGAGCATAGCCAACCTCCCATATTTGACCCCTCAGGATCTTAGCCTTCGGTCACCTCACCAATACAAGTTACAGTTGAGATGATGCCATCAGTATTAGTGCCATTGGCCTCACAGACATAGGGTGTTTCATCGTCACAGGTTATGCCAGCACTAGCGACAGGTCATCAGTCACCACACTTGTGTCCACAAGGGGATGAGGAGAGCGCACCTTAGGGGAATTGGACATATTTTGTTTCAGACTTTTTTATGTTATGACACTTTATGTATTGACTATCAAGCCTACGAGCTCCATTTTTGGGATATCTTATGACTCTATCTTGTGACATGATATATTTTTGAGATTATATATATGAGATGATTTTTATGTGGACTACATGATTTGTTTTATGATCCTATGCATTATGATGTTCTTATGCTTTTATATGATGCTATGTGATGTGGTTCGATGTGATACATTTATGATATTATGAGATGTATGATGTGATTAATGGATATCATGCTTCATGATTACGGATGCAGTTATGGATATGATTATGTATGTATGCATTATGTGGTGTATGATGATATGATTCCTATATGTTAATGCAAATGATGGTTATGATGTCTAAATGCTAATGATTGTTTTATGTATGCAAGATGGATGGATGTAAATGATAATGTCATGCAATGTGAATGTCAATATTATTATGGAATTCGATTTATGCAAATGTGACATGTGATAATGAAATGCTCGTATGATCATGTATGCAATTGTGTTTTTGTCTATCACAAGATATCATCAGAGGATAGGAGAAGAGAAGACGAAGGTGGATTTTAGTGCGGAGAAAAATATGCATGTTAGTGTGGAAACAAGAATCCTTCAACAATTTCCATAGTACTATCATAGTTATTGCTATTAATCATCATTGGGTGAAATGTTGTAATGGCCAACAAACACTATGATATGACATAGATCAATAGTGTGCAAGGTTGAACCACCACATAGAACAAACAGTCACAGACAAGGATGATCATGACTCATACAAGGAATGAAATTGTTCCGATTTATTTTGTCATATCCAATCACAAATAGACAAGGATAATCATGAAACGTCATTGCTTCTCTAAATCTTGATGTTAGGACATCCTCAAGAAACTAGCCACATGACAGCCAATAAAAGACAAGACAACCATTGTACTACATCGTTGCTCTAAATCTTGAAATCAAGACATCCTCAAGAAACTAGTAGTAGGATGATCAAAAGGACAAGGATGATCATCATGATATGTCGTGGCTCCTCTGACATAAGGAAATAATATCATGATAACCATCAAAAAGACATATAACATTTTCCGAGTGAAGTGTTCAAAATGTCGAATGTTTTGATGTCAAAATGCCAAGTGTTGACAAGGTCTAGGTTGCAAAATGTTGAGTGATGCCAGATTTAGGAAGGACACATCCTGAACAATTTTGATGTCAAGAGGATTGATTCTCGGAGTCAGGAGAATCCATCAAAATGCTAGATGATGATGACGATGCTTAGGAAGGACACATCCAAAAGCATGAATAGATGAAAAAAGTTGTTCCTTAGAAGGACACATCTAAATAAGAACCCAAATTTTGACAGGTTGATTTGCCTTGATAGAATTTGACTAGATGCTAGATTTGATCATATGTCGATGCAGATGTGCAGGTTTGATTGAGATGTTGGCTACAAAGACTATTTAAGGTTTTCGATTGATTTGAATATTTTTGACGCATGTGAAAATGTAGTGTCATGAACCCTAATGGACTGACCTAGTGCAGCCTCGGGGGCTCATCGATTGATGGTCTTGCCTATGTCATACACTTAGAGACCTCGTAGTTCGACATGACCAATGACTTTGTCTGAAGGACAAAAGATTGAGTCATGATTTTATTTTAACAAACCTAAAAGGACAGACCGAATGTCTCGGGGATTCAAAGATGAATCTTGCCTACGTAGCAAATGTACAAAGACAACGTAGTTCGGACTATGACAAAGACTGACGGACATGGCAGATTCAAATGATAGGACAGACTTGACTTTGTTTTGAGATTTTTGATGTTTTCCCAAAAAAATTTGTGTTTTCTTCAAGACATTTTTGATTTTTAGGACTTTTTTCAGGACTTTATATGATTTTTAGGACTTTTTTTAGGATTTTTTATGATTTTTAGGATTTTCTTCAGGACTTTTTATGACTTTTTTCAGGACCTTTTACGATTTTTATTTCTTTTTTCAGGACTTTTTACAAATTTCAAGACCATTTTTGATACCCACTGCAATCACATGATAAAGGTCTTGCCCCCAGGAAGGTGGAGAATTACCTAAGTATGATGTAATGAAAAAGAGCGTACATGGGATAAAAAGGAAAGGATATGCAAGGCGTGATGTCAACCATTGCTAGCCATGGACGAAAATGATAGGAATGATGGCAAATATCATGAGTGTGTTAGGATCTCATGATTATGCATTCCGGATTGAAGGCAAATGGAATGATAGTAGATGGCGAAGCAAATACTGACTACACATGGCACCTGTTTACCAGGTTTTCACCATGGTACTTATCCAAAGCATTTGTTTACCAGGTTTTCATTATTCGACGAAATTATTTCTTTTTACTATTTTTGTCATTTTTTGATTTTTTTGGTGTCACCAAGATGCCTGTTTGCCAGGTTTTCATCAAGGTGACGATTTTTTCTTGATTTTTCATTTTTTTTGTATTTTTAAGGTTTTAGCCAAGCTTTCTAATGCTATGTGTATAACTTTCATAGATGGTTGTTGATGGGCTATGTCAACTGTTCTCCATCAAGTGTGGCTAACTGATAAGCACCAAAACTGAATGTTGTAGTAATGATATAAGGATCGAGCCAATTAGGCTCAAACTTTCTAGGCTTCTCACGGTCAACCTGGTTTCTTGGATTTTGCATGAGGACCAAGTCACCAATTTCATTTTTTATGACCATCACTCTTTTGTTATAGCTCCTACAGAGATGATTTTCATATTCCTGTAAGTCATTCAAGGCATTTTGTCTTCTTTCTTGCAACATTTCTAACTCATGCAGGTGAGATTGTTTGTACTATTCATCATCAATCATTCCCTTCAAGGAGACTTAGAGAGAAGGAATTTCAACCTCGATGGGCAATATGGCCTCAATTCCATAGACCAAGGAAAATGGAGTGGCTCCAATGGGTGTGTGGATGCTGGTACAATAGGCCCACAAGGTAGGATTGAGTTGTAGATTCCAATCTTGACCAACATCATTGGCGATCTTCTTAAAAATGTGAAGAATTTTTTTATTTGACGCCTCAGCTTGATCGTTGCCTTGCGGATAATATGGTATGGAGAAATGGTGTTGGATGTGGAATCGCTCATAGAGCTCACGAACATCTTGTTTCTTGAATGGATGACCGTTATCTATGATGATGGACTGTGGTACACCATATTGGCAGATGATGTAATTAAGGATAAACTTGGAAATCTTCTTATCGGTGATGTAAGTGAGGGGGATGACTTCAATCCACTTAGTGAAGTACTCAGTGGCGGTGATGATGAATTTATGGCTATTGGAGGAGTATGGATGGATTTTTCCCATGAGGTCGAGTCCCCATTGTGCGAAGGGCCATGAAGAAGTGATCGGTCTCAACTCTTGTGCAGGTGTGTGGATGAGATCGCTATGCACCTGACATTTCTGACATGTTCTGACAAACTGAAGAGCATCTTTTTCTATTGTTGGCCAATAATACCCAAGTCTGGTCACTTTCCTAGCTAAGGTTGGGACACTCAAATGAGATCCGCATATACCCTCATGTACCTCGCATAAAGTTGTTTGTGCTTCATCAGTGTCAAGACAACGAAGAAGGGTATTGTCAAAGCTACAACGGTATAGGGTGTCACTGACGATGGTGTATCGGGCAGCTTTTCGGATAAAGGATTTTCTTTGGTTACTGGATAGGTTGGGTGGAAGGGTTTGGGACTTAAGATAATCATAGATGTCTTGATAACAAGGCGAACTGGGACCAACAATCTCGTAGACCATTTATGAATCTAGGATGTCATATGTAGGCATCAACAGTTGTTCCACTAAGAATTCAAATTGTGACACATTATTCGGGATGTCTAAGAGAGACCCAATAGTTTCCATTGCATTGACTACCTTATTTTGTGTCCTATGGATTTGTTCAAAAGCAATCAAACTGAAATATTTCATGAAGCTATCAACCATCTGTTTGTATGACAACAAGTTTTCATCCTTTGTCTCATAATCATCATTTACCTTTGCTACCAAGTGAGTTTTGTGGTTGCACATGTAATGTCTTAGCTTTTGTGCTACAAAGACAACTGCAAGACATGCACGTTCAATGGATGTATAGTTCAACTCATATCCAACCAATGTGCGACTAATATAGTATATAGCCCATTCTTTTTCCTCGTAATCATCTTGTGCCAATAATGCCCTCAGTGCCAAAGTGGTTGCGGAGAAATAAAGAATCAAAGGTTTCCCTTCAATTGGAGGCATTAGAATAGGTGGTGTCAATAAATATTCTTTGATTTGTGAAAAGGTCGCTTGACATTTATTTGTCCACACAAAGGGGATACTTTTACGCAATAGGTATTGAAATGGTTGACACTTGTCTTCTAGTTGTGCGATGAAGCGTCAAATGGACTGCAATCTACCCTAAAGTGTTCTCAACTCACTGGTTCCCCTTGGGGGAGGCATGTCTAGTATTGATTTCACTTTTGCAGGGTCAAATTCTATGCCTCTTCGTGAAACTATATAGCCCAATAGTTTGCATGAAGTAACCCCAAAGACACATTTCTTTGGGTTCAAATGAACCTTATACTCTTCTAACCACCTAATTTTTTTGTCCAGGACCCTGAGATGATCCTTCTATGTCAAGGATTTGGCCAAGAGGTCATCCACATAATCTTCCATGAGTGTATGCATGAGATCATGGAATATTGTTGTCATCACTCTTTGGTATGTGGCTCCTACATTCTTTAGACCAAAAGGCATGAAATTCCATCAATATGTTCCCCAAGGACAAGTAAAAGTTGTTTTGTGTTGATCTCCAGGGGCGATGCAGATTTGATTGTAGCCTGAGAAACCATCCATAAGGGACAACATCTCATACCCTGCTATGAGATCAACAATTATGTCTATGTTCAGAAATAGGAAATTATCTTTTGTACATGCCTTGTTCAAGTCACAAAAATCTATACAAATGCGGATTTGTCCATTGGGCTTAGTGACTGGTACAAGGTTGGAGATCTAGTCAGCATAGTCTAGATCAATAGAAAATCATGCCTTGTGATCACCCCACGGTAAGCCCTCATGGAGTCCCATGAATTTTGCAATGGCTTCGTCATTATGAAAGATATCCATAGCAGGCAAGCCTTGTTCATCCCAGTCAATGAGCTACGGTAGACAAGGGAGATACCATCATCATTGTTGGTAAAGGAGGGGGAGGATACATAAAGCATGCAAATGGAAGCCTCAAGTCTGAAGGCAGAATTGTCATCCTCAATTTCCCAATCAGATTCAATCCAAGGACCATAGTCAGATTCAGATGAATTGTATTCATAGTCATAATATGGGACAAAAGGATCAGAATCATGATCAACGGATGGTAGTTCAGAGGCATGGATAGTAGGCTCAGGCATGTCAAGCTCATGGATGGGCTAGGGAATGGGGCGGGAAAATTTAGATGTTACTGACGACAGTTTATTCTCTTTTGGGTCCCAAGGAATGCTTATCCATTCCTTATTTTTAGAATGGCAGTTGATAGGATCAATGTTGTACATTTTTCAAAATCTTTCCTCAAAGGGGAGTTGGTCAGGCTCTAGGAATAGTTCTCCAATATCATAGTCACTCAAGGTTTTATCAAATCCCCATTCCCATTCATGTGAGTCAGTTTTGGTAAGGTATTCTTCACTTGTCTCGACAATTTTAGGAGCCATTACATCCTCACTTGAAAGTTCATGGGTACGTCGATCGCCAGTTTCAAATTGCCCAAACCCTAGCCCTATATTCTTTGGTCACCTAGAAATGATGATAGGCTCTCTCCTTCCATTGTTGTTTGGTCCAAGGCCACTAGTGCCATCAAAACCCTGTGCTTTGCATATGTCATAGCCTTTTCCATAGATATTTACTAGTAGCGGGGGTAATTCTTTTGGGTCCTTGTAGATCCAGTTATCTATATCAATAAGGAATTCACCGCTCATGTCTCCTCATAGTGTGAGGACCCTTTTCAGAGGAACCTTGAATGTTGTCTTCGGCTCTACTATGAAACAAGGTCGCCCATATATTTTAGGTGGCTTGGGTATTGTTGTAATACAATAAGCCATATTCAATTTGAATTCTCCACAACCAACGTCCTGGATCGTAAAGTCATTACTTGGTATGGAGGCCGAGGAGGATGGTATGGTGGAAGTTGATGGAATGGATATGGATGACATGGTGAGTGTAGATGGGTCAATTTATTTAGAAGTGGAAGTTGAAGCCTCTTGATTGATAGGCACCCGGTGCTCGATCGTGGCTCTCAGGTTGGTACAGTATTGAAATGGATCAAGATCTCCTGGGATAGTAATTTTTGTGCCATTGAAAGGGAACTTCAGACATTGGTGGTAGGTGGAAGGAATGGCCTTTAAGGCATGAATCCATGGGCGACCAAGTAAGATATTGTAATGTATATTGTGATCCATGACTTGGCATGTTGTCTCTATGATAACTGGTCCCACACGAATTAGAAGAGTGATGATGCCTTTAGAAGCACGTTCTTCATCATCATATGCTTTTATCAAAATACTCTTAGTAGCATCCACACAAGCATCAGAGAAACTAAGAGCTTTAACCAATTTTAAAGAGTAGATTTTCAATCCTTCTCTTCCATCTACTAGGACTCGTCTAACCTTGTGCTTATGGATAAAAACCTCGATATGCAAGGCATCATTATGAGATGGTTTGGGGGAGGAATAGTCAAGGTTTGAAAAGGTAATGTGATGAGACGAAGTCAAATATCCGACCATAGTTTCGAAATGATTGACATCAATATTGTTTGGGACAAAGGACTCGTTCAAGAATTTATCCAAGATGGCCTTATGTGCGGGCGAAATGCAGAGCAATTCAAGGATGGAGATTTGAGTCAGCGTTTTGTTCAATTTCTCGATAAGGTTAAACTATGGATTGGTTTTTGGCTGCTTAGAGGATGGACCTAGTATGGTAATCTTAGGTTGATGAGAAGAGGTACTTGGGATGGTGACCTTGCCTTTATGTGTGGTGACATTGCATTCCGGGGCCTTTTTAATAGTAATGGTATTGACACATTTGTCTTCATCGGTAGCTCGAAGGTTATTAATGATTTTTCCATCAGAATAGTCGAAAGCAACACAAACATAACTGGCTTGATTGTTATTATTGTTTTTGCTAGATGAGGAGGGATTACTTGAACCATGGTCCTATAGTGGGTTCTTATGGATTGAATGATCTGCATTAGATGCAAACGATTGACCTCCCAACTCAATGTTGCGGTTTTCAATAAGATCTTGGAAAAGATTTCTAAGTTGGTGAGAAGAAGAAGTTTTATGCCCTTTGACATGATGGTAATCATAAAATGTGTGATCATCCCACCATGATGGCTTGAATTGACCTAGGTCATATGGTTTAGGTTCTTCCAATTTTATGACACCATTTCAGATAAGTTTATTTAAGACAACTTCGATAGGTTCACCCAGAGGGGTGTATGTAGGTTTTTGAAATTATCGTGTTTGATGTGGTTGCCTTTGATTCAACTGAGTAGGATTATTTTGAATGGCATTAGCAGTTGGTGTCAATGTAGTCATAGGTCTGTTTTGAGTTTGGGATCCTTTGATTGTGAGCACAGGACCTGTTGCTTTGACTGTTTTTGCATCGACCACGCCATCGTTGGTGATGTGTTTATTTTTAACCCAATATTTGGTTTTTTTCATTGGAAGAACTTGGGTTAGTGTTTGTGGTAGTGTTGATTGTTTTTCCATCATATTTCAGTTCGCCTTTGGAAATTAAGGATTTTTCAAGTTGAACACCTTTTTCAACAAGGTCAATAAAGGTGGCACAATAATGGACTTGTAAGCCATATCTTAGAGGTCTAAGGAGGTTTTGTACAAACATGGTGACTTTCTCCTTTTCAGGTATCTCTACCGGACATATTCTTGCTAGGGTTCTCCATCTTTGAAAGAGAATAAAGGTCTCACCTGTGTCATCTTGAGTGAGCCTGCATAAGGATGCAATTTCAATGTCTATATCTATGTTATAGGTGTATTTTTCCACAAACGTGTTGGCCAGTTCGTCCCATGATTTAATTCCCTTAGGAAATTGTGCAAACTACTCCAGTACGTGTCCTGTGAGACTTCTAGAGAACAGTCTCATGAAATAGGTTTGTTCATATGCAATGTCCATGCAATTGGTAGTGAATTCTCTTATATTTTCAATGGGATTTGTTTTTCCTTTGTACTTGGGAAAATGTGGGACCACATATCCTAGAGGAAATGGTGGCATATACAAGGTTGCGTCAAACGGATATGGACATAGATCATATGACATGTAAGGTTTTTTGTTTGACTATTGCAATTTTTCCACCTGTGTTTGAAGGGAAGCAAGTTTGAGTGTGAGTGCCTCCACAATTGGGTTGTTGGTAGCATCACACATGTTGGTGATAGGGATAGCTTGATTTCCCACTTGTTGAGATGATGTGTTCTGATTTGGAATGTGTTGTTGATGGGAAAATTGGGTGTTTTGATTTGGCGTGAGTTGGAAATGGATGTTTTGATTAGGGACTTGTTGATGTGTATGGACTTGTGATGCATAAGTGGGGATGTGGGTTCCAGCTGTGTTGGATGGAATTTTCTTTCCTTGAGAATGTTGGTGACCAAATGGAACCATATGTTGGGTGCCTTTATTGCCTTGTCCAAATAGATAAGTGTGGCCTTGTGGAATGTTGGTATTTTGTCTCAAGGAATTATGGGTGTTGATTTGGGATGAATTTGGGACACTTTATTGAGGTCCTTGAATGAAAAATCTTCGTTTATGTTTCCCAAAAGGGTTTGATGATTTGGTTGCCATTGTATTAGTAGAGGAACCCAATAAAAGGTTTGTTGATGTCCCCGTAGAGCTAGATGAGGCTCTAAAGAGGTTTGATGTGTTGGTGCCCATTGTACTTGATGAAGTCCCAAATATTGATCCAATAGTTTGTGAAGAAATTGTGGACATTTGTTGAGGGATAGAATGTGATGTGGTGTTTTTTAGGGTGGATGATCCCCCAATAGACGTTGTGTTGACCACATGAGATGTATTGGTTGCAGTTTGTGTAGTGGTAGCACCAATAGAGGTAGCATTAATGATGTTATTGACATGTTGTGTGTTAGCTCCCATGGAGGTATTGTTTGCATCGTGTGATTGATTGGTAGGATCGGGAGATTGTGCTCTTATGGTGTTGATGTCAAATCCTTCTGGTAACCTAGACCCTTGGTCAAGGAGTATGGCTAGGTATCTATCTGAATCATGCAAGACTAACTCTTCAACAAAGGAAGTTACTTCACGATTTTGTGTGGCAGCATGTATATCTTCTTGAAATACTTGTCCATTTTGGTCTCTGGAAACAAATTGTTCAAAATAATTGTGTGAAGAGGACGAAATAATCATTTCACTGAAAGGATTAATGAATGAGTTCCCCATGTTGGTGTTTGCATTTATGTCATTAGGGAATTTTTTGGTATTTGCATTCATGTCATTTGAGAAGTTGTAAAGGTTATTGCCTTGTCCAATAGAATCCATTCTTCTTTTTTCATTACAGTCTTCTTTCAACCATAAAAGTTTTGCTCAAAAGAGGGAAGATGGGGAATGACCAAATGCAAATGGTATGAGACTATGTTTTTGGATTTATTTTTTTGGGGGAATAAAGGATGATATGAAATGATGGTGAATGGTAAATGAAAATGAGACTAAAATGAGGAGCCTAAAGATATGAAAATGCAAAGACTTCTAGAATGCACTCAATATTGGTAAACTTAAGGAGAGGCACACTCAACCATACAAAGTTTAGGCAATGTCTCAATTTTGGAATTTCAAGGGACTTGTTAAAAGGACTAAGGAGGACAAAGTGAAATTTCCACACTAGACTAATGAGTAGGAAATGGTTCACAAAAGGTAACGACTAAAGGAAATTGTGCTATCAAGTCCAATGATAACCTACTCTTGAAGACAAAGGTTTGACAAAGAATGGTAAGGATTCCTATCTTAAAATCTATAAAATGAGTACCTAGAATGATGGTAAAGCCTAAGAGTGTAATTATGGAAATGCAATGGAATCCTATGGTAACCAAAGAATGCAACCTACAATGAAAGGATGATGGAAGTTGAGCAATTCCTGGCTGGTTGTGGATAGAAACAACATAGAAAGATGTTTGGAATTTTGTGTGGAAAAGTTGGGCCTCAGATTTCTAACAATGAATGAATTTTAGGGTTACTAGCAAATGCATTACAGGAAGGTAAATGTGTCACAAGATAATCGATTGTGGTGTTTAAGAAAGAAGATGGGGTTTGACAGATCAATTGTGGCATTTGGTAAAGAAAATGTGGCGTTTAAGGTTGCAAATGCGGTGCAATAGAGTGATTGTGACTCAAAAATCAGCAATTGCAATTCAAAATAGCAAATGTGTCGCAAAGTTTTGTTTGTGTCAAATTTATGACAGATTGGTGAAATTTTGTTGTAGTTTTAAAGAGTTATTCCAGATTGGAAGAGGATTTTGATTTGTTCATTTTGTCTTAAAACACTTGGCAAACATCATGTAGAGGAAAAAAAAATTGTGATAAAAAACACATAAAAAACATGTACAATCCGATGGCTTGAAAGACAATGTTCTTTTGGATTCCATGTGGATTTTACTCCAACTGTATATTCTTAGCGGATGAATTTAGAAGCTTGGCCCCACAAGCTCCCCCTTACAGTGCACTCACTTCTCAGGGAAACCAAGCTTCCAACCCCCATGAATCTCCTGTGGCAGGCTAATCATCTCTACTAAAAACTATGAAAAATGTGGATGCCTTGGCAACGACTATTGCTGAACCAAAGAATAGAAAAAGGATTTTGGCCTTTACACAAAATTTTCTAGTAGGGCACCCGTTCAAGTGGCCACACATGGGGCAAATATTAAGCTTCGTTAAAGGAGGAATTCCAGCCTGAAGAGGTTACGCTCAACATGGTTTTAGGGAATTCTACTTTGTTTGGTGACACATCTGCACTCGTAATCCTAATCTTTCTAGTAGGATTCACATTTGTATACTGATCGAGAGTAGCTCGGCTAAAAAGCTTCATTGCCGATTTGAGTCACCTTGGGGTGAGTAATTTTTCCCACCAAGGCAGGCCCAATTTCTAAGGTAAACAATATCAAGTAAGTACACCCGTAGTTCGATCAATCTTTGTTTTCCTAAACAAAGAGAGAATGCATGTTGTGTACTAGGCTCACACTAGCAAGATTGTTTATTTTAATTCCAAATTAAAATATGAATGGTGATAGAGTAACTAACTCATTAGTGTTTTTGTTTCTCCATATCGCACAAGGCGCAAGAGAATTGCATACACACTATGGAAATCATTACTGAATCACAAAATGCCTCAGACACATATTCATTTTAACTGTTTGTAGTGTGAACAAGCAAGGGTTCATTTTAACCGTTTATAGTGTGAGACAATCAATTGTTTATTTTAACTCAATGAAAATGTATGAATGTTCTTTTTAATCCAATGAGTGAACATGCATGGTTGTGTTCTTTTTAACTCAATGAAAATGTGTGAATGTTCATTTTAACTCATGAATGTAATGCAACTTTTTTTGTTTGATTGAAAAAAATTGTAAAAAAAAACAAAAAAAATGGGTTAGACTCTAGCTTGCCACATGCTTTCACACATAGATTAGTAGTCCCAAAAATCTTTAATCTATTAAAATAGGAAAAAGTAAGAAATCTGGAAAAATCTAAAAGCAACTATATACCAGACGATTACATCGCAACAAAGCGAATGCGGCTCATAAAGGCGAATGTGTCGTTTGGAATGGCGAATGTGACTCGATAAATCGAATGCAGCTCGGTTTCTGTCAAATGCATCACGTGAATTCAGATGCATCGTTCGATTGGTCAGATGCATCGCGACAGAGCACTTGCGTCATTTTCGAAAGAAGATGCGGCATGATAGAGCGTTTGCATCACAAGAGGTGGCATTTGCGACGTTTTGTACACCTATACCTACAAAAATGACAAAAGACCGTACAAAAATCTACAAAAAATGTGTTTTGGAAATAGTCGGGTTCACCAATGTAACTGAGGGAAATTTCCTTACGTTGTTAGTAGATTAAATGCAACATAAAATTCCAAAGTAAATAATAGAGTGCAAAAGAATAAATAAAAACTAACAGAATAATCTCACCCAAAGTGTCTTCATTCTCCATGACTAACCTCCATTACACCTTCTAGTTTGCTGAAAATATGAAGTTGCCCTCAGATTTATGATGAGAAATCTTAATGAAAATGACTAGTCCTAAGCAAGTGTTGAAGGATTCTCAAATGATTATGCAAAAAAACTAAGTTCTACATGCAAACTAATTAGCCAAATGACAAAGATGAAAACAAGCAAATGCAAGATTCAAGATTTTCTAGATTTTCAAGAGATGCCAAAATGAGGACACAATTGTCATTTTATAGAAAATATAATTTTGGATGAATGGACAAGATTGAAGATTGAAAAGTGCCCTAGAATCAATGGTCAAGATTCAAAATAGCAACCCACAATTAGGGTTAGGGAAACTTTATGGTGAAATTCAAAATGAGTGGACAAGATTTAATTTAAGAAATTAAATCAAGGAAGGATAATATGTGTGAGAGGGAGATAAGATTTAGTAATAGAAAAAGAATGAGTTAGAAAATCAAGTCATTTTAGAAATTACTTAATTTTTGGAGAGAAATGACATTTTGAATTTAATATTTAAATTAATTCAAAATAGTGGAGTCATATGATAGTAAATAATTAATTAAATTATTCATTTGAAAAGATGGAAATTCAAATAAATGATTTTTTATTTAAATTTAGAAATGAATTGAATGAGACAATTAAATAATTAATTTTAAATTATTTAATTGTGGAAGAAGTGGGTTAATAATTAAATAAATTGTGGGAGATTTATTTAATTATGAGAAGACTTTAATATTAGAGACATATTTAAATTAAATCAATTTATTTAAATAGTCAAGAGGGAATAGTGGATTAACTAAATAAATTTAATAATTTATTTAATTTAAAGAGGACTTTAGACATTAGTGGTGTATTTAAATAAATATGATTTATTTAAATAGTCAAGAAGAATAAAAGAGGTGAATTAATTAAATAATTGATCATTATTTAATTAATAGTTGAATTTGGTCAGAGGGACATAGAGGAATTAATGAGAAAATTGAATTCGCAGGCTTGGGTTAATTTAATGTGTCTACATAAACAATAAAAAAAATCCTAAAAATTCTTTCAGTACCTCATTCATAAGCCGCATAAATGTGCTCGGTGCATTGGTTAGCCTAAAAGGCATGACTAACCACTCGTACAAGCCCTCCTTGGTTTTGAAACTTGTCTTCCATTCATCTCCTTCTATAATCTGGATCTGATGATATCTTCTCTTCAAAGTCATCCTCATGAAGTACTCAGCTCCACTCAAACAATCCATAATGTCATCCATTCTCGGTAAGGGAAATCTATGCTTGATGGTGATCTTGTTGATGGCTCTAGAATTTGTACACATCCGCCATTCCCCATCCTTCTTTGGTGCTAGTACTACAGGTACTGCACATGGACTCAAACTCTCTCTGATCAATCCCTTCCACAACAAGTATTGCACTTGTCTATTCAACTCTTCAATCTTTGTTGGAGTCATACAATGATCTGCCTTATTTGACAAAATGGATCCAAGAATCAGGTCCATTTGATAACTAATCTTTCTTACTGGAGGAAAACCTTTAGGTAGGTTATAAAAAATAATAGCTTCAAACTCATTCAACAAATCAGAAACCTCTACAGGTACCTCATTATTATCTTCTTTATCAACTCTAGGGATCAATGCAAAACACATATGCTCATGCCTCATACCTTCTAGGAACTTTCTTCCATAAACTAAAAAAATTCTTGCATTACTGCATACGTTTTCCTCAGCCTCTTTCAAGGGCTTCAACTTATGATGAAGTCCATCCTTTGTCAAAGAATAGGTGTTGGCATGTCCATCATGTATTTCTCGTTGATCACACTGCCATGGTCTGCCTAACAACATATGACATACATCCATAGGCATAATATCACAAAATGCCTCATCATGGTAATTTCCAATCTTGAACCTTACCAGACATTGTTCATTTACCAAAGCTTTATGGTCCTTCTACAACCAAGCAATCAAAGGTGACTATGCATTACAGTTAGGGTTATCAACTTTTTCACTTAATTTCAAATTAGTGCATTCAATGTAAATTAGGTTATTTCAAAAGGGGTTTATAATTGATTTAACATATGTCTAAGTCATTTTCAAATGAGTATTTGAGGAGGGAAGACCAATGAAGGAGCAAAGATAAGCATTTCAAAATTCTTGTGCACAAAACCCTAACTGGCTGCGAATGAAAGGTATTTAAAGTTTCTTTTCGACCTAGTTTTTGAAGCACTTTCATTGTGATTAAAAGATGTATACCCCACAATTTGTCAAGGTTTTGGATTGACCCCATCCAAAATTCAAATGACACCCTAATAATTCGATGATGATTGATCCAGATGGTGCATTCTCGAGCATTTGGTATGGTGTGTTGCACACAAAAGATGTCAAGATATACATTCATGCTAAATTGGAAGAATATAATCACTTAAAGTTAGGTGATCTGTGTGGTTTAACGAACACACCAGAGACCAATTTGAATTAAAAATTGAGTTTAAGGGTTTGGTAGAGAAGAAACTTGATGTCTGGAATAATTTTTTGATCTTTTGCTACATGGATGAGTTGGTTAGATACAAATTGAACTGAATTCATGAGAAGTTTATGTGGATGGATATTCCTCATTTAATTAATAAGAAGGTGATTAGGGTTGTTACAAGATTATGCTCAGCCAGACCAGTTTCAATGCTCAAATTGGTAGAGTGTAATGATGATGAATATAACTAGCACAAAATATGATAGGAGAGCCCTAACCATTAAGGACATTAAATATCCTATGGTGAAATATGCATCAATGGTAATAGAGTACAAGATATATTTCACAAACAAAGAGAACTATGTTTCTAAAAGTTCCATTAACACTGCATATGAGATGGTTAAGAAAGGTACTAACTATGATTTGTGAGTTCTTGAGGGAAAAACTCCTAGAAAACTTGAAAAAGACCAAGGATTCCCAGGGAAAAATACCAAGGACTCCTGGTACCCCCTCAAGTTTGGTACCTTGTGAAAAGGAGGAAAATAGGTTCACCATAATGAAACAAAATGATGAACCAATTTCTACTCTATTTCATTCAATATGTAGGCAATAATGTGTAATTAAGTAACAAAAATTAAATTTAGATAATATAGCAATCGAAAAGAAAATTTTAAGAGGTTCAAATGTTGTGTAACTTTCACCAAATTTTTTCTTTCAAACCTCACTGAGGAATCATTTTCCCTATGGAAAATGGGTCTTGGCTAGGGCTCTAGAAAATCAATTTTTCGGTTTTGTTCCTCTCAATCTGCATTCCCAGATTCTATTCGAGCACTTTTGAAAAGTTGGAAATAAAGCGTGTAGCTCAGTTTCCATGATTTGACAACTTTCTTTGCATCTTTGACAACTTTTGTAATTTTTCTCTCCAATAGATCTTCAACCTAAAACCTGCAATAACACATCAAAGGAGAGAAAAATGTTGTTTTGTTAGGGAATAGGAGTTTTCATTGGTCAAACCCCATTTTGTTAATTAAACCTTGAAATGAAACAATGCATGAAAGGAATGATGAATGAACAAATCATGTCACAAATCACCACAACTTAGTTGAAACCTTGGATAACAAATCTGCAACTTAGCATGAAGTGGACTCAATGAATGTAGATCTTGATCATGAAACTTTGATTAGAAACAATGCCTTGAATATGCTTGATTGATCTTGAATGCTACATCAACACATTAGCTCAAACAACATGCATGATGCAATCCATCTTTGACATGACAAATGGAATCTTGATTTCTACAATAATCTTCAATAATCTACCTTTGAATGCCTTGACATTTCTCTTGATCACACTTGCTCATAAATTTGCTAGAATATTTGAAGACTTGAAATTGTTGGGTGAAACTATGTGAAATAGCCTTGAATTTATACATATCTTATTATTATTTCTCAAAATTAAAATATCACAAGCCAAAATCAAATCATGGATTTGAAATCATTAAAATACTACCAAAAACATATTTCAAAGAGGGGTCCTAGCTCTAAGTGAGGACCCATTCACCATGTGATGAATGGGTCCTAGGTCACTCACCTAGGACACACTTCAAACAATGTGAAATGTTATGTGAAAATATGGTCCTAGGATCTAGTGAGGACCCATTCACCATGTGGAAAATGGGTCCTAGGTCACCTACCTAGGACATACACCTTAAAAAATTAAGTGTTGTGTATTGGCATTTATGAATGTGAGGATTTATCTCTCAGAATTTTCAATTAATTAGGCTTGGATTTGAATTAAAGGGGCCAATTAAGGAAAATTAACCTCAATTAATTTTAATAAATCTCTAGATTAGTGTGAAAGTGTAAAGGTGCACTTTACAACACCCTAAATATGGCATGTAATTAAGTCCATTTAATTAAAAGGTCCCTAAACTTAATGTGAATGTGTAAAACACATTACAACACTAAAGCAAGGCAACATTAAGCTCATTTATTATTGATTTCCCAAATTAAGGAAAAAGGGATACTTTTTTCATTATTACACCTTGATTATTTGTTTGCTTTTCTAGTTTCTTAATGAGATTCTTGAAACCAAGAATGTAGTATGGTTAATGGAAAGGCATGTGGCACATAAAATCAAAGACCACTTGATGAGATTAGGTGATGAAGACACATATAAGAAGGCACTATAGGGATTCTTTAAACCTTTCCAAGAAAATATGCAATCTAGAGAAAGGATTCCAAAGAGTGGTGGAAAAGTACAAAAATGGCATTAACTTCATGGTTAGTAAGGACTATTGCATAATGGAGGTTGTTGAACCTAGGACTGTGTGGATCCAAGAAATGGGATATGAAGTTGTGGAGGATGTAATTTTTGGTCTAGCTAACAATATGCTAAGAAAGCGTAAAGAGACCTCTGAGAAAAGATATGGAACATATCAAGAAAATTCTATGGAATTGCACATGCAAGAGAGGGAGAAACAAATAAAGAAATCGATTGAAAAGATGACCGTAGAGGTTGTGGAGATGATGGGACTTTCAAAGAAAATGTTGGAGAAATCCAAAAGCATGTCTGGCTCTCCGAGAGGTGTATCTAGTACATGAAGATCTGGTAGAAAATATTCCTCCTCTTCGATTTCCCCCAAGTCATCTAGAAATTTTCTATTTGTCAGTGGAACTAAGAGAAAGGAGTCAACTAGTACTCCAACAAAATACCGGAGTGTGCCAGTGAAGGAAAAGAGAATTTTGACAAAGCAACAAGGTGCCACACAATAGAGAAGAGTAAAGGCTAAGGCATCAAGAGAAAATAATCTGAGTGTGGATGAAGAAGAGGAAGAGGTAGAAGAAGAACCTCTTGTTAGAAAAAGGAAATTCAGAGTCTCTCAAGAAGAAACAAAGGCAAAGAAGGTCAAAGTTGATATTGTTGACTTAGATAGTGTAGCGGAGGTAGAGAGACAAAAACATAATTTAAAATTTATGTAAGGGAAACGAAAACCAAGTTCGATAAAGAAGTAAAAGCTCCTCTGAAAGAAAAAGAAGAAGGATAAGTCTACCCCTCTGGTAAGAACACATAGCCCTATGAAGTTAGATGCATTATTTGATGGTATAGTTGAACATGAAATGTTGGTGTAAACTACTACCCTTTATACCTTTATGGATTACATTGATAAATCTACAATAGAAGAGGCTAATGTTAGATATATTGTTACATTTGAGGTCAGCATGAAGGATATTAAAGGCCAATTGCCTGAAGATTTGAAGAGTGCATTGTATGTAAGAAGAAAAGAAGAAATAAATGAAGAAACAAGGTTGGGTGCATCTACTTTGGAAGAGATTAGTGCTCCACTCTCAGATGAGAATAAGGAAAGATTATCTCAAGTGTACAAAAAAGAATTTAGAACCAAATAAAGGGTCACTACATTGATGAGCAAAGACAAAGATGAAATTGAGAGTTTAAAGAATTAGACCATTGATAAGATTACAAATGTGGCAAAGGAGTTAGGCATGATCCCAGATACTAAAAATCATGTGCATGATGATATGCATGTTTTAGAAGTGAATGAAGCAAGAGATGCACAACTAGAAGATGAGAATGTACAAAATGCACCCTTCCAAAAGTAGAAGATAATATTGTAGAAGAATACACTCTGATAGGAGAAAATATTGTTGAAGAAGAGAATGTTAAAGGATTGTCAAAGGAGGATACTCAAACAGTAACATTCCCCCTCCTTAAGAAATAAAAAAGAATGTTGAAGAGGTTGTACAAGAAAACTCAGAGATACATGAGATGCATAACACATAAACATGCCCCCTCTAGATAACAGTGCTAAATCAATTGCTAGTGAGAAGAAGAATGAATGTAAATCTGGTACTACAGACAAGGAGAAGAGGGATGAAAAGGCAGGGGATTGCATTGGTGATGTTGATGAGAAGTTGGTTGGAGAGTCCTCTAGAACCTTCAAATATTCCTTAAAGGGATAATTAAGCATGCAACTCCAATTCCAACCTATTGTTTCTACCCAGTTACTACAAATACCAATGCAACAAGGACAAGTGGATATGGACAAGATGTCCCCTATGCACAAATTATAGTTAGATGATACATTCCATGCCTCCAACAGGAAAGAATTTTTTTAAACACATCAGAAGAGCATATAGTTAATAGATAAAGAAATGAAGGTGCTACAAGAGAGTGTACTTGGTGTAAGTATTGATAATTCATTAACCGGTGTACAAAATTAAAAAAAATTAATTGATTATTTTAAAGAGTATTCCTCTACTCTTGAGAAAAATTTGGAAAAGGAGATAAATACAAAGATGGATGATTGAATGTTGGCAACCATACTAGATAAGTGTGCCGCTACACATGGAAAACTATAGAACAACCTTAAAGATGTAAAATTGTGAATTGTTGAAGCTAAAGATTTATTTCAATTTTGCTTGAAGTGGCCCAGTTCCACCAAGAACATAAAGGTTGAGATGGATTCCATTGAGTCGCATATTGATAAGGCATTTGGTGCCTATGATCCGATGATTGATGCAGATGGATCCACTAGAGAAACAATTGAAAATCTACATGAACAATTCTTCCAGCTACAAGAACAAAGAGAAAAGATCATAGTGCATTTTGGACAACTCATAGACCTGGTGAATGCAAAGTTCACAACCATATTTAGTGCTCTGAATAGTGTAGATAAAGCGATAAAGATGAATCTGGTACCTATTACGTTAAATGAAGGTAAATAACTCCTCATGGAGTTTGAGGCTGTGAACCGCATGCGTGGACTAGAAAATAATCACTGGGAAGATGGTAAAACGGTCTGGTAGGCACACCTTACAAAATTTCAGGTGTTATACACTTCTTCTAGCTAACTCAAGTGTATTTTTTTTCTATTTATTCATTTTAGATTTTATTGTATATATGCGGAAGTCAGAAGTTAGTGTACTAGTACAAATTTTGATCAGTTTAGATGGATAATACTATTAGAGGGAGTCACTTAATTTTTTTAAGAAGTTTGTTACTCTCATGCATATATGTATATATTATTTAGGGGGAGCATCTGAGTAAGTCATGTATATATCAAAAGGGGGATAATTAAAAAGAATAGAAAGTATATGTAAATAATTTCAAAGGGGGAGCACATAATAGGAAATATGTATGCACCCTTTGCCCTTGATGTCAATGGGGAGAATAGTTTGGAGAAGATATGGAGAAGAGTTGATGCATGTTGCCATCAATGAAAAAGGGGGATATTGTTGGAATTTTGAGGAGATTGTCATTGGTATGGCTATTGACAACATGAGCATCACCTTATATAGTGTTTTCATTAATGTCAACATTGTTATTTGATGTGAAGATTTATGTATAGTTGGTTTGTGAAGAATGAGTGAGCATGGAGATGGTAATCTAGTATAGAGATGCAAATATTTTTCTCTGGTGAAGAATAAATGGATTGATTATTTGACCAAGTCTAGAACACAATTTTTTCAGTGTATAGAGCGTCAGTTTTTTGGTACACATTGGTTCACCTTGAAGTATTTTGGTTTACGGTTCTAAGGAAATTTTGTTGGATATCAGGGGAGTCTAAATCCAAATTTTCATGTTTTTTTTACCTTCGATGCAAAATTAATGGATGACAGTACATATCGGGTTTGCCAATGATAGTGTTTCCTATACAGAGTACCTATTTGGAATGGTTTGCATTCCACTATAGAATAATATTTGGCTATGCAGATTTGTGGGAGTGTTTACAAGTGTCTGAAGGGTGTGTATTCCAAGTGGTGTGTAGTTTGGAGGTCTTCATGTTGGTTTGAGGATGTTCAGTTGACATATTTGGTGTTTGGCCTTATGAAATTCATTAGTATATTTGCTACTAGTTATAAAAGATTATCCTATTACCTAATTACCATCTCAATATACTAGTACCCATGTATGATGCAAAATTGTTAAATCCATTCAATTAACATCATATTTTCTAAAGTAAAAATAATTCTAAGACTTGTGGGTTATAGACCCACAATGTAACCAATGCTAGAATAAAATAACAAACTTGGGTGGATTTGATATACCAAAAATGTTCCTCCTTCATATACTATACAATTAAATATGGACTAGAGTTTCTAGTTCTTTTCTTAGATTGGGTTTTAATGCAATTTCATTCTTAAATTGATTTTAGTGAATACACTTTGTTCATTGAGTCTTTATGGTTTAAGATAATTTCAATCCACTCTTAACTTGTAAATATGTGAGAAAATTATGACTTTGAGTTTTCTACTTTATCTTTCTTAATGAAGAGGATTTTATTGAGTATAAATAATGTATATATCTCACAATAAATGAAAATGATATATCAAATCATTATTGGTGAGATGCGCTAGGGTGTGCTATTTTTATTCCTTGTTATGACCAACCATGAAATGTTTGACACTATCAATCACCCCACTATTAACAAAATTCCTATGTAAGTAGACACTTGTGGATCAAAGGTCCCAACCTAGTCATCCAAACAAAAAAATCATGTATTCCAAAATTTTAAGATTTAAAAATGATCCTAGGACCTAGAGATTATGAGCCTACAACATATTCAATACAAATCTTTTAGGCTTAGATAATAGATTGATTTGGCTAGCAATAAGCATAGTATCACTACCTCATTCCACTAATTAACTAATCCCTAGAATTTAAGTCCAATTTAGCTATTATTGACATAAAATACTAAAATAGATACTAATTTATGGTACCATTCATGGTACTTCCAAACTACCATCAATTGATTACCAAATCTAGGATATCCTTTAAGAAAACACATGCACACTTCAATTCATATTATATCTTTTCATTAACATTGATATCATGTTGACACCTTTTCTAGGATAGTGTTCTCATGTTAATAATATGATAATAGATGCATCCTATTAAGATATCAATCAAAGATAAATATACAAAACTCTATATATTTGAAGATGAGTACAATTTGTCATTTATTAATATTAATTAGCATTATTATTTTAAAATCAAGTAAAATGAGATCTAAATCAACCAATGAATGTTTAAATATTGTCATGAAAGAACATAAGATTTTTATTACTATGTGACTATACCCTATTTTATATTCATATAATCAATATAAAGGATAATATATATTATATAATGTTTAACCCAAAAATAAAAATTGTATACTAGATTCAATACCATTTAATTAAAAAATTATTTGGTAATACTTCTACCTCAAAACACCAATAAAGATATCTTTCTTCCACTTGATAAATTGGTTTTAGCCTATACACTAACTCAAATGGATCATGCCACTAATGATAGTATAAAGGTAGCAACATGATAAGGCGTGTGAGGAACAATGTGAGGAACTGTATAAAATTGGTGCAATCACATTGCAAAGGAAAGTTGGTAATTATAATGAAATGTTGTTTTCTTCATGTTGTCATAGATATAAAACCTTACTCATACCTTTCAAGAACCTTCTACATGCTCATGCTTTTTTCCCCTCGAAAAATAATTCATAATATCAAATTGATAAAAAATATATCATATTGTAGAAGCTAGAAAAGCTTTGTAGGGAGAAAAATTTCAAGAAAAAAATAGAGAAATTTTAAAGAGTAATGTGTTGATAGTAAAAGAGCAACATCAAACAACAAAGCCCAGGAAAAAACACGGGCAATGAAGGAACAAAGATTCAAACACCAAATTAAACAAAACCACACACCATAATAGGTAAAATAAAACAAAGAGAAGACCGCAAAAAGTATGCAAGTGATGATATCTCATGAATGATCAATCACTGAGTAGTAAAAAATCGACAAGATAGAGCCCTCCAAATATTCCTTAAGTTCCCATCAATCCACTGCCAAAAGTAAACCTGCCTTAGAAAGAATATCCGCCTCCAAATTGTATTCCCTATAAACATTTGTGATGGATATATGGACAAAGGTCTAGGTCTCAGTCTATCAATCATATCTTTAATGAGAATGAAAAGAAAATTTTCAACATGATAGATCCCATTTATCCTATTGATAATGACCTCAGAATCACCAAAGACTTGAATTTGATCCATCCTTATGTCCTTAGCCAAAGTCAACAAAATTTTCAAAGACATAATCTCCACAAAATTATTTGTATCATTGTCCAATCCAGCAGTAAAGGAGATATAATGATTTGGTTTAAAAAATATTATGCCACCCGCCCCACAGAGAGTGAAATTTGCTTGACTAGCCCCATCAAAGAAACCCCAAGGATGAGATTTATCAATCAATGGAGGAGTTATGGATATTCGGATATTCATCTTAGGAAAATGTTGAAGGTGTACAAATATGAAGTGAATCTGAGATGTGCATTGGAAGGAAGGAATCAATTTTTTTTGAAAAATAGCAACATTTCTAGCTAGCCAAATACTCCAGGAAACTCGAATCAAAACTATAGTGAATGAATCTTTAGAATGATTAACATATCTTATTCTAGCTCTGATCCCAAATGTAATGTCATGTTCCCCCTAAAGTTGTTTAACTATTAGCAACAGATTTAATAGATTAAATGCTAAGGTAATTTACTAGATGTAATGTTACTAAAATGATGTGAATAACTAATATAGATTAATCAAAGTAACTATAATATGTAATAATTAGATAAGAATTCTAAAGTAAATAAATAACATAGTAAATTTAATACACATTCATATAATTCATATAGATTAACACTAAAGCATTAATTAATATTCTCAATATATTTTAGAGTCAATGGTTCTCAATACTTATCTAAATAGCAACACTTGGAAAAGCCACTCTTGGAAGATGTCAGTGGTATTGGTCTTGCTATAGAACAATCTAGGAGGAACAAAGCATATTATGACGCTCTACACAAGTGTTGGTTCCCAAAGAACAATGCTCAACACAAGTGCAAACACCCAAGCCCTAGTTGGGGCAGTCCTGAGTGTACTTTGTACCCCAGGTTGGACACACTCTATGTGCCCCTTTCTCTAATGCCCATAGCTCACCAAACCACTTCCTTATTCTTCCTTGTGTATTCTTCTTTCTTGAATGTTCTCCATGCCTATTCAAGTCTCACATAAATGCTTTATATAAGCCTTAAGAGATGGTTTCCAATCCATCACACCCTTTCACAAAGGTTATCTTTTAATAATTATTTAAATAAATAATTATTCTTCCACCTTTTAAATGAGTTTTTATACATGTTATTTACTGATATATATTTTAACCAAAGGGTCATAATGGGTAAGTGCACAAAGATGGTTCCCAAAAAGGGGACTTAAGTGGACAACTTTTTTCTGAAATCAGGAAATACTGACCTTGGCCGTGAAATTGAGGATACTTACACTCAAAATTTTAAGATGGAACAAAAAGAAGGATTCAAGTGCTCTGAGTCTAATTTCTAAACTACTAATTTATTTTGAAAATGGTTGAAATTAAGGGGTTCAAACGAGGGATGTACACAAATTGGTGTTGTTTTTGTTAGAAAAAACATAATATAGCAACTCTTGTACGACCCTCGTACGGTGAACTTTTTTTTAGTATTTTTAAAATCGCAATAGTCAAAAGGTAGCTAATAGTATGTAGTTGATGCATGATTTTTCTGATAATTTTTTAATGAATATTTGATTTTTTACTAATTTTCGAAGTGGACATGTCCTGAAAAATAGAATTTTGGCCATGCTACCCCTACAAATTTTGGAAACTAATTGATTTTTTTTAAAAAATTTGTAGAATGGAGTCTAGTTTCTAAAAATGTAATTTATTTGAAAAATCGATGAACGGTTAATTTATAATGAAAAAAATACCAAACAATTCTTTTTGGCAAAAAAAAGACATACAGATAAAATAAATTATGGATGAAAGGCTTAACATTTTCTAAAAGTGAAAAAAATTACATCGCTAGATAGCTAAGAGAGAACCCAACATTACCCATGTGTTTGATTTTTTCGATATTGAACCACGTGCAATCCTAACGGTGAGCACGAACTCGATTATGAGAAATATTGTAGATTTTTTAAAAACACATCTCTAGTCATTGGGAATGCCCTCCAAGCCTTTGGGTTGGAATTCCAAGGAAAATACCAAGCCTAAGGCTCGGTAATTCCCAAAGCAAGATATAACGCGAGTGCATTATAACGCACTCGCGTTATATCTCACTTTTCACATGGTTTTTTCTTTTGCGGCAAACATGTCAACTAAGACATAACGCGAGCGCGTTATAACGCGTTCGTGTTATGTCTTCCTTTATGTTAAATGCCAATATATTGAATGTATGATAATATATTTGTATGTTTGTATGTACATGTATGCTTGTATGTCATGTATGTATGTATCAATGCATATATATTGTATGTATGCCTCTATGTATGTTAGATTGTATCTACACATGTATGTATGTATGCTTGTATGGATGTAAGATTATATGTACATATTGAAGGGAAAAGAATGCAGATCTACTGACCCAACAGTGCGGAATACATTCCCTTAACACCTTTACTTTAGGGGAGAGAAGCAAAAACGAAAAACTAATAGTTTCAAAAATTTATAGAGATGCATACAACCATGGCAATGAGAAACCAGAAAGATAAGCAAACAAAGATGACATAGTATTTACGTGGGAAAACCCTTTCAGGTAAAAAACCCACCACACAAAGTAAAATCTATTGTATTACAGTAATGAATCGATTACATACAATAACCAGACTTCTTAGTTCAGCTCACAATCACCCAGAGAGTTTCAGATTCACTGTCACAATGTTTTTACAACATACAATTCAAAACCCTCCTCAAGAACTCACGTCCTTCTGTTCTTCAGCTCGCAACTTCAAAATTGCTCTGTAACTTACGACTCAACTCTTGACTTCTAACTTATGAGAAATAACACATCTCTCATCCATATGTAACCGACTTAAAAGAGCAATGAAGTCCATCCTCAAATCACGAAACTGGTCTGATCTGACAGATTTCCTGCAATGAGCCGACTTTGCATTCAAAGTTATTACTCAAAATGGTTGAGCTTGCCACCCTTCGTTGACAAATGCAATTACCACAATAACTATCTTGGTATCCGTCCAATCACTATTCAACCAAGTGCCACGCGTACAAGACCCATCAGCAATCGCAGCTGACAAAGCAACCAAAACGGTCAAACAGACATCGGGCGCGACCAAAATTTCAAGTCATTTCTAATACTGCCGGAGTCGGAGTCCGAACAGGAGTCAAAATAGGACTCCACCGAAAATACACACTGTCGAAGTCGGAGTCAGAGACAGAGATGGAATTGGAGTTGAAACATGACTCAACCGAAAATACAGGTTCAAGAACCATTTCGGTTCCATGTCTGCCTACGGCAAAGGGGAACTCATTGGAAATAGTTCTGACCGGGGTAAGTCAACCCAGGGTCAAACCAAGACGGGAACACAAAAGATCGAAGTCGAAGTCGGAGTCGAAACAGGAACAGAAAACAAGACTTCACCAAAAAAGTCCAAGATCAGGAACCAATCTGGTTCCGAATTCGCCTTCGCCAACTACAAGAAACAACAATCTAGAACCAGGACAAGGCGAAGGAAAACACCCCGAGGAGAATCCAAACATCTAGAGGAACTAGATCATAAAAGCAAGAGTCGGGCTCGGAGTCGGAACAGAAACTGAAATAGGAACCTGGCAAACGGACATTGCCAACTTCCAAAACTGGTTTTGCCTCCACCAGAACCTGCGAAATGAAGCTAGAAGAAACAGACGGTAGGAAGTGGAGTCAGAGCAGGAACGAGAACCGAAACCCAGAACTTAGGCAAACAGAACAATGCCAAGTTCCATCCTGGTTACGCCTCCGCCAGAACTTTGAGAACAACACAAAATCACCAAGGCATGAAAATGAGGACTTCAAGCTGGAAGTTGAGACATAATTTCTCAACAATCTCCCACTTGGTGAACACTTCCAACTTCCTCAAAACATCAAACCTTACTGTCTATCATAGGCCCCAAGGCCCATTGATTCTATGCACCATCTAAACTTGTCTGTGCTAACTGGCTTTGTCAAGGCATCTGCAACATTCTTCAAGGTGTCAACCTTATCCATACTGACCTTGCCATCTTCAACCATATCCCTCACGAAGTGATATTGCACATCTATGTGCTTGGTCCTAGCATGGAAGGTCAGATTCTTTGCCAAATGAATGACACTTTGACTGTCACAGCAGATTGAAATCTACTCAGCATTAAATCCAATGTCTGAACACAAACGCCTCAACCACACTGCCTCCTTGCAAGCATGAGTTCTACCACGTACTCTGCCTCTGTCGTGGATAAAGCAACTACAGCTTGTCGCTTGCTCATCCAACTGATTGTTCCACCATTAAGCATGAAAGTGTATCCACTGGTGGATCTTCTATTGTCAATGTCCCTTGCCCAATGAGAGTCAACATATCCCTAAATGCAAAGAGCCCTTTGTGATGCAACCATATTGCCATGGTAACACAAAGCATAATCTGAAGTACCCTTCAAATACCTGAACACTCTCTTTACAGCATCCCAATGTGATCTCCCTGGATTTGCCATAAAACGGCTTAGAACTCCCACTGCTTGGGCAATGTCTGGTCTTGTGCAAACCATAGCATACATCAAACTGCCTATTGCACTTGCATAAGGCACACTGGTCATGTCCTCCATCTCAGTAGCAGACTTTGGATAGTCTTCAGCAGATAGTTTTAATCCTTGCATGATTGGAACAACTAGCTGCTTGCAATCAGTCATGTTGAACCTCTCTAGAACAGTTTTCACATACTTACTCTAACTGAGCCAAAGCTTTCTACTTGTTCTATCCCTAGTTATCTCCATCCCAAAAATGTACCTTGCTGCTCCAAGATCTTTCATTTCGAACTTAGCAGACAACTGAGTTTTAAGGTCAGAAATCATTGTCTTGCTATTACCAATGAATAACATGTCATCCACATACAGATTAATAACAAGCACACGATCATTCTCACATTTATAATAAATGCAATGATCAGATTTTAATCTAACAAACCCAATTGACAACACAAATGTGTCAAATTTTTGGTACCACATTCTAGGAGATTGCTTTAGACCATAGAGAGATTTATTTAACTTGCAAACCATATTTTGTTTACCTCTTTCAACAAAATGCTCAGGTTGGGACATGTAAATTTCTTCTTCCAGCTCACCATGGAGAAATGTTGTCCTCACATCCATCTGCTCAATTTCATAGTCATACACAGCTGCCAATGACAACAAAAATCTGATGGATGTTAGCTTTGCTACAGGGGAAAAGATCTCTCCATAATCAATTCCCTCAACTTGGGAAAAACCCTTTGCAACCAGTCATGCCTTATACTTCTCCACACTACCATCAAGGCATGTCTTCCTTTTGAATATCCACTTGTAGCCAACAGGCTTTCACCCTTTAGGCAGTGGTACCAACTTCCAGGTATCATTCTTTTTCAAGGAATCCATCTCCTCATTCATGGCTTCCAGCCAAGACTTTGAATCAGCCATGTTGATTGCTTCTTTCACAGTCCTAGGCTCATCAGTGCTGGTAATTAAGGCATAAGCACAATTTGAATCTAACATAGAGAAACCATACTTTTCTAGTTGCCTTCTTTCTCGTGTAGATCTCCTTAGAGGCTGAGGTTGTTCTTCATCATCAGAACTTCCAGAGTTTCTTGAGCTCTCCTCAATCTCAGGTACACCATGCAACTCTTCCCTTTCTGGAGTTTGGGGAATCTCAACTGCATCCTTCTTCTTGTCACTCTGATTTGTCTCAAGTTGTTGATCACTTACTAGAGGTTTCAACTCACGAAATATCACGCTTCTGCTATACAAAACCTTCTCAGTAACAGGGTTCCAAAGCTTGTATCCTTTCACACCAACTCCATGGTCGATGAGAATACATTTCACAGCCTTGTTATCCAACTTTGATCTCTTTTCATTTGGCACATGAACATATGCCTCATAGCCAAATACACGAACATGCCTTAATGAGGGTTTCTTACCTGACCATGCTTCCAAAGGTGTCTTATCAACAAGCGCTGAACAAGGAGATCTATTAATCAAATAACATGCTATCGCAATAGCCTCAGCCTAGAACTTCTGCTCCAGACCAGCACCACTCAGCATACTCCTTGCCTTTTCCATCAGTGTCTTGTTCAACCTTTCAACAACTCCATTTTGTTGTGGAGTGTAGGGGGTTGTCTTATGCCTTTTAATTCCATGATCAGTGCAGTACCTTTCAAAATTTGCAAAACAAAACTCACCTCCATTGTCTATCCTTAAACACTTTATTTTCCTTCTAGTCTAATTTTCTACCAAAGATTTGAACTCTTTAAACCGACTGAACACTTCTGATTTACTTTTAAGAAAGTATACAAATGCCCTTCTCGAACAGTCATCAATAAAAGAAACATAATATCTAGACTTCGATAACGAAGGAACATTAACTGGAACAAACACATCAGAATGAACATAATCCAATATACCAGAAGATTTGTGAGGACTAGAGGAGAAAGAAACACGGTGTTGCTTTCCATAGATACAATGTTCACAGAAATCGAACTCAAGGTTACAATCATCAAGCCCTTCTACAAGGTTTTTGTTCTTCAAGGTTTTTAAACCTTTCTCACCAATGTGACCAAGTCTATGATGCCATAACATAGTCTTCTCTGCTGGGAGTTTTGCCTCCAAAGCAGTTGCAGATAGTGAAGAGTCTTCATCTTTCTCTATAGGTGCAGAATTACATGACTTTACAGAGGCACTGTTACAAAGAACAGGTCGTGCATCTAGCTTGTACAGAGTGCCAGTACGAAAACCCTTAGCTAACACCATTGCACCTCTAGCCATTTTACATCCCTTACTAGAAAAAGAAACTTCTACACTAGCATCATTTAACTTACTAACAAAAAGAAGATTTCGAGCCAAACTTGGGATGTGAAGAACACCACCAATTCCTTTGACTCTCCCGTCAGGAAACTAAATTCTGACCCTTCCTCTGCTAACAATATCCAGCGTTGAATCGCTTGCCAAGTATACCTTTCCACCATCATACTTCTCATACTTTGAGAACCAATCTCTATTGGATGTCATGTGAAAAGAGGCACCTGAATCAACTAACCAAACATCATCTGATGCCCGAGTTGTCAAGGCTACTGCAATGAAGGCATCTGCATCACTTTGAGAAGATTCGTTGTCAGAAGCATTCTTCTTCTTCTTCTCATTGCAGTTCTTCTTGATATGACCAGGTTGCCCACAGTTCCAACACTTTATCTTGAACTTTTTACCAGGAGACTTTGATCTCCTTTAGACTTGGATTTCGACTTGTTGTCTTTCTTCTTGCCTTTCTCCTTTGTTCTACCTCGAACAAAAAGAGCATGTTTGGCCATTTCAGAAGATTTCCTTCGCATTTTTTCATACAGAAGAGAAGCAACCACATCATCAGTCTTGAAAGTAGTGGTTGTGCTTCCAATAGCCATCACAAGATGATCCCAGCTGTCAGGTAATGAATACAACAGGAGCATGCAATGATCCTCTTCCTCAATCTTTACACCTACAGATGCCAGCTAAGTAACACTCATATTAAATGAGTTTAGGTGGTCTGCAACAGATGCACCTTCGTCCATCTCCAAGGAGTACAACTTCTTTCTCAGGAACAACTAATTTACCAAGGAATTTCCTTGATAAATATCACCAAGCTTCTTCCATAAAGCAGTTGCAGACGTTTCCTCATGAACATTCAGGAGCACAGAATCGGCTAGACTCAGTCTTATCAATCCTCTTGCTTTTCTATCAGCAAGATCCCAAGCTTCTTGGGTCGTAGTTTGTGGCTTAGTTCCAGACACTCCAATCCAGAGGTCTCTATCCACAAGCAAGTCTTCTATCTTGAGTTTCCATAACTCAAAGTTGCTGCCATTAAACTTCTCAATATCTATTCTACCAGATGTACTCGCCATCTCACAATAGAAACAAGTTTAACAATGCAATTATCCCATTGAAACAGTATTAGTGCAAAAAACTAATTTGCCCTAACAAGGATAACACGAACTGGCCAAGCTTTGATACCACTTTGAAGGGAAAAGAATGCAGATCTACTGACCCAACAGTGCGGAATACATTCTCTTAACACCTTTACTTTAGGGGAGAGAAGCAAAGATGAAAAACTAACAGTTTCAAAAACTTATAGAGATGCCTACAACCATAGCAATGAGAAACCAGAAAGATAAGAAAACAAAGATGACACAGTATTTATGTGGGAAAACCCTTTCAGGTAAAAAACCCACCACACAAAGTCAAATCTATTGTATTACAGTAATGAATCGATTACATACAATAACTAGACTTCTTAGTTCAACTCACAATCACCCAGAGAGTTTCAGATTCATTGTTACAATGTTTTTACAACATACAGTTCAAAACCCTCCTCAAGAACTCACGTCCTTTTGTTCTTCAGCTCGCAACTTCAAAATTGCTCTGCAACTTACGACTCAACTCTTGACTTCTAACTTATGAGAAATAACACATCTCTCATCCATATGTAACCGACTCAGAAGAGCAATGAATTCCATCCTCAAATCACGGAACTGGTCGGATCTGACAGATTTCCTGCAACGAGCCGACTTTGCATTCAAATCCATTACTCAAAACGTTTGAGCTCGCCACCCTTCGTTGACAAATGCAACTACCACAATAACTATCTTGGTATCCATCCAATCACTATTCAACTAGGTGCCACGTGCCCAAGACCCATCAGCAATCACAGCTGACAGAGCAACCAAAACGGTCAAACAAACATCGGGCGCGACCAAGACTTCAAGTCATTTCTAACACTGCCAGAGTCGGAGTTGGAACAAGAGTCGAAACAGAACTCCACTGAAAATACACACTGTCAGAGTCGGAGTCGGAGATAGAGACGAAACTGGAGTCGAAACATGACTCAACCAAAAATACAGGTTCAAGAACCATTTCGGTTCTGCGTCTGCCTACGGCAAAGGGGAACTCATCGAAAACAGTTCCGATCGGGGTAAGTCAACCCGGGGTCAAACCAAGATGGGAACACAAAAGACCAGAGTCGGAGTCGGAGTCGGAACAGGAACAGAAAACAAGACTTCACCAAAAAATTCCAAGATCAGGAATCAATCTGGTTCCGGTTCCGCCTTCACCAACTGCAAGAAACAACAATCCAGAACCAGGACAAGGCGAAGGAAAACACCCCGAGGAGAATCCAAACATCTAGAGGAACTAGATCGTAAAAGCAGGAGTCAGGCTCGGAGTCGGAACAGAAAATGAAACAGGAACCTGGCAAACGGACATTGCCAACTTCCAAAACTAGTTCCGCCTCCGCCAGAACCTGCAAAATGAAGTGAGAAGAAACAGACGGTAGGAAGCAGAGTCGGAGCAGGAACGAGAACCGAAACCTGAAACTTAGGCAAACAGAACAATGCCAAGTTCCATCTCGGTTCCGCCTCCGCCAGAACTTTGAGAACAACACAAAATCACCAAGGCATGAAAACGAGGACTTCAAGCTGGAAGTTGAGACATAATTTCTCAACACATATGTATTATGATTGTATGTATCCATTTATGTATGTCTTTAGACAGAGGGAGAATTTAGAGAGAGAGAGTTTGAAGAGATGGAGAGGAGATGGAAGTGAGAGTTTAAGAGAGAGGGAGTGGGAGAGAAGGGGCTGGGGTGAGAGGGACTTAGCTAGGTAGGGTGGGAGGGATAGAGGGAGGGAGAGAGAGAGGGGGGTGGGAGAGAGAGAATTGAGAGATGGAGAGAAAGAGAGAGTAATGTAGGTAGGGTGCCAAAGGGAGAGACTTGAGAGTGTGAGGGGGGTGAGAGGGAGAGACTTGAGAGATAGGTAGTGAGAGGGAGTGTGAGAGAGATGGAGTGGGAGGGAGAGGGTGTGGGAGGGAGTGACCTGATAGAGGTAGAGAAAGAGGGGGGTGGAGTGAGAGGGACTTATCTAGGTAGGGTTGGAGGGATAGACAGAGAGAGGGGAGAGAGACAAAGAGAGAGTTACCTAGGTAGGTTTCCAGAGGGAGAGACCTGAGAGGGAGAGGGGGTGAGAGGGAGAGATATGAGAGAGAGGGGGGGAGAGAGGTAGTGGGAGGAGAGAGTGGGATGGAGTGGGAGGGACATAAAGAGAGATGGATAGAGGGAGCGAGAGAGGGTGGTAGGGATTGATTGAACGAGAGGTACGTAGAAAGACCTGGAGATGGTAGATAGAGACAATTAGAGAGGGTAGGAGGGAGGGAAGGATGGAGAGGTGAGATTTATAGATAGGGGGAAAGTGATAGAGGTTGAGGGTATAGGGTTGAGGGATTAGGGTGGAGGACCTATAGGGTTGATGGTTTCTAGGGTATTAGGGTTTAAGGTTTGAGGGTTGAGGGAATAGGGTCGATGGTAGAGGGTATTTGGTTGAGGGTATAGGGTAGAAGGTTTAAGGGTTTAGGGTTGAAGGGTTTGGGGTTTAGGGTTTAGGGTTAAGGGTTTACTTGGTTGAGGGTAGAGGGATTAGGGTATAGGTTTGAGGGTATATGCTTGAAGGATTAGGTTTAGGGTCCAATGTAAGGGGTATAGGGTATAGGGATAGAGGGTTTAGGGTCTAAGGATTGAGGGTTGAGGGATTAAGGGTTGAGGGTTGAGATATGAGGGTTGAGGGTTTAATGTATAGGGTAAAGGGTAGAGGGTAGAGGGTTTAAGGGTTGAGGGTTGAAGATTGAGGGTTTAAGGTATAGGGTCGAGGGATTAGGGTTGAGGGTCCAATAAATAGGGTAGAGGTTATAGGGGTTGAGAGATTAAGGGTTGAGGATTTAGGGATTAGGGTAGAGAGTTTTCTTGGATTTCACGGTATAAGGGTTGAGGGATTAGGGTTTAGGGTAGAGAGTATTGGGTTGAGGGATTAAGAGGGTATAGGGGTTGAGGGATTAGGGTTTAAGGGTTGAGGGTTAAGGGTTCAAGGATTAAGAGGGTATAGGGGTAGAGGGATTAGGGTTGAAGGGTTGAGGGTTGAGCGTTGAGGGTTGAGGGATTAATAGGGTATAGGGGTAGAGGGATTAGG